>OY804589.1:94058742-94430261 GCA_963680875.1 Bathymodiolus brooksi | reverse complement strand
ACCGTATACCACAACATAGATTTATCTCGCATACCAAAACCTCGATTTATACCGCATACCAAAACCTAGATTTATACCGCATACCAAAACCTAGATTGATACCGCATATCAAAACCTAGATTGATATCGTATACCAAAACCTAGATTTATATCGTATACCAAAACGTAGATTTATACCGTATTCCAATAACTAGTTTGATATCGTATACCAAAACCAAGATTTATATCGTATACCAAAACCTAGGTTTATATCGTATATCAAAAATTATAATTAGATCGCATCCCAAAACCTAGATTTATACAGTATACCAATACCTAGATTTATATCGTATACCAAAACCTAGATTGATATCGAATACCAAAACCTAGATTTATATCGTATACCAAAACCTAGATTTATACCGCATACCAAAAGCTAGATTTATATCTTATACCAAAACATAGATTGATATCGCATACCAAAAGCTAAATTTATATCGTATACCAAAACATAGATTTATATCGCATTCCAAAACCTAGATTTTTATCATATATTAAAACCTATATTTATATAGTATACCAAAACTCAGATTTATATCATATAGGAGAAGGTGGATATCAACCACCCCGATCAGTATTACACCATTACTAAGGAGAAGGTGGATATCAACCACCCCGATCAGTATTACACCATTACTAAGGTGAAGGTGGATATCAACCACCCCGATCAGTATTACACCATTACTAAGGAGAAGGTGGACATCAACCACCCCGATCAGTATTACACCATTACTAAGGAGAAGGCGGATATCAACTACCCCGATCAGTATTACACCATTACTAAGGAGATGGTGGATATCAACCACCCCGATCAGTATTACACCATTACTAAGGAGAAGGTGGATATCAACCTATCCGATCAGTATTACACCATTACTAAGGAGAAGGTGGATATAAACCACCCCGATCAGTATTACACCATTACTAAGGAGAAGGTGGATATCAACCACCCCGATCAGTATTACACCATTACTAAGGAGAAGGTGGATATCAACTACCCCGATCAGCATTACACCATTACTAAGGAGAAGGTGGATATCAACCACCCCGATCAGCATTACACCATTACTAAGGAAAAGTTGGATATCAACCACCCCGATCAGTATTACACCATTACTAAGGAGAAGGTGGATATCAACTACCCCGATCAGCATTACACCATTACTAAGGAAAAGGTGGATATCAACCACCCCGATCAGCATTACACCATTACTAAGGAGAAGGTGGATATCAACCACCCCGATCAGCATTACACTATTACTAAGGAGAAGGTGGATATCAACCACCCCGATCAGCATTACACCATTACTAAGGAGAAGGTGGATATCAACCACCCCGATCAGCATTACACCATTACTAAGGAGAAGGTGGATATCAACCAACCCGATCAGCATTACACCATTACTAAGGAGAAGGTGGATATCAACCACCCCGATCAGCATTACACCATTACTAAGGAGAAGGTGGATATCAACCACCCCGATCAGCATTACACCATTACTAAGGAGAAGGTGGATATCAACCACCCCGATCAGCATTACACCATTACTGAGGAGAAGGTGGATATCAACCACCCCGATCAGCATTACACCATTACTAAAGAGAAGGTGGATATCAACCACCGCGATCAGCATTACACCATTACTACGGAGAAGGTGGATATCAACCACCCCGATCAGCATTACACCATTACTAAGGAGAAGGTGGATATCAAACACCGCAATTAGCATTACACCATTACTAAGGAGAAGGTGGATATCAACCACCCCGATCAGCATTACACCATTACTAAGGAGAAGGTGGATATCAACCACCCCGATCAGTATTACACCATTACTAAGGAGAAAGTGGATATCAACCACCCCGATCAGTATTACACCATTACTAAGGAGAAGGTGGATATCAACCACCCCGATCAGTATTACACCATTACTAAGGAGAAGGTGGATATCAACCACCCCGATCAGTATTACACCATTACTAAGGAGAAGGTGGATATCAACCACCCCGATCAGTATTACACCATTATTAAGGAGAAGGTGGATATCAACCACCCCGATCAGTATTACACCATTACTAAGGAGAAGGTGGATATCAACCACCCCGATCAGTATTACACCATTACTAAGGAGAAGGTGGATATCAACCACCCCGATCAGTATTACACCATTACTAAGGAGAAGGTGGATATCAACCACCCCGATCAGTATTACACCATTACTAAGGAGAAGGTGGATATCAACCACCCCGATCAGTATTACACCATTACTAAGGAGAAGGTGGATATCAACCACCCCGATCAGCATTACACCATTACTAAGGAGAAGGTGGATATCAACCACCCCGATCAGCATTACACCATTACTAAGGAGAAGGTGGATATCAACCACCCCGATCAGCATTACACCATTACTAAGGTGAAGGTGGATATCAACCACCCCGATCAGTATTACACTATTACTAAGGAGAAGGTGGATATCAACCACCCCGATCAGTATTACACCATTACTAAGGTGAAGGTGGATATCAACCACCCCGATCAGTATTACACCATTACTAAGGAGAAGGTGGACATCAACCACCCCGATCAGTATTACACCATTACTAAGGAGAAGGTGGATATCAACTACCCCGATCAGTATTACACCATTACTAAGGAGATGGTGGATATCAACCACCCCGATCAGTATTACACCATTACAAAGGAGAAGGTGGATATCAACCTATCCGATCAGTATTACACCATTACTAAGGAGAAGGTGGATATAAACCACCCCGATCAGCATTACACCATTACTAAGGAGAAGGTGGATATCAACCACCCCGATCAGTATTACACCATTACTAAGGAGAAGGTGGATATCAACTACCCCGATCAGCATTACACCATTACTAAGGAGAAGGTGGATATCAACCACCCCGATCAGCATTACACCATTACTAAGGAGAAGTTGGATATCAACCACCCCGATCAGTATTACACCATTACTAAGGAGAAGGTGGATATCAACTACCCCGATCAGCATTACACCATTACTAAGGAAAAGGTGGATATCAACCACCCCGATCAGCATTACACCATTACTAAGGAGAAGGTGGATATCAACCACCCCGATCAGCATTACACTATTACTAAGGAGAAGGTGGATATCAACCACCCCGATCAGCATTACACCATTACTAAGGAGAAGGTGGATATCAACCACCCCGATCAGCATTACACCATTACTAAGGAGAAGGTGGATATCAACCAACCCGATCAGCATTACACCATTACTAAGGAGAAGGTGGATATCAACCACCCCGATCAGCATTACACCATTACTAAGGAGAAGGTGGATATCAACCACCCCGATCAGCATTACACCATTACTAAGGAGAAGGTGGATATCAACCACCCCGATCAGCATTACACCATTACTGAGGAGAAGGTGGATATCAACCACCCCGATCAGCATTACACCATTACTAAAGAGAAGGTGGATATCAACCACCCCGATCAGCATTACACCATTACTACGGAGAAGGTGGATATCAACCACCCCGATCAGCATTACACCATTACTAAGGAGAAGGTGGATATCAAACACCGCAATTAGCATTACACCATTACTAAGGAGAAGGTGGATATCAACCACCCCGATCAGCATTACACCATTACTAAGGAGAAGGTGGATATCAACCACCCCGATCAGTATTACACCATTACTAAGGAGAAAGTGGATATCAACCACCCCGATCAGTATTACACCATTACTAAGGAGAAGGTGGATATCAACCACCCCGATCAGTATTACACCATTACTAAGGAGAAGGTGGATATCAACCACCCCGATCAGTATTACACCATTACTAAGGAAAAGGTGGATATCAACCACCCCGATCAGTATTACACCATTATTAAGGAGAAGGTGGATATCAACCACCCCGATCAGTATTACACCATTACTAAGGAGAAGGTGGATATCAACCACCCCGATCAGTATTACACCATTACTAAGGAGAAGGTGGATATCAACCACCCCGATCAGTATTACACCATTACTAAGGAGAAGGTGGATATCAACCACCCCGATCAGTATTACACCATTACTAAGGAGAAGGTGAATATCAACCACCCCGATCAGTATTACACCATTACTAAGGAGAAGGTGGATATCAACCACCCCGATCAGCATTACACCATTACTAAGGAGAAGGTGGATATCAACCACCCCGATCAGCATTACACCATTACTAAGGAGAAGGTGGATATCAACCACCCCGATCAGCATTACACCATTACTAAGGTGAAGGTGGATATCAACCACCCCGATCAGTATTACACTATTACTAAGGAGAAGGTGGATATCAACCACCCCGATCAGCATTACACCATTACTAAGGAGAAGGTGGATATCAACCACCCCGATCAGCATTACACCATTACTAAGGAGAAGGTGGATATCAACCCCCCGATCAGCATTACACCATTACTAAGGAGAAGGTGGATATCAACCACCCCGATCAGCATTACACCATTACTAAGGAGAAGGTGGATATCGGCCACCCCGATCAGCATTACACCATTACTAAGGAGAAGGTGGATATCAACCACCCCGATCAGTATTACACCATTACTAAGGAGAAGGTGGATATCAACCACCCCGATCAGCATTACACCATTACTAAGGAGAAGGTGGATATCAACCACCCCGATCAGCATTACACCATTACTAAGGTGAAGGTGGATATCAACCACCCCGATCAGTATTACACCATTACTAAGGAGAAGGTGGATATCAACCACCCCGATCAGCATTACACCATTACTAAGGAGAAGGTGGATATCAACCACCCCGATCAGCATTACACCATTACTAAGGAGAAGGTGGATATCAACCACCCCGATCAGCATTACACCATTACTAAGGAGAAGGTGGATATCAACCACCCCGATCAGCATTACACCATTACTAAGGAGAAGGTGGATATCAACCACCCCGATCAGCATTACACTATTACTAAGAAGAAGGTGGATATCAGCCACCCCGATCAGTATTACACCATTACTAAGGAGAAGGTGGATATCAACCCCCCGATCAGCATTACACCATTACTAAGGAGAAGGTGGATATCAACCCCCCCGATCAGCATTACACCATTACTAAGGAGAAGGTGGATATCAACCACCCCGATCAGCATTACACCATTACTAAGGAGAAGGTGGATATCAACCCCCCGATCAGCATTACACCATTACTAAGGAGAAGGTGGATATCAACCACCCCGATCAGCATTACACTATTACTAAGGAGAAGGTGGATATCAGCCACCCCGATCAGCATTACACCATTACTAAGGAGAAGGTGGATATCAACCCCCCCCCCCCTCCCGATCAGCATTACACCATTACTAAGGAGAAGGTGGATATCAACCACCCCGATCAGCATTACACCATTTCTAAAGAGAAGGTGGATATCAACCACCCCGATCAGCATTACACCATTATTAAGGAGAAGGTGGAAATCAACCACCCCGATTAGCATTACACCATTACTATGGAGAAGGTGGATATCAACCACCCCGATCAGCATTACACCATTACTAATGAGAAGGTGGATATTAATCACCCCGATCAGCATTACACCATTACTAAGGAGAAGGTGGATATCAACCACCCCGATCAGCATTACACCATTACTAAGGAGACGGTGGATATCAACCACCCCGATCAGCATTACACCATTACTAAGGAGAAGTTGGATATCATCCACCCCGATCAGCATTACACCATTACTAAGGAGAAGGTGGATATCAACCACCCCGATCAGCATTACACCATTACTAAAGAGAAGGTGGATATCAACCACCCCGATCAGCATTACACCATTACTAAGGAGAAGGTGGATATCAACCACCCCGATCAGTATTACACCATTACTAAGGAGAAGGTGGATATCAACCACCCCGATCAGTATTACACCATTACTAAGGTGAAGGTGGATATCAACCACCCCGATCAGTAATACACCAATACTAAGGAGAAGGTGGATATCAACAACCCCGATCAGCATTACACCATTACTAAGGAGAAGGTGGATATCAACCATCCCGATCAGCATTACACCATTACTAAGGAGAGGGTGGATATCAACCACCCCGATCAGCATTACACCATTACTAAGGTGAAGGTGGATATCAACCACCCCGATCAGTATTACACTATTACTAAGGAGAAGGTGGATATCAACCACCCCGATCAGCATTACATCATTACTAAGGAGAAGGTGGATATCAACCACCCCGATCAGCATTACACCATTACTAAGGAGAAGGTGGATATCAACCACCCCGATCAGCATTACACCATTACTAAGGAGAAGGTGGATATCAACCACCCCGATCAGCATTACACCATTACTAAGGAGAAGGTGGATATCAACCACCCCGATCAGCATTACACCATTACTAAGGAGAAGGTGGATATCAACCACGCCGATCAGCATTACACTATTACTAAGGAGAAGGTGGATATCAGCCACCCCGATCAGTATCACACCATTACTAAGGAGAATGTGGATATCAACCCCCCGATCAGCATTACACCATTACTAAGGAGAAGGTGGATATCAACCACCCCGATCAGCATTACACCATTACTAAGGAGAAGGTGGATATCAACCACCCCGATCAGCATTACACCATTACTAAGGAGAAGGTGGATATCAACCACCCCGATCAGCATTACACCATTACTAAGGAGAAGGTGGATATCAACCACCCCGATCAGCATTGCACCATTACTAAGGAGAAGGTGGATATCAACCACCCCGATCAGCATTACACTATTACTAAGGAGAAAGTGGATATCAGCCACCCCGATCAGCATTACACCATTACTAAGGAGAAGGTGGATATCAACCCCCCCACCCCCACCCCCCCGATCAGCATTACACCATTACTAAGGAGAAGGTGGATATCAACCACCCCGATCAGCATTACACCATTTCTAAGGAGAAGGTGGATATCAACCACCCCGATCAGCATTACACCATTATTAAGGAGAAGGTGGAAATCAACCACCCCGATCAGCATTACACCATTACTACGGAGAAGGTGGATATCAACCACCCCGATCAGCATTACACCATTACTAAGGAGAAGGTGGATATTAATCACCCCGATCAGCATTACACCATTACTAAGGAGAAGGTGGATATCAACCACCCCGATCAGCCTTACACCATTACTAAGGAGAAGGTGGATATCAACCACACCGATCAGCATTACACCATTACTAAGGAGAAGGTGGATATCAACCACCCCGATCAGCATTACACCATTACTAAGGAGAAGGTGGATATCAACCACCCCGATCAGCATTACACCATTACTAAGGAGAAGGTGGATATCAACCACCCCGATCAGCATTACACCATTACTAAGGAGAAGGTGGATATCAACCACCCCAATCAGCATTACACCATTACTAAAGAGAAGGTGGATATCAACCACCCCGATCAGCATTACACCATTACTAAGGAGAAGGTGGATATCAACCACCCCGATCAGCATTACACTATTACTAAGGAGAAGGTGGATATCAGCCACCCCGATCAGTATTACACCATTACTAAGGAGAAGGTGGATATCAACCACCCCGATCAGCATTACACCATTACTAAGGAGAAGGTGGATATCAACCACCCCGATCAGCATTACACCATTACTAAGGAGAAGGTGGATATCAACCACCCAGATCAGCATTACACCATTACTAAGGAGAAGGTGGATATCAACCACCCCGATCAGCATTACACCATTACTAAGGAGAAGGTGGATATCAACCACCCCGATCAGCATTACACCATTACTAAGGAGAAGGTGGATATCAACCACCCCGATCAGCATTGCACCATTACTAAGGAGAAGGTGGATATCAACCACCCCGATCAGCATTACACTATTACTAAGGAGAAGGTGGATATCAGCCACCCCGATCAGCATTACACCATTACTAAGGAGAAGGTGGATATCAACCCCCCACCCCCTCCCCCCGATCAGCATTACACCATTACTAAGGAGAAGTTGGATATCAACCACCCCGATCAGCATTAAACCATTTCTAAGGAGAAGGTGGATATCAACCACCCCGATCAGCATTACACCATTATTAAGGAGAAGGTGGAAATCAACCACCCCGATCAGCATTACACCATTACTAAGGAGAAGGTGGATATCAACCACCCCGATCAGCATTACACCATTACTAAGGAGAAGGTGGATATTAATCACCCCGATCAGCATTACACCATTACTATGGAGAAGGTGGATATCAACCACCCCCGTCAGCATTACACCATTACTAAGGAGAAGGTGGATATCAACCACCCCGATCAGCATTACACCATTACTAAGGAGAAGGTGGATATCAACCACCCCGATCAGCATTACACCATTACTAAGGAGAAGGTGGATATCAACCACCCCGATCAGCATTACACCATTACTAAGGAGAAGGTGGATATCAACCACCCCGATCAGCATTACACCATTACTAAGGAGAAGGTGGATATCAACCACCCCGATCAGCATTACACCATTACTAAGGAGAAGGTGGATATCAACCACCCCGATCAGTATTACCCCATTACTAAGGAGAAGGTGGATATCAACCACCCCGATCAGCATTACACCATTACTAAGGAGAAGGTGGATATCAACCACCCCGATCAGCATTACACCATTACTAAGGTGAAGGTGGATATCAACCACCCCGATCAGTATTACACCATTACTAAGGAGAAGGTGGATATCAACCACCCCGATCAGCATTACACCATTACTAAGGAGAAGGTGGATATCAACCACCCCGATCAGCATCACACCATTACTAAGGAGAAGGTGGATATTAACCACCCCGATCATCATTACACCATTACTAAGGAGAAGGTGGATATCAACCACCCCGATCAGCATTACACCATTACTAAGGAGAAGGTGGATATCAACCACCCCGATCAGCATTACACCATTACTAAGGTGAAGGTGGATATCAACCACCCCGATCAGTATTACACTATTACTAAGGAGAAGGTGGATATCAACCACCCCGATCAGCATTACACCATTACTAAGGAGAAGGTGGATATCAACCACCCCGATCAGCATTACACCATTACTAAGGAGAAGGTGGATATCAACCCCCCGATCAGCATTACACCATTACTAAGGAGAAGGTGGATATCAACCACCCCGATCAGCATTACACCATTACTAAGGAGAAGGTGGATATCGACCACCCCGATCAGCATTACACCATTACTAAGGAGAAGGTGGATATCAACCACCCCGATCAGTATTACACCATTACTAAGGAGAAGGTGGATATCAACCACCCCGATCAGCATTACACCATTACTAAGGAGAAGGTGGATATCAACCACCCCGATCAGCATTACACCATTACCAAGGTGAAGGTGGATATCAACCACCCCGATCAGTATTACACCATTACTAAGGAGAAGGTGGATATCAACCACCCCGATTAGCATTACACCATTACTAAGGAGAAGGTGAATATCAACCACCCCGATCAGCATTACACCATTACTAAGGAGAAGGTGGATATCAACCACCCCGATCAGCATTACACCATTACTAAGGAGAAGGTGGATATCAACCACCCCGATCAGCATTACACCATTACTAAGGAGAAGGTGGATATCAACCACCCCGATCAGCATTACACTATTACTAAGAAGAAGGTGGATATCAGCCACCCCGATCAGTATTACACCATTACTAAGGAGAAGGTGGATATCAACCCCCCGATCAGCATTACACTATTACTAAGGAGAAGGTGGATATCAACCACCCCGATCAGCATTACACCATTACTAAGGAGAAGGTGGATATCAACCACCCCGATCAGCATTACACCATTACTAAGGAGAAGGTGGATATCAACCACCCCGATCAGTATTACACCATTACTAAGGAGAAGGTGGATATCAACCACCCCGATCAGCATTACACCATTACTAAGGAGAAGGTGGATATCAACCACCCCGATCAGCATTACACCATTACTAAGGTGAAGGTGGATATCAACCACCCCGATCAGTATTACACCATTACTAAGGAGAAGGTGGATATCAACCACCCCGATCAGCATTACACCATTTCTAAAGAGAAGGTGGATATCAACCACCCCGATCAGCATTACACCATTATTAAGGAGAAGGTGGAAATCAACCACCCCGATTAGCATTACACCATTACTATGGAGAAGGTGGATATCAACCACCCCGATCAGCATTACACCATTACTAATGAGAAGGTGGATATTAATCACCCCGATCAGCATTACACCATTACTAAGGAGAAGGTGGATATCAACCACCCCGATCAGCATTACACCATTACTAAGGAGATGGTGGATATCAACCACCCCGATCAGCATTACACCATTACTAAGGAGAAGGTGGATATCATCCACCCCGATCAGCATTACACCATTACTAAGGAGAAGGTGGATATCAACCACCCCGATCAGCATTACACCATTACTAAAGAGAAGGTGGATATCAACCACCCCGATCAGCATTACACCATTACTAAGGAGAAGGTGGATATCAACCACCCCGATCAGTATTACACCATTACTAAGGAGAAGGTGAAAATCAACCACCACGATCAGCATTACACCATTACTACGGAGAAGGTGGATATCAACCACCCCGATCAGCATTACACCATTACTAAGGAGAAGGTGGATATTAATCACCCCGATCAGCATTACACCATTACTATGGAGAAGGTGGATATCAACCACCCCCGTCAGCAATACACCATTACTAAGGAGAAGGTGGATATCAACCACCCCGATCAGCATTACACCATTACTAAGGAGAAGGTGGATATCAACCACCCCGATCAGCATTACACCATTACTAAGGAGAAGGTGGATATCAACCACCCCGATCAGCATTACACCATTACTAAGGAGAAGGTGGATATCAACCACCCCGATCAGCATTACACCATTACTAAGGAGAAGGTGGATATCAACCACCCCGATCAGCATTACACCATTACTAAGGAGAAGGTGGATATCAACCACCCCGATCAGTATTACACCATTACTAAGGAGAAGGTGGATATCAACCACCCCGATCAGCATTACACCATTACTAAGGAGAAGGTGGATATCAACCACCCCGATCAGCATTACACCATTACTAAGGTGAAGGTGGATATCAACCACCCCGATCAGTATTACACCATTACTAAGGAGAAGGTGGATATCAACCACCCCGATCAGCATTACACCATTACTAAGGAGAAGGTGGATATCAACCACCCCGATCAGCATTACACCATTACTAAGGAGAAGGTGGATATTAACCACCCCGATCATCATTACACCATTACTAAGGAGAAGGTGGATATCAACCACCCCGATCAGCATTACACCATTACTAAGGAGAAGGTGGATATCAACCACCCCGATCAGCATTACACCATTACTAAGGTGAAGGTGGATATCAACCACCCCGATCAGTATTACACTATTACTAAGGAGAAGGTGGATATCAACCACCCCGATCAGCATTACACCATTACTAAGGAGAAGGTGGATATCAACCACCCCGATCAGCATTACACCATTACTAAGGAGAAGGTGGATATCAACCCCCCGATCAGCATTACACCATTACTAAGGAGAAGGTGGATATCAACCACCCCGATCAGCATTACACCATTACTAAGGAGAAGGTGGATATCGACCACCCCGATCAGCATTACACCATTACTAAGGAGAAGGTGGATATCAACCACCCCGATCAGTATTACACCATTACTAAGGAGAAGGTGGATATCAACCACCCCGATCAGCATTACACCATTACTAAGGAGAAGGTGGATATCAACCACCCCGATCAGCATTACACCATTACCAAGGTGAAGGTGGATATCAACCACCCCGATCAGTATTACAACATTACTAAGGAGAAGGTGGATATCAACCACCCCGATTAGCATTACACCATTACTAAGGAGAAGGTGGATATCAACCACCCCGATCAGCATTACACCATTACTAAGGAGAAGGTGGATATCAACCACCCCGATCAGCATTACACCATTACTAAGGAGAAGGTGGATATCAACCACCCCGATCAGCATTACACCATTACTAAGGAGAAGGTGGATATCAACCATCCCGATCAGCATTACACTATTACTAAGAAGAAGGTGGATATCAGCCACCCCGATCAGTATTACACCATTACTAAGGAGAAGGTGGATATCAACCCCCCGATCAGCATTACACTATTACTAAGGAGAAGGTGGATATCAACCACCCCGATCAGCATTACACCATTACTAAGGAGAAGGTGGATATCAACCACCCCGATCAGCATTACACCATTACTAAGGAGAAGGTGGATATCAACCACCCCGATCAGTATTACACCATTACTAAGGAGAAGGTGGATATCAACCACCCCGATCAGCATTACACCATTACTAAGGAGAAGGTGGATATCAACCACCCCGATCAGCATTACACCATTACTAAGGTGAAGGTGGATATCAACCACCCCGATCAGTATTACACCATTACTAAGGAGAAGGTGGATATCAACCACCCCGATCAGCTTTACACCATTTCTAAAGAGAAGGTGGATATCAACCACCCCGATCAGCATTACACCATTATTAAGGAGAAGGAGGAAATCAACCACCCCGATTAGCATTACACCATTACTATGGAGAAGGTGGATATCAACCACCCCGATCAGCATTACACCATTACTAATGAGAAGGTGGATATTAATCACCCCGATCAGCATTACACCATTACTAAGGAGAAGGTGGATATCAACCACCCCGATCAGCATTACACCATTACTAAGGAGATGGTGGATATCAACCACCCCGATCAGCATTACACCATTACTAAGGAGAAGGTGGATATCATCCACCCCGATCAGCATTACACCATTACTAAGGAGAAGGTGGATATCAACCACCCCGATCAGCATTACACCATTACTAAGGAGAAGGTGGATATCAACCACCCCGATCAGCATTACACCATTACTAAGGAGAAGGTGGATATCAACCACCCCGATCAGTATTACACCATTACTAAGGAGAAGGTGGATATCAACCAACCCGATCAGTATTACACCATTACTAAGGTGAAGGTGGATATCAACCACCCCGATCAGTAATACACCAATACTAAGGAGAAGGTGGATATCAACAACCCCGATCAGCATTACACCATTACTAAGGAGAAGGTGGATATCAACCATCCCGATCAGCATTACACCATTACTAAGGAGAGGGTGGATATCAACCACCCCGATCAGCATTACACCATTACTAAGGAGAAGGTGGATATCAACCACCCCGATCAGCATTACACCATTACTAAGGTGAAGGTGGATATCAACCACCCCGATCAGTATTACACTATTACTAAGGAGAAGGTGGATATCAACCACCCCGATCAGCATTACATCATTACTAAGGAGAAGGTGGATATCAACCACCCCGATCAGCATTACACCATTACTAAGGAGAAGGTGGATATCAACCACCCCGATCAGCATTACACCATTACTAAGGAGAAGGTGGATATCAACCACCCCGATCAGCATTACACCATTACTAAGGAGAAGGTGGATATCAACCACCCCGATCAGCATTACACCATTACTAAGGAGAAGGTGGATATCAACCACGCCGATCAGCATTACACCATTACTAAGGAGAAGGTGGATATCAACCACCCCGATCAGCATTACACCATTACTAAGGAGAAGGTGGATATCAACCACCCCGATCAGCATTACACTATTACTAAGGAGAAGGTGGATATCAGACACTCCGATCAGTATCACACCATTACTAAGGAGAATGTGGATATCAACCCCCCGATCAGCATTACACCATTACTAAGGAGAAGGTGGATATCAACCACCCCGATCAGCATTACACCATTACTAAGGAGAAGGTGGATATCAACCACCCCGATCAGCATTACACCATTACTAAGGAGAAGGTGGATATCAACCACCCCGATCAGCATTACACCATTACTAAGGAGAAGGTGGATATCAACCACCCCGATCAGCATTGCACCATTACTAAGGAGAAGGTGGATATCAACCACCCCGATCAGCATTACACTATTACTAAGGAGAAAGTGGATATCAGCCACCCCGATCAGCATTACACCATTACTAAGGAGAAGGTGGATATCAACCCCCCCACCCCCACCCCCCCGATCAGCATTACACCATTACTAAGGAGAAGGTGGATATCAACCACCCCGATCAGCATTACACCATTTCTAAGGAGAAGGTGGATATCAACCACCCCGATCAGCATTACACCATTATTAAGGAGAAGGTGGAAATCAACCACCCCGATCAGCATTACACCATTACTACGGAGAAGGTGGATATCAACCACCCCGATCAGCATTACACCATTACTAAGGAGAAGGTGGATATCAACCACCCCGATCAGCATTACACCATTATTAAGGAGAAGGTGGAAAACAACCACCCCGATCAGCATTACACCATTACTACGGAGAAGGTGGATATCAACCACCCCGATCAGCATTACACCATTACTAAGGAGAAGGTGGATATCAACCCCCCGATCAGCATTACACCATTACTAAGGAGAAGGTGGATATCAACCACCCCGATCAGCATTACACCATTACTAAGGAGAAGGTGGATATCGGCCACCCCGATCAGCATTACACCATTACTAAGGAGAAGGTGGATATCAACCACCCCGATCAGTATTACACCATTACTAAGGAGAAGGTGGATATCAACCACCCCGATCAGCATTACACCATTACTAAGGAGAAGGTGGATATCAACCACCCCGATCAGCATTACACCATTACTAAGGTGAAGGTGGATATCAACCACCCCGATCAGTATTACACCATTACTAAGGAGAAGGTGGATATCAACCACCCCGATCAGCATTACACCATTACTGAGGAGAAGGTGGATATCAACCACCCCGATCAGCATTACACCATTACTAAGGAGAAGGTGGATATCAACCACCCCGATCAGCATTACACCATTACTAAGGAGAAGGTGGATATCAACCACCCCGATCAGCATTACACCATTACTAAGGAGAAGGTGGATATCAACCACCCCGATCAGCATTACACTATTACTAATGAGAAGGTGGATATCAGCCACCCCGATCAGTATTACACCATTACTAAGGAGAAGGTGGATATCAACCCCCCGATCAGCATTACACCATTACTAAGGAGAAGGTGGATATCAACCACCCCGATCAGCATTACACCATTACTAAGGAGAAGGTGGATATCAACCACCCCGATCAGCATTACACTATTACTAAGGAGAAGGTGGATATCAACCCCCCGATCAGCATTACACCATTACTAAGGAGAAGGTGGATATCAACCACCCCGATCAGCATTACACTATTACTAAGGAGAAGGTGGATATCAGCCACCCAGATCAGCATTACACCATTACTAAGGAGAAGGTGGATATCAACCCCCCCCCCCCCCCCCGATCAGCATTACACCATTACTAAGGAGAAGGTGGATATCAACCACCCCGATCAGCATTACACCATTTCTAAAGAGAAGGTGGATATCAACCACCCCGATCAGCATTACACCATTATTAAGGAGAAGGTGGAAATCAACCACCCCGATTAGCATTACACCATTACTATGGAGAAGGTGGATATCAACCACCCCGATCAGCATTACACCATTACTAATGAGAAGGTGGATATTAATCACCCCGATCAGCATTACACCATTACTAAGGAGAAGGTGGATATCAACCACCCCGATCAGCATTACACCATTACTTAGGAGACGGTGGATATCAACCACCCCGATCAGCATTACACCATTACTAAGGAGAAGGTGGATATCATCCACCCCGATCAGCATTACACCATTACTAAGGAGAAGGTGGATATCAACCACCCCGATCAGCATTACACCATTACTAAAGAGAAGGTGGATATCAACCACCCCGATCAGTATTACACCATTACTAAGGAGAAGGTGGATATCAACCACCCCGATCAGTATTACACCATTACTAAGGAGAAGGTGGATATCAACCACCCCGATCAGTATTACACCATTACTAAGGTGAAGGTGGATATCAACCACCCCGATCAGTAATACACCAATACTAAGGAGAAGGTGGATATCAACAACCCCGATCAGCATTACACCATTACTAAGGAGAAGGTGGATATCAACCATCCCGATCAGCATTACACCATTACTAAGGAGAGGGTGGATATCAACCACCCCGATCAACATTACACCATTACTAAGGAGAAGGTGGATATCAACCACCCCGATCAGCATTACACCATTACTAAGGTGAAGGTGGATATCAACCACCCCGATCAGTATTACACTATTACTAAGGAGAAGGTGGATATCAACCACCCCGATCAGCATTACATCATTACTAAGGAGAAGGTGGATATCAACCACCCCGATCAGCATTACACCATTACTAAGGAGAAGGTGGATATCAACCACCCCGATCAGCATTACACCATTACTAAGGAGAAGGTGGATATCAACCACCCCGGTCAGCATTACACCATTACTAAGGAGAAGGTGGATATCAACCACCCCGATCAGCCTTACACCATTACTAAGGAGAAGGTGGATATCAACCACACCGATCAGCATTACACCATTACTAAGGAGAAGGTGGATATCAACCACCCCGATCAGCATTACACCATTACTAAGGAGAAGGTGGATATCAACCACCCCGATCAGCATTACACCATTACTAAGGAGAAGGTGGATATCAACCACCCCGATCAGCATTACACCATTACTAAGGAGAAGGTGGATATCAACCACCCCGATCAGCATTACACCATTACTAAAGAGAAGGTGGATATCAACCACCCCGATCAGCATTACACCATTACTAAGGAGAAGGTGGATATCAACCACCCCGATCAGCATTACACTATTACTAAGGAGAAGGTGGATATCAGCCACCCCGATCAGTATTACACCATTACTAAGGAGAAGGTGGATATCAACCCCCCGATCAGCATTACACCATTACTAAGGAGAAGGTGGATATCAACCACCCCGATCAGCATTACACCATTACTAAGGAGAAGGTGGATATCAACCACCCAGATCAGCATTACACCATTACTAAGGAGAAGGTGGATATCAACCACCCCGATCAGCATTACACCATTACTAAGGAGAAGGTGGATATCAACCACCCCGATCAGCATTACACCATTACTAAGGAGAAGGTGGATATCAACCACCCCGATCAGCATTGCACCATTACTAAGGAGAAGGTGGATATCAACCACCCCGATCAGCATTACACTATTACTAAGGAGAAGGTGGATATCAGCCACCCCGATCAGCATTACACCATTACTAAGGAGAAGGTGGATATCAACCCCCCACCCCCTCCCCCCGATCAGCATTACACCATTACTAAGGAGAAGTTGGATATCAACCACCCCGATCAGCATTAAACCATTTCTAAGGAGAAGGTGGATATCAACCACCCCGATCAGCATTACACCATTATTAAGGAGAAGGTGGAAATCAACCACCCCGATCAGCATTACACCATTACTACGGAGAAGGTGGATATCAACCACCCCGATCAGCATTACACCATTACTAAGGAGAAGGTGGATATTAATCACCCCGATCAGCATTACACCATTACTATGGAGAAGGTGGATATCAACCACCCCCGTCAGCATTACACCATTACTAAGGAGAAGGTGGATATCAACCACCCCGATCAGCATTACACCATTACTAAGGAGAAGGTGGATATCAACCACCCCGATCAGCATTACACCATTACTAAGGAGAAGGTGGATATCAACCACCCCGATCAGCATTACACCATTACTAAGGAGAAGGTGGATATCAACCACCCCGATCAGCATTACACCATTACTAAGGAGAAGGTGGATATCAACCACCCCGATCAGCATTACACCATTACTAAGGAGAAGGTGGATATCAACCACCCCGATCAGTATTACCCCATTACTAAGGAGAAGGTGGATATCAACCACCCCTATCAGCATTACACCATTACTAAGGAGAAGGTGGATATCAACCACCCCGATCAGCATTACACCATTACTAAGGTGAAGGTGGATATCAACCACCCCGATCAGTATTACACCATTACTAAGGAGAAGGTGGATATCAACCACCCCGATCAGCATTACACCATTACTAAGGAGAAGGTGGATATCAACCACCCCGATCAGCATTACACCATTACTAAGGAGAAGGTGGATATTAACCACCCCGATCATCATTACACCATTACTAAGGAGAAGGTGGATATCAACCACCCCGATCAGCATTACACCATTACTAAGGAGAAGGTGGATATCAACCACCCCGATCAGCATTACACCATTACTAAGGTGAAGGTGGATATCAACCACCCCGATCAGTATTACACTATTACTAAGGAGAAGGTGGATATCAACCACCCCGATCAGCATTACACCATTACTAAGGAGAAGGTGGATATCAACCACCCCGATCAGCATTACACCATTACTAAGGAGAAGGTGGATATCAACCCCCCGATCAGCATTACACCATTACTAAGGAGAAGGTGGATATCAACCACCCCGATCAGCATTACACCATTACTAAGGAGAAGGTGGATATCGACCACCCCGATCAGCATTACACCATTACTAAGGAGAAGGTGGATATCAACCACCCCGATCAGTATTACACCATTACTAAGGAGAAGGTGGATATCAACCACCCCGATCAGCATTACACCATTACTAAGGAGAAGGTGGATATCAACCACCCCGATCAGCATTACACCATTACCAAGGTGAAGGTGGATATCAACCACCCCGATCAGTATTACACCATTACTAAGGAGAAGGTGGATATCAACCACCCCGATTAGCATTACACCATTACTAAGGAGAAGGTGAATATCAACCACCCCGATCAGCATTACACCATTACTAAGGAGAAGGTGGATATCAACCACCCCGATCAGCATTACACCATTACTAAGGAGAAGGTGGATATCAACCACCCCGATCAGCATTACACCATTACTAAGGAGAAGGTGGATATCAACCACCCCGATCAGCATTACACTATTACTAAGAAGAAGGTGGATATCAGCCACCCCGATCAGTATTACACCATTACTAAGGAGAAGGTGGATATCAACCCCCCGATCAGCATTACACTATTACTAAGGAGAAGGTGGATATCAACCATCCCGATCAGCATTACACCATTACTAAGGAGAAGGTGGATATCAACCACCCCGATCAGCATTACACCATTACTAAGGAGAAGGTGGATATCAACCACCCCGATCAGTATTACACCATTCCTAAGGAGAAGGTGGATATCAACCACCCCGATCAGCATTACACCATTACTAAGGAGAAGGTGGATATCAACCACCCCGATCAGCATTACACCATTACTAAGGTGAAGGTGGATATCAACCACCCCGATCAGTATTACACCATTACTAAGGAGAAGGTGGATATCAACCACCCAGATAAGCATTACACCATTTCTAAAGAGAAGGTGGATATCAACCACCCCGATCAGCATTACACCATTATTAAGGAGAAGGTGGAAATCAACCACCCCGATTAGCATTACACCATTACTATGGAGAAGGTGGATATCAACCACCCCGATCAGCATTACACCATTACTAATGAGAAGGTGGATATTAATCACCCCGATCAGCATTACACCATTACTAAGGAGAAGGTGGATATCAACCACCCCGATCAGCATTACACCATTATTACTAAGGAGATGGTGGATATCAACCACCCCGATCAGCATTACACCATTACTAAGGAGAAGGTGGATATCATCCACCCCGATCAGCATTACACCATTACTAAGGAGAAGGTGGATATCAAACACCCCGATCAGCATTACACCATTACTAAAGAGAAGGTGGATATCAACCACCCGATCAGCATTACACCATTACTAAGGAGAAGGTGGATATCAACCACCCCGATCAGTATTACACCATTACTAAGGAGAAGGTGGAAATCAACCACCACGATCAGCATTACACCATTACTACGGAGAAGGTGGATATCAACCACCCCGATCAGCATTACACCATTACTAAGGAGAAGGTGGATATTAATCACCCCGATCAGCATTACACCATTACTATGGAGAAGGTGGATATCAACCACCCCCGTCAGCATTACACCATTACTAAGGAGAAGGTGGATATCAACCACCCCGATCAGCATTACACCATTACTAAGGAGAAGGTGGATATCAACCACCCCGATCAGCATTACACCATTACTAAGGAGAAGGTGGATATCAACCACCCCGATCAGCATTACACCATTACTAAGGAGAAGGTGGATATCAACCACCCCGATCAGCATTACACCATTACTAAGGAGAAGGTGGATATCAACCACCCCGATCAGCATTACACCATTACTAAGGAGAAGGTGGATATCAACCACCCCGATCAGTATTACACCATTACTAAGGAGAAGGTGGATATCAACCACCCCGATCAGCATTACACCATTACTAAGGAGAAGGTGGATATCAACCACCCCGATCAGCATTACACCATTACTAAGGTGAAGGTGGATATCAACCACCCCGATCAGTATTACACCATTACTAAGGAGAAGGTGGATATCAACCACCCCGATCAGCATTACACCATTACTAAGGAGAAGGTGGATATCAACCACCCCGATCAGCATTACACCATTACTAAGGAGAAGGTGGATATTAACCACCCCGATCATCATTACACCATTACTAAGGAGAAGGTGGATATCAACCACCCCGATCAGCATTACACCATTACTAAGGAGAAGGTGGATATCAACCACCCGATCAGCATTACACCATTACTAAGGTGAAGGTAGATATCAACCACCCCGATCAGTATTACACTATTACTAAGGAGAAGGTGGATATCAACCACCCCGATCAGCATTACACCATTACTAAGGAGAAGGTGGATATCAACCACCCCGATCAGCATTACACCATTACTAAGGAGAAGGTGGTATCAACCCCCCGATCAGCATTACACCATTACTAAGGAGAAGGTGGATATCAACCACCCCGATCAGCATTACACCATTACTAAGGAGAAGGTGGATATCGACCACCCCGATCAGCATTACACCATTACTAAGGAGAAGGTGGATATCAACCACCCCGATCAGTATTACACCATTACTAAGGAGAAGGTGGATATCAACCACCCCGATCAGCATTACACCATTACTAAGGAGAAGGTGGATATCAACCACCCCGATCAGCATTACACCATTACCAAGGTGAAGTTGGATATCAACCACCCCGATCAGTATTACAACATTACTAAGGAGAAGGTGGATATCAACCACCCCGATTAGCATTACACCATTACTAAGGAGAAGGTGGATATCAACCACCCCGATCAGCATTACACCATTACTAAGGAGAAGGTGGATATCAACCACCCCGATCAGCATTACACCATTACTAAGGAGAAGGTGGATATCAACCACCCCGATCAGCATTACACCATTACTAAGGAGAAGGTGGATATCAACCACCCCGATCAGCATTACACTATTACTAAGAAGAAGGTGGATATCAGCCACCCCGATCAGTATTACACCATTACTAAGGAGAAGGTGGATATCAACCCCCCGATCAGCATTACACTATTACTAAGGAGAAGGTGGATATCAACCACCCCGATCAGCATTACACCATTACTAAGGAGAAGGTGGATATCAACCACCCCGATCAGCATTACACCATTACTAAGGAGAAGGTGGATATCAACCACCCCGATCAGTATTACACCATTACTAAGGAGAAGGTGGATATCAACCACCCCGATCAGCATTACACCATTACTAAGGAGAAGGTGGATATCAACCACCCCGATCAGCATTACACCATTACTAAGGTGAAGGTGGATATCAACCACCCCGATCAGTATTACACCATTACTAAGGAGAAGGTGGATATCAACCACCCCGATCAGCTTTACACCATTTCTAAAGAGAAGGTGGATAACAACCACCCCGATCAGCATTACACCATTATTAAGGAGAAGGTGGAAATCAACCACCCCGATTAGCATTACACCATTACTATGGAGAAGGTGGATATCAACCACCCCGATCAGCATTACACCATTACTAATGAGAAGGTGGATATTAATCACCCCGATCAGCATTACACCATTACTAAGGAGAAGGTGGATATCAACCACCCCGATCAGCATTACACCATTACTAAGGAGATGGTGGATATCAACCACCCCGATCAGCATTACACCATTACTAAGGAGAAGGTGGATATCATCCACCCCGATCAGCATTACACCATTACTAAGGAGAAGGTGGATATCAACCACCCCGATCAGCATTACACCATTACTAAAGAGAAGGTGGATATCAACCACCCCGATCAGCATTACACCATTACTAAGGAGAAGGTGGATATCAACCACCCCGATCAGTATTACACCATTACTAGGAGAAGGTGGATATCAACCACCCCGATCAGTATTACACCATTACTAAGGTGAAGGTGGATATCAACCACCCCGATCAGTAATACACCAATACTAAGGAGAAGGTGGATATCAACAACCCCGATCAGCATTACACCATTACTAAGGAGAAGGTGGATATCAACCATCCCGATCAGCATTACACCATTACTAAGGAGAGGGTGGATATCAACCACCCCGATCAGCATTACACCATTACTAAGGAGAAGGTGGATATCAACCACCCCGATCAGCATTACACCATTACTAAGGTGAAGGTGGATATCAACCACCCCGATCAGTATTACACTATTACTAAGGAGAAGGTGGATATCAACCACCCCGATCAGCATTACATCATTACTAAGGAGAAGGTGGATATCAACCACCCCGATCAGCATTACACCATTACTAAGGAGAAGGTGGATATCAACCACCCCGATCAGCATTACACCATTACTAAGGAAAAGGTGGATATCAATCACCCCGATCAGCATTACACCATTACTAAGGAGAAGGTGGATATCAACCACCCCGATCAGCATTACACCATTACTAAGGAGAAGGTGGATATCAACCACGCCGATCAGCATTACACCATTACTAAGGAGAAGGTGGATATCAACCACCCCGATCAGCATTACACCATTACTAAGGAGAAGGTGGATATCAACCACCCCGATCAGCATTACACTATTACTAAGGAGAAGGTGGATATCAGACACTCCGATCAGTATCACACCATTACTAAGGAGAATGTGGATATCAACCCCCCGATCAGCATTACACCATTACTAAGGAGAAGGTGGATATCAACCACCCCGATCAGCATTACACCATTACTAAGGAGAAGGTGGATATCAACCACCCCGATCAGCATTACACCATTACTAAGGAGAAGGTGGATATCAACCACCCCGATCAGCATTACACCATTACTAAGGAGAAGGTGGATATCAACCACCCCGATCAGCATTGCACCATTACTAAGGAGAAGGTGGATATCAACCACCCCGATCAGCATTACACTATTACTAAGGAGAAAGTGGATATCAGCCACCCCGATCAGCATTACACCATTACTAAGGAGAAGGTGGATATCAACCCCCCCACCCCCACCCCCCCGATCAGCATTACACCATTACTAAGGAGAAGGTGGATATCAACCACCCCGATCAGCATTACACCATTTCTAAGGAGAAGGTGGATATCAACCACC
The DNA here is from genome assembly GCA_963680875.1 of Bathymodiolus brooksi. Lineage (NCBI taxonomy): Eukaryota > Metazoa > Mollusca > Bivalvia > Mytilida > Modiolidae > Bathymodiolus > Bathymodiolus brooksi. Next base: position 94,406,357 of record OY804589.1, on the reverse strand, counting down.
CCGATCAGCATTACACCATTATTAAGGAGAAGGTGGAAATCAACCACCCCGATCAGCATTACACCATTACTACGGAGAAGGTGGATATCAACCACCCCGATCAGCATTACACCATTACTAAGGAGAAGGTGGATATCAACCACCCCGATCAGCATTACACCATTATTAAGGAGAAGGTGGAAAACAACCACCCCGATCAGCATTACACCATTACTACGGAGAAGGTGGATATCAACCACCCCGATCAGCATTACACCATTACTAAGGAGAAGGTGGATATCAACCCCCCGATCAGCATTACACCATTACTAAGGAGAAGGTGGATATCAACCACCCCGATCAGCATTACACCATTACTAAGGAGAAGGTGGATATCGGCCACCCCGATCAGCATTACACCATTACTAAGGAGAAGGTGGATATCAACCACCCCGATCAGTATTACACCATTACTAAGGAGAAGGTGGATATCAACCACCCCGATCAGCATTACACCATTACTAAGGAGAAGGTGGATATCAACCACCCCGATCAGCATTACACCATTACTAAGGTGAAGGTGGATATCAACCACCCCGATCAGTATTACACCATTACTAAGGAGAAGGTGGATATCAACCACCCCGATCAGCATTACACCATTACTGAGGAGAAGGTGGATATCAACCACCCCGATCAGCATTACACCATTACTAAGGAGAAGGTGGATATCAACCACCCCGATCAGCATTACACCATTACTAAGGAGAAGGTGGATATCAACCACCTCGATCAGCATTACACCATTACTAAGGAGAAGGTGGATATCAACCACCCCGATCAGCATTACACTATTACTAATGAGAAGGTGGATATCAGCCACCCCGATCAGTATTACACCATTACTAAGGAGAAGGTGGATATCAACCCCCCGATCAGCATTACACCATTACTAAGGAGAAGGTGGATATCAACCACCCCGATCAGCATTACACCATTACTAAGGAGAAGGTGGATATCAACCACCCCGATCAGCATTACACTATTACTAAGGAGAAGGTGGATATCAACCCCCCGATCAGCATTACACCATTACTAAGGAGAAGGTGGATATCAACCACCCCGATCAGCATTACACTATTACTAAGGAGAAGGTGGATATCAGCCACCCCGATCAGCATTACACCATTACTAAGGAGAAGGTGGATATCAACCCCCCCCCCCCTATCAGCATTACACCATTACTAAGGAGAAGGTGGATATCAACCACCCCGATCAGCATTACACCATTTCTAAAGAGAAGGTGGATATCAACCACCCCGATCAGCATTACACCATTATTAAGGAGAAGGTGGAAATCAACCACCCCGATTAGCATTACACCATTACTATGGAGAAGGTGGATATCAACCACCCCGATCAGCATTACACCATTACTAATGAGAAGGTGGATATTAATCACCCCGATCAGCATTACACCATTACTAAGGAGAAGGTGGATATCAACCACCCCGATCAGCATTACACCATTACTTAGGAGACGGTGGATATCAACCACCCCGATCAGCATTACACCATTACTAAGGAGAAGGTGGATATCATCCACCCCGATCAGCATTACACCATTACTAAGGAGAAGGTGGATATCAACCACCCCGATCAGCATTACACCATTACTAAAGAGAAGGTGGATATCAACCACCCCGATCAGTATTACACCATTACTAAGGAGAAGGTGGATATCAACCACCCCGATCAGTATTACACCATTACTAAGGAGAAGGTGGATATCAACCACCCCGATCAGTATTACACCATTACTAAGGTGAAGGTGGATATCAACCACCCCGATCAGTAATACACCAATACTAAGGAGAAGGTGGATATCAACAACCCCGATCAGCATTACACCATTACTAAGGAGAAGGTGGATATCAACCATCCCGATCAGCATTACACCATTACTAAGGAGAGGGTGGATATCAACCACCCCGATCAACATTACACCATTACTAAGGAGAAGGTGGATATCAACCACCCCGATCAGCATTACACCATTACTAAGGTGAAGGTGGATATCAACCACCCCGATCAGTATTACACTATTACTAAGGAGAAGGTGGATATCAACCACCCCGATCAGCATTACATCATTACTAAGGAGAAGGTGGATATCAACCACCCCGATCAGCATTACACCATTACTAAGGAGAAGGTGGATATCAACCACCCCGATCAGCATTACACCATTACTAAGGAGAAGGTGGATATCAACCACCCCGATCAGCATTACACCATTACTAAGGAGAAGGTGGATATCAACCACCCCGATCAGCATTACACCATTACTAAGGAGAAGGTGGATATCAACCACCCCGATCAGCATTACACCATTACTAAGGAGAAGGTGGATATCAACCACCCCGATCAGCATTACACTATTACTAAGGAGAAGGTGGATATCAGCCACCCCGATCAGTATCACACCATTACTAAGGAGAATGTGGATATCAACCCCCCGATCAGCATTACACCATTACTAAGGAGAAGGTGGATATCAACCACCCCGATCAGCATTACACCATTACTAAGGAGAAGGTGGATATCAACCACCCCGATCAGCATTACACCATTACTAAGGAGAAGGTGGATATCAACCACCCCGATCAGCATTGCACCATTACTAAGGAGAAGGTGGATATCAACCACCCCGATCAGCATTACACTATTACTAAGGAGAAAGTGGATATCAGCCACCCCGATCAGCATTACACCATTACTAAGGAGAAGGTGGATATCAACACCCCCACCCCCACCCCCACGATCAGCATTACACCATTACTAAGGAGAAGGTGGATATCAACCACCCCGATCAGCATTACACCATTTCTAAGGAGAAGGTGGATATCAACCACCCCGATCAGCATTACACCATTATTAAGGAGAAGGTGGAAATCAACCACCCCTATCAGCATTACACCATTACTACGAAGAAGGTGGATATCAACCACCCCGATCAGCATTACACCATTACTAAGGAGAAGGTGGATATTAATCACCCCGATCAGCATTACACCATTACTAAGGAGAAGGTGGATATCAACCACCCCGGTCAGCATTACACCATTACTAAGGAGAAGGTGGATATCAACCACCCCGATCAGCCTTACACCATTACTAAGGAGAAGGTGGATATCAACCACACCGATCAGCATTACACCATTACTAAGGAGAAGGTGGATATCAACCACCCCGATCAGCATTACACCATTACTAAGGAGAAGGTGGATATCAACCACCCCGATCAGCATTACACCATTACTAAGGAGAAGGTGGATATCAACCACCCCGATCAGCATTACACCATTATTAAGGAGAAGGTGGATATCAACCACCCCGATCAGCATTACACCATTACTAAAGAGAAGGTGGATATCAACCACCCCGATCAGCATTACACCATTACTAAGGAGAAGGTGGATATCAACCACCCCGATCAGTATTACACCATTACTAAGGAGAAGGTGGATATTAATCACCCCGATCAGCATTACACCATTACTAAGGAGAAGGTGGATATCAACCACCCCGTTCAGCATTACACCATTACTAAGGTGAAGGTGGATATCAACCACCCCGATCAGTATTACACCATTACTAAGGAGAAGGTGGATATCAACCACCCCGATCAGCATTACACCATTACTAAGGAGAAGGTGGATATCAACCACCCCGATCAGCATTACACCATTACTAAGGAGAAGGTGGATATCAACCACCCCGATCAGTATTACCCCATTACTAAGGAGAAGGTGGATATCAACCACCCCTATCAGCATTACACCATTACTAAGGAGAAGGTGGATATCAACCACCCCGATCAGCATTACACCATTACTAAGGTGAAGGTGGATATCAACCACCCCGATCAGTATTACACCATTACTAAGGAGAAGGTGGATATCAACCACCCCGATCAGCATTACACCATTACTAAGGAGAAGGTGGATATCAACCACCCCGATCAGCATTACACCATTACTAAGGAGAAGGTGGATATTAACCACCCCGATCATCATTACACCATTACTAAGGAGAAGGTGGATATCAACCACCCCGATCAGCATTACACCATTACTAAGGAGAAGGTGGATATCAACCACCCCGATCAGCATTACACCATTACTAAGGTGAAGGTGGATATCAACCACCCCGATCAGTATTACACTATTACTAAGGAGAAGGTGGATATCAACCACCCCGATCAGCATTACACCATTACTAAGGAGAAGGTGGATATCAACCACCCCGATCAGCATTACACCATTACTAAGGAGAAGGTGGATATCAACCCCCCGATCAGCATTACACCATTACTAAGGAGAAGGTGGATATCAACCACCCCGATCAGCATTACACCATTACTAAGGAGAAGGTGGATATCGACCACCCCGATCAGCATTACACCATTACTAAGGAGAAGGTGGATATCAACCACCCCGATCAGTATTACACCATTACTAAGGAGAAGGTGGATATCAACCACCCCGATCAGCATTACACCATTACTAAGGAGAAGGTGGATATCAACCACCCCGATCAGCATTACACCATTACCAAGGTGAAGGTGGATATCAACCACCCCGATCAGTATTACACCATTACTAAGGAGAAGGTGGATATCAACCACCCCGATTAGCATTACACCATTACTAAGGAGAAGGTGAATATCAACCACCCCGATCAGCATTACACCATTACTAAGGAGAAGGTGGATATCAACCACCCCGATCAGCATTACACCATTACTAAGGAGAAGGTGGATATCAACCACCCCGATCAGCATTACACCATTACTAAGGAGAAGGTGGATATCAACCACCCCGATCAGCATTACACTATTACTAAGAAGAAGGTGGATATCAGCCACCCCGATCAGTATTACACCATTACTAAGGAGAAGGTGGATATCAACCCCCCGATCAGCATTACACTATTACTAAGGAGAAGGTGGATATCAACCACCCCGATCAGCATTACACCATTACTAAGGAGAAGGTGGATATCAACCACCCCGATCAGCATTACACCATTACTAAGGAGAAGGTGGATATCAACCACCCCGATCAGTATTACACCATTCCTAAGGAGAAGGTGGATATCAACCACCCCGATCAGCATTACACCATTACTAAGGAGAAGGTGGATATCAACCACCCCGATCAGCATTACACCATTACTAAGGTGAAGGTGGATATCAACCACCCCGATCAGTATTACACCATTACTAAGGAGAAGGTGGATATCAACCACCCAGATAAGCATTACACCATTTCTAAAGAGAAGGTGGATATCAACCACCCCGATCAGCATTACACCATTATTAAGGAGAAGGTGGAAATCAACCACCCCGATTAGCATTACACCATTACTATGGAGAAGGTGGATATCAACCACCCCGATCAGCATTACACCATTACTAATGAGAAGGTGGATATTAATCACCCCGATCAGCATTACACCATTACTAAGGAGAAGGTGGATATCAACCACCCCGATCAGCATTACACCATTACTAAGGAGATGGTGGATATCAACCACCCCGATCAGCATTACACCATTACTAAGGAGAAGGTGGATATCATCCACCCCGATCAGCATTACACCATTACTAAGGAGAAGGTGGATATCAAACACCCCGATCAGCATTACACCATTACTAAAGAGAAGGTGGATATCAACCACCCCGATCAGCATTACACCATTACTAAGGAGAAGGTGGATATCAACCACCCCGATCAGTATTACACCATTACTAAGGAGAAGGTGGAAATCAACCACCACGATCAGCATTACACCATTACTACGGAGAAGGTGGATATCAACCACCCCGATCAGCATTACACCATTACTAAGGAGAAGGTGGATATTAATCACCCCGATCAGCATTACACCATTACTATGGAGAAGGTGGATATCAACCACCCCCGTCAGCATTACACCATTACTAAGGAGAAGGTGGATATCAACCACCCCGATCAGCATTACACCATTACTAAGGAGAAGGTGGATATCAACCACCCCGATCAGCATTACACCATTACTAAGGAGAAGGTGGATATCAACCACCCCGATCAGCATTACACCATTACTAAGGAGAAGGTGGATATCAACCACCCCGATCAGCATTACACCATTACTAAGGAGAAGGTGGATATCAACCACCCCGATCAGCATTACACCATTACTAAGGAGAAGGTGGATATCAACCACCCCGATCAGTATTACACCATTACTAAGGAGAAGGTGGATATCAACCACCCCGATCAGCATTACACCATTACTAAGGAGAAGGTGGATATCAACCACCCCGATCAGCATTACACCATTACTAAGGTGAAGGTGGATATCAACCACCCCGATCAGTATTACACCATTACTAAGGAGAAGGTGGATATCAACCACCCCGATCAGCATTACACCATTACTAAGGAGAAGGTGGATATCAACCACCCCGATCAGCATTACACCATTACTAAGGAGAAGGTGGATATTAACCACCCCGATCATCATTACACCATTACTAAGGAGAAGGTGGATATCAACCACCCCGATCAGCATTACACCATTACTAAGGAGAAGGTGGATATCAACCACCCCGATCAGCATTACACCATTACTAAGGTGAAGGTGGATATCAACCACCCCGATCAGTATTACACTATTACTAAGGAGAAGGTGGATATCAACCACCCCGATCAGCATTACACCATTACTAAGGAGAAGGTGGATATCAACCACCCCGATCAGCATTACACCATTACTAAGGAGAAGGTGGATATCAACCCCCCGATCAGCATTACACCATTACTAAGGAGAAGGTGGATATCAACCACCCCGATCAGCATTACACCATTACTAAGGAGAAGGTGGATATCGACCACCCCGATCAGCATTACACCATTACTAAGGAGAAGGTGGATATCAACCACCCCGATCAGTATTACACCATTACTAAGGAGAAGGTGGATATCAACCACCCCGATCAGCATTACACCATTACTAAGGAGAAGGTGGATATCAACCACCCCGATCAGCATTACACCATTACCAAGGTGAAGTTGGATATCAACCACCCCGATCAGTATTACAACATTACTAAGGAGAAGGTGGATATCAACCACCCCGATTAGCATTACACCATTACTAAGGAGAAGGTGGATATCAACCACCCCGATCAGCATTACACCATTACTAAGGAGAAGGTGGATATCAACCACCCCGATCAGCATTACACCATTACTAAGGAGAAGGTGGATATCAACCACCCCGATCAGCATTACACCATTACTAAGGAGAAGGTGGATATCAACCACCCCGATCAGCATTACACTATTACTAAGAAGAAGGTGGATATCAGCCACCCCGATCAGTATTACACCATTACTAAGGAGAAGGTGGATATCAACCCCCCGATCAGCATTACACTATTACTAAGGAGAAGGTGGATATCAACCACCCCGATCAGCATTACACCATTACTAAGGAGAAGGTGGATATCAACCACCCCGATCAGCATTACACCATTACTAAGGAGAAGGTGGATATCAACCACCCCGATCAGTATTACACCATTACTAAGGAGAAGGTGGATATCAACCACCCCGATCAGCATTACACCATTACTAAGGAGAAGGTGGATATCAACCACCCCGATCAGCATTACACCATTACTAAGGTGAAGATGGATATCAACCACCCCGATCAGTATTACACCATTACTAAGGAGAAGGTGGATATCAACCACCCCGATCAGCTTTACACCATTTCTAAAGAGAAGGTGGATAACAACCACCCCGATCAGCATTACACCATTATTAAGGAGAAGGTGGAAATCAACCACCCCGATTAGCATTACACCATTACTATGGAGAAGGTGGATATCAACCACCCCGATCAGCATTACACCATTACTAATGAGAAGGTGGATATTAATCACCCCGATCAGCATTACACCATTACTAAGGAGAAGGTGGATATCAACCACCCCGATCAGCATTACACCATTACTAAGGAGATGGTGGATATCAACCACCCCGATCAGCATTACACCATTACTAAGGAGAAGGTGGATATCATCCACCCCGATCAGCATTACACCATTACTAAGGAGAAGGTGGATATCAACCACCCCGATCAGCATTACACCATTACTAAAGAGAAGGTGGATATCAACCACCCCGATCAGCATTACACCATTACTAAGGAGAAGGTGGATATCAACCACCCCGATCAGTATTACACCATTACTAGGAGAAGGTGGATATCAACCACCCCGATCAGTATTACACCATTACTAAGGTGAAGGTGGATATCAACCACCCCGATCAGTAATACACCAATACTAAGGAGAAGGTGGATATCAACAACCCCGATCAGCATTACACCATTACTAAGGAGAAGGTGGATATCAACCATCCCGATCAGCATTACACCATTACTAAGGAGAGGGTGGATATCAACCACCCCGATCAGCATTACACCATTACTAAGGAGAAGGTGGATATCAACCACCCCGATCAGCATTACACCATTACTAAGGTGAAGGTGGATATCAACCACCCCGATCAGTATTACACTATTACTAAGGAGAAGGTGGATATCAACCACCCCGATCAGCATTACATCATTACTAAGGAGAAGGTGGATATCAACCACCCCGATCAGCATTACACCATTACTAAGGAGAAGGTGGATATCAACCACCCCGATCAGCATTACACCATTACTAAGGAAAAGGTGGATATCAACCACCCCGATCAGCATTACACCATTACTAAGGAGAAGGTGGATATCAACCACCCCGATCAGCATTACACCATTACTAAGGAGAAGGTGGATATCAACCACGCCGATCAGCATTACACCATTACTAAGGAGAAGGTGGATATCAACCACCCCGATCAGCATTACACCATTACTAAGGAGAAGGTGGATATCAACCACCCCGATCAGCATTACACTATTACTAAGGAGAAGGTGGATATCAGACACTCCGATCAGTATCACACCATTACTAAGGAGAATGTGGATATCAACCCCCCGATCAGCATTACACCATTACTAAGGAGAAGGTGGATATCAACCACCCCGATCAGCATTACACCATTACTAAGGAGAAGGTGGATATCAACCACCCCGATCAGCATTACACCATTACTAAGGAGAAGGTGGATATCAACCACCCCGATCAGCATTACACCATTACTAAGGAGAAGGTGGATATCAACCACCCCGATCAGCATTGCACCATTACTAAGGAGAAGGTGGATATCAACCACCCCGATCAGCATTACACTATTACTAAGGAGAAAGTGGATATCAGCCACCCCGATCAGCATTACACCATTACTAAGGAGAAGGTGGATATCAACCCCCCCACCCCCACCCCCCCGATCAGCATTACACCATTACTAAGGAGAAGGTGGATATCAACCACCCCGATCAGCATTACACCATTTCTAAGGAGAAGGTGGATATCAACCACCCCGATCAGCATTACACCATTATTAAGGAGAAGGTGGAAATCAACCACCCCGATCAGCATTACACCATTACTACGGAGAAGGTGGATATCAACCACCCCGATCAGCATTACACCATTACTAAGGAGAAGGTGGATATCAACCACCCCGATCAGCATTACACCATTATTAAGGAGAAGGTGGAAAACAACCACCCCGATCAGCATTACACCATTACTACGGAGAAGGTGGATATCAACCACCCCGATCAGCATTACACCATTACTAAGGAGAAGGTGGATATCAACCCCCCGATCAGCATTACACCATTACTAAGGAGAAGGTGGATATCAACCACCCCGATCAGCATTACACCATTACTAAGGAGAAGGTGGATATCGGCCACCCCGATCAGCATTACACCATTACTAAGGAGAAGGTGGATATCAACCACCCCGATCAGTATTACACCATTACTAAGGAGAAGGTGGATATCAACCACCCCGATCAGCATTACACCATTACTAAGGAGAAGGTGGATATCAACCACCCCGATCAGCATTACACCATTACTAAGGTGAAGGTGGATATCAACCACCCCGATCAGTATTACACCATTACTAAGGAGAAGGTGGATATCAACCACCCCGATCAGCATTACACCATTACTGAGGAGAAGGTGGATATCAACCACCCCGATCAGCATTACACCATTACTAAGGAGAAGGTGGATATCAACCACCCCGATCAGCATTACACCATTACTAAGGAGAAGGTGGATATCAACCACCTCGATCAGCATTACACCATTACTAAGGAGAAGGTGGATATCAACCACCCCGATCAGCATTACACTATTACTAATGAGAAGGTGGATATCAGCCACCCCGATCAGTATTACACCATTACTAAGGAGAAGGTGGATATCAACCCCCCGATCAGCATTACACCATTACTAAGGAGAAGGTGGATATCAACCACCCCGATCAGCATTACACCATTACTAAGGAGAAGGTGGATATCAACCACCCCGATCAGCATTACACTATTACTAAGGAGAAGGTGGATATCAACCCCCCGATCAGCATTACACCATTACTAAGGAGAAGGTGGATATCAACCACCCCGATCAGCATTACACTATTACTAAGGAGAAGGTGGATATCAGCCACCCCGATCAGCATTACACCATTACTAAGGAGAAGGTGGATATCAACCCCCCCCCCCCCCCTATCAGCATTACACCATTACTAAGGAGAAGGTGGATATCAACCACCCCGATCAGCATTACACCATTTCTAAAGAGAAGGTGGATATCAACCACCCCGATCAGCATTACACCATTATTAAGGAGAAGGTGGAAATCAACCACCCCGATTAGCATTACACCATTACTATGGAGAAGGTGGATATCAACCACCCCGATCAGCATTACACCATTACTAATGAGAAGGTGGATATTAATCACCCCGATCAGCATTACACCATTACTAAGGAGAAGGTGGATATCAACCACCCCGATCAGCATTACACCATTACTTAGGAGACGGTGGATATCAACCACCCCGATCAGCATTACACCATTACTAAGGAGAAGGTGGATATCATCCACCCCGATCAGCATTACACCATTACTAAGGAGAAGGTGGATATCAACCACCCCGATCAGCATTACACCATTACTAAAGAGAAGGTGGATATCAACCACCCCGATCAGTATTACACCATTACTAAGGAGAAGGTGGATATCAACCACCCCGATCAGTATTACACCATTACTAAGGAGAAGGTGGATATCAACCACCCCGATCAGTATTACACCATTACTAAGGTGAAGGTGGATATCAACCACCCCGATCAGTAATACACCAATACTAAGGAGAAGGTGGATATCAACAACCCCGATCAGCATTACACCATTACTAAGGAGAAGGTGGATATCAACCATCCCGATCAGCATTACACCATTACTAAGGAGAGGGTGGATATCAACCACCCCGATCAACATTACACCATTACTAAGGAGAAGGTGGATATCAACCACCCCGATCAGCATTACACCATTACTAAGGTGAAGGTGGATATCAACCACCCCGATCAGTATTACACTATTACTAAGGAGAAGGTGGATATCAACCACCCCGATCAGCATTACATCATTACTAAGGAGAAGGTGGATATCAACCACCCCGATCAGCATTACACCATTACTAAGGAGAAGGTGGATATCAACCACCCCGATCAGCATTACACCATTACTAAGGAGAAGGTGGATATCAACCACCCCGATCAGCATTACACCATTACTAAGGAGAAGGTGGATATCAACCACCCCGATCAGCATTACACCATTACTAAGGAGAAGGTGGATATCAACCACCCCGATCAGCATTACACCATTACTAAGGAGAAGGTGGATATCAACCACCCCGATCAGCATTACACTATTACTAAGGAGAAGGTGGATATCAGCCACCCCGATCAGTATCACACCATTACTAAGGAGAATGTGGATATCAACCCCCCGATCAGCATTACACCATTACTAAGGAGAAGGTGGATATCAACCACCCCGATCAGCATTACACCATTACTAAGGAGAAGGTGGATATCAACCACCCCGATCAGCATTACACCATTACTAAGGAGAAGGTGGATATCAACCACCCCGATCAGCATTGCACCATTACTAAGGAGAAGGTGGATATCAACCACCCCGATCAGCATTACACTATTACTAAGGAGAAAGTGGATATCAGACACCCCGATCAGCATTACACCATTACTAAGGAGAAGGTGGATATCAACACCCCCACCCCCACCCCCACGATCAGCATTACACCATTACTAAGGAGAAGGTGGATATCAACCACCCCGATCAGCATTACACCATTTCTAAGGAGAAGGTGGATATCAACCACCCCGATCAGCATTACACCATTATTAAGGAGAAGGTGGAAATCAACCACCCCTATCAGCATTACACCATTACTACGAAGAAGGTGGATATCAACCACCCCGATCAGCATTACACCATTACTAAGGAGAAGGTGGATATTAATCACCCCGATCAGCATTACACCATTACTAAGGAGAAGGTGGATATCAACCACCCCGGTCAGCATTACACCATTACTAAGGAGAAGGTGGATATCAACCACCCCGATCAGCCTTACACCATTACTAAGGAGAAGGTGGATATCAACCACACCGATCAGCATTACACCATTACTAAGGAGAAGGTGGATATCAACCACCCCGATCAGCATTACACCATTACTAAGGAGAAGGTGGATATCAACCACCCCGATCAGCATTACACCATTACTAAGGAGAAGGTGGATATCAACCACCCCGATCAGCATTACACCATTACTAAGGAGAAGGTGGATATCAACCACCCCGATCAGCATTACACCATTACTAAAGAGAAGGTGGATATCAACCACCCCGATCAGCATTACACCATTACTAAGGAGAAGGTGGATATCAACCACCCCGATCAGTATTACACCATTACTAAGGAGAAGGTGGATATTAATCACCCCGATCAGCATTACACCATTACTAAGGAGAAGGTGGATATCAACCACCCCGTTCAGCATTACACCATTACTAAGGTGAAGGTGGATATCAACCACCCCGATCAGTATTACACCATTACTAAGGAGAAGGTGGATATCAACCACCCCGATCAGCATTACACCATTACTAAGGAGAAGGTGGATATCAACCACCCCGATCAGCATTACACCATTACTAAGGAGAAGATGGATATCAACCACCCCGATCAGCATTACACCATTACTAAGGAGAAGGTGGATATCAACCACCCCGATCAGCATTACACCATTACTAAGGAGAAGGTGGATATCAACCACCCCGATCAGCATTACACCATTACTAAGGTGAAGGTGGATATCAACCACCCCGATCAGTATTACACCATTACTAAGGAGAAGGTGGATATCAACCACCCCGATCAGCATTACACCATTACTAAGGAGAAGGTGGATATCAACCACCCCGATCAGCATTACACCATTACTAAGGAGAAGGTGGATATCAGCCACCCCGATCAGCATTACACCATTACTAAGGAGAAGGTGGATATCAACCACCCCGATCAGCATTACACCATTACTAAGGAGAAGGTGGATATCAACCACCCCGATCAGCATTACACCATTACTAAGGAGAAGGTGGATATCAACCACCCCGATCAGCATTACACTATTACTAAGGAGAAGGTGGATATCAGCCACCCCGATCAGCATTACACCATTACTAAGGAGAAGGTGGATATCAACCACCCCGATCAGTATTACACCATTACTAAGGAGAAGGTGGATATCAACCACCCCGATCAGCATTACACCATTACTAAGGAGAAGGTAGATATCAACCACCCCGATCAGCATTACACCATTACTAAGGTGAAGGTGGATATCAACCACCCCGATCAGTATTACACCATGACTAAGGAGAAGGTAGATATCAACCACCCCGATCAGCATTACACCATTACTAAGGAGAAGGTGGATATCAACCACCCCGATCAGCATTACACCATTACTAATGAGAAGGTGGATATCAACCACCCCGATCAGCATTACACCATTACTAAGGAGAAGGTGGATATCAACCACCCCGATCAGCATTACACCATTACTAAGGAGAAGGTGGATATCAACCACCCCGATCAGCATTACACCATTACTAAGGAGAAGGTGGATATCAACCACCCCGATCAGCATTACACCATTACTAAGGAGAAGGTGGATATCAACCACCCCGATCAGCATTACACTATTACTAAGGAGAAGGTGGATATCAGCCACCCCGATCAGCATTACACCATTACTAAGGAGAATGTGGATATCAACCACCCCGATCAGTATTACACCATTACTAAGGAGAAGGTGGATATCAACCACCCCGATCAGCATTACACCATTACTAAGGAGAAGGTGGATATCAACCACCCCGATCAGCATTACACCATTACTAAGGTGAAGGTGGATATCAACCACCCCGATCAGTATTACACCATTACTAAGGAGAAGGTAGATATCAACCACCCCGATCAGCATTACACCATTACTAAGGAGAAGGTGGATATCAACCACCCCGATCAGCATTACACCATTACTAATGAGAAGGTGGATATCAACCACCCCGATCAGCATTACACCATTACTAAGGAGAAGGTGGATATCAACCACCCCGATCAGCATTACACCATTACTAAGGAGAAGGTGGATATCAACCACCCCGATCAGCATTACACTATTACTAAGGAGAAGGTGGATATCAACCACCCCGATCAGTATTACACCATTACTAAGGAGAAGGTGGATATCAACCCACCGATCAGCATTACACCATTACTAAGGAGAAGGTGGATATCAACCACCCCGATCAGCATTACACCATTACTAAGGAGAAGGTGGATATCAACCACCCCGTTCAGCATTACACCATTACTAAGGAGAAGGTGGATATCAACCACCCCGATCAGCATTACACCATTACTAAGGAGAATGTGGATATCAACCACCCCGATCAGCATTACACCATTACTAAGGAGAAGGTGGATATCAACCACCACGATCCGCATTGTACCATTACTAAGGAGAAGGTGGATATCAACCACCCCGATCAGCATTACACTATTATTAAGGAGAAGGTGGATATCAACCACCCCGATCAGCATTACACCATTACTAAGGAGGAGGTGGATATCAACCCCCCCCCCCCCGATCAGCATTACACCATTACTACGGAGAAGGTGGATATCAACCACCCCGATCAGCATTACACCATTTCTAAGGAGAAGGTGGATATCAACCACCCCGATCAGCATTACACCATTATTAAGGAGAAGGTGGAAATCAACCACCCCGATCAGCATTACACCATTACTACGGAGAAGGTGGATATCAACCACCCCGATCAGCATTACACCATTACTAAGGAAAAGTTGGATATTATTCACTCCGATCAGCATTACACCATTACTAAGGAGAAGGTGGATATCAACCACCCCGATCAGCATTACACCATTACTAAGGAGAAGGTGGATATCAACCACCCCGATCAGTATAACACCATTACTAAAGAGAAGGTGGATATCAACCACCCCGATCAGCATTACACCATTACTAAGGAGAAGGTGGATATCAACCACCCCGATCAGCATTACACCATTACTAAGGAGAAGATGGATATCAACCACCCCGATAAGCATTACACCATTACTAAGGAGAAGGTGGATATCAACCACCCCGATCAGCATTACACCATTACTAAGGAGAAGGTGGATATCAACCACCCCGATCAGCATTACACCATTACTAAGGAGAAGGTGGATATCAACCACCCCGATCAGCATTACACTATTACTAAGGAGAAGGTGGATATCAGCCACCCCGATCAGTATTACACCATTATTAAGGAGAAGGTGGATATCAACCAGCCCGATCAGTATTACACCATTACTAAGGAGAAGGTGGATATCAACCACCCCGATCAGCATTACACCATTACTAAGGAGAAGGTGGATATCAACCACCCCGATCAGCATTACACCATTACTAAGGAGAAGGTGGATATCAACCACCCCGATCAGCATTACACCATTACTAAGGAGAAGGTGGATATCAACCACCCCGATCAGTATTACACCATTACTAAGGAGAAGGTGGATATCAACCACCCCGATCAGCATTACACCATTACTAAGGAGAAGGTGGATATCAACCACCCCGATCAGCATTACACCATTACTAAGGTGAAGGTGGATATCAACCACCCCGATCAGTATTACACCATTACTAAGGAGAAGGTAGATATCAACCACCCCGATCAGCATTACACCATTACTAAGGAGAAGGTGGATATCAACCACCCCGATCAGCATTACACCATTACTAATGAGAAGGTGGATATCAACCACCCCGATCAGCATTACACCATTACTAAGGAGAAGGTGGATATCAACCACCCCGATCAGCATTACACCATTACTAAGGAGAAGGTGGATATCAACCACCCCGATCAGCATTACACTATTACTAAGGAGAAGGTGGATATCAACCACCCCGATCAGTATTACACCATTACTAAGGAGAAGGTGGATATCAACCCACCGATCAGCATTACACCATTACTAAGGAGAAGGTGGATATCAACCACCCCGATCAGCATTACACCATTACTAAGGAGAAGGTGGATATCAACCACCCCGTTCAGCATTACACCATTACTAAGGAGAAGGTGGATATCAACCACCCCGATCAGCATTACACCATTACTAAGGAGAATGTGGATATCAACCACCCCGATCAGCATTACACCATTACTAAGGAGAAGGTGGATATCAACCACCACGATCCGCATTGTACCATTACTAAGGAGAAGGTGGATATCAACCACCCCGATCAGCATTACACTATTATTAAGGAGAAGGTGGATATCAACCACCCCGATCAGCATTACACCATTACTAAGGAGGAGGTGGATATCAACCCCCCCCCCGATCAGCATTACACCATTACTACGGAGAAGGTGGATATCAACCACCCCGATCAGCATTACACCATTTCTAAGGAGAAGGTGGATATCAACCACCCCGATCAGCATTACACCATTATTAAGGAGAAGGTGGAAATCAACCACCCCGATCAGCATTACACCATTACTACGGAGAAGGTGGATATCAACCACCCCGATCAGCATTACACCATTACTAAGGAGAAGTTGGATATTATTCACTCCGATCAGCATTACACCATTACTAAGGAGAAGGTGGATATCAACCACCCCGATCAGCATTACACCATTACTAAGGAGAAGGTGGATATCAACCACCCCGATCAGTATAACACCATTACTAAGGAGAAGGTGGATATCAACCACCCCGATCAGCATTACACCATTACTAAGGAGAAGGTGGATATCAACCACCCCGATCAGCATTACACCATTACTAAGGAGAAGATGGATATCAACCACCCCGATCAGCATTACACCATTACTAAGGAGAAGGTGGATATCAACCACCCCGATCAGCATTACACCATTACTAAGGAGAAGGTGGATATCAACCACCCCGATCAGCATTACACCATTACTAAGGAGAAGGTGGATATCAACCACCCCGATCAGCATTACACTATTACTAAGGAGAAGGTGGATATCAGCCACCCCGATCAGTATTACACCATTATTAAGGAGAAGGTGGATATCAACCAGCCCGATCAGTATTACACCATTACTAAGGAGAAGGTGGATATCAACCACCCCGATCAGCATTACACCATTACTAAGGAGAAGGTGGATATCAACCACCCCGATCAGCATTACACCATTACTAAGGAGAAGGTGGATATCAACCACCCCGATCAGCATTACACCATTACTAAGGAGAAGGTGGATATCAACCACCCCGATCAGTATTACACCATTACTAAGGAGAAGGTGGATATCAACCACCCCGATCAGCATTACACCATTACTAAGGAGAAGGTGGATATCAACCACCCCGATCAGCATTACACCATTACTAAGGTGAAGGTGGATATCAACCACCCCGATCAGTATTACACCATTACTAAGGAGAAGGTGGATATCAACCACCCCGTTCAGCATTAAACCATTACTAAGGAGAAGGTGGATATCAACCACCCCGATCAGCATTACACCATTACTAAGGAGAAGGTGGATATCAACAACCCCGATCAGCATTACACCATTACTAAGGTGAAGGTGGATATCAACCACCCCGATCAGTATTACACCATTACTAAGGAGAAGGTGGATATCAACCACCCCGATCAGCATTACACCATTACTAAGGAGAAGGTGGATATCAACCACCCCGATCAGCATTACACCATTACTAAGGAGAAGGTGGATATCTACCACCCCGATCAGTATTACACCATTACTAAGGAGAAGGTGGATATCAACCACCCCGATCAGCATTACACCATTACTAAGGAGAAGGTGGATATCAACCACCCCGATCAGTATTACACCATTACTAAGGAGAAGGTGGATATCAACCACCCCGATCAGCATTACACCATTACTAAGGAGAAGATGGATATCAACCACCCCGATCAGCATTACACCATTACTAAGGAGAAGGTGGATATCAACCACCCAGATCAGCATTACACTATTACTAAGGAGAAGGTGGATATCAGCCACCCCGATCAGCATTACACCATTACTAAGGAGAAGGTGGATATCAACCACCCCGATCAGCATTACACCAATACTAAGGAGAAAGTGGATATCAACCACCCCGATCAGCATTACACCATTACTAATGAGAAGGTGGATATCAACCACCCCGATCAGCATTACACTATTACTAAGGAGAAGGTGGATATCAGCCACCCCGATCAGTATTACACCATTACTAAGGAGAAGGTGGATATCAACCACCCCGATCCGCATTGCACCATTACTAAGGAGAAGGTGGATATCAACCACCCCGATCAGCATTACACTATTACTAAGGAGAAGGTGTATATCAACCACCCCGATCAGCATTACACCATTACTAAGGAGAAGGTGGATATCAACCCCCCCCCCCCCCCGATCAGCATTACACCATTACTACGGAGAAGGTGGATATCAACCACCCCGATCAGCATTACACCATTTCTAAGGAGAAGGTGGATATCAACCACCCCGATCAGCATTACACCATTACTAAGGAGAAGTTGGATATTATTCACTCCGATCAGCATTACACCATTACTAAGGAGAAGGTGGATATCAACCACCCCGATCAGCATTACACCATTACTAAGGAGAAGGTGGATATCAACCACCCCGATCAGTATTACACCATTACTAAGGAGAAGGTGGATATCAACCACCCCGATCAGCATTACACCATTACTAAGGAGAAGGTGGATATCAGCCACCCCGATCAGCATTACACCATTACTAAGGAGAAGATGGATATCAACCACCGCGATCAGCATTACACCATTACTAAGGAGAAGGTGGATATCAACCACCCCGATCAGCATTACACCATTACTAAGGAGAAGGTGGATATCAACCACCCCGATCAGCATTACACCATTACTAAGGAGAAGGTGGATATCAACCACCCCGATCAGCATTACACTATTACTAAGGAGAAGGTGGATATCAGCCACCCCGATCAGTATTACACCATTACTAAGGATAAGGTGGATATCAACCAGCCCGATCAGTATTACACCATTACTAAGGAGAAGGTAGATATCAACCACCCCGATCAGCATTACACCATTACTAAGGAGAAGGTGGATATCAACCACCCCGATCAGCATTACACCATTACTAAGGAGAAGGTGGATATCAACCACCCCGATCAGCATTACACCATTACTAAGGAGAAGGTGGATATCAACCCCCCCCCCCCGATCAGCATTACACCATTACTAAGGAGAAGGTGGATATCAACCACCCCGATCAGCATTACACCATTTCTAAAGAGAAGGTGGATATCAACCACCCCGATCAGCATTACACCATTATTAAGGAGAAGGTGGAAATCAACCACCCCGATTAGCATTACACCATTACTATGGAGAAGGTGGATATCAACCACCCCGATCAGCATTACACCATTACTAATGAGAAGGTGGATATTAATCACCCCGATCAGCATTACACCATTACTAAGGAGAAGGTGGATATCAACCACCCCGATCAGCATTACACCATTACTAAGGAGACGGTGGATATCAACCACCCCGATCAGCATTACACCATTACTAAGGAGAAGGTGGATATCATCCACCCCGATCAGCATTACACCATTACTAAGGAGAAGGTGGATATCAACCACCCCGATCAGCATTACACCATTACTAAAGAGAAGGTGGATATCAACCACCCCGATCAGCATTACACCATTACTAAGGAGAAGGTGGATATCAACCACCCCGATCAGTATTACACCATTACTAAGGAGAAGGTGGATATCAACCACCCCGATCAGTATTACACCATTACTAAGGTGAAGGTGGATATCAACCACCCCGATCAGTAATACACCAATACTAAGGAGAAGGTGGATATCAACCATCCCGATCAGCCTTACACCATTACTAAGGAGAAGGTGGATATCAACCACCCCGATCAGCATTACACCATTACTAAGGTGAAGGTGGATATCAACCACCCCGATCAGTATTACACTATTACTAAGGAGAAGGTGGATATCAACCACCCCGATCAGCATTACATCATTACTAAGGAGAATGTGGATATCAACCACCCCGATCAGCATTACACCATTACTAAGGAGAAGGTGGATATCAACCACCCCGATCAGCATTACACCATTACTAAGGAGAAGGTGGATATCAACCACCCCGATCAGCATTACACCATTACTAAGGAGAAGGTGGATATCAACCCCCCGATCAGCATTACACCATTACTAAGGAGAAGGTGGATATCAACCACCCCGATCAGCATTACACCATTACTAAGGAGAAGGTGGATATCAACCACCCCGATCAGCATTACACCATTACTAAGGAGAAGGTGGATATCAACCACTCCGATCAGCATTACACCATTACTAAGGAGAAGGTGGATATCAACCACCCAGATCAGCATTGCACCATTACTAAGGAGAAGGTGGATATCAACCACCCCGATCAGCATTACACTATTACTAAGGAGAAAGTGGATATCAGCCACCCCGATCAGCATTAAACCATTACTAAGGAGAAGGTGGATATCAACCCCCCCACCCCCACCCCCCCGATCAGCATTACACCATTACTAAGGAGAAGGTGGATATCAACCACCCCGATCAGCATTACACCATTTCTAAGGAGAAGGTGGATATCAACCACCCCAATCAGCATTACACCATTATTAAGGAGAAGGTGGAAATCAACCACCCCGATCAGCATTACACCATTACTACGGAGAAGGTGGATATCAACCACCCCGATCAGCATTACACCATTACTAAGGAGAAGGTGGATATCAACCACCCCGGTCAGCATTACACCATTACTAAGGAGAAGGTGGATATCAACCACCCCGATCAGCCTTACACCATTACTAAGGAGAAGGTGGATATCAACCACACCGATCAGCATTACACCATTACTAAGGAGAAGGTGGATATCAACCACCCCGATCAGCATTACACCATTACTAAGGAGAAGGTGGATATCAACCACCCCGATCAGCATTACACCATTACTAAGGAGAAGGTGGATATCAACCACCCCGATCAGCATTACACCATTACTAAGGAGAAGGTGGATATCAACCACCCCGATCAGCATTACACCATTACTAAAGAGAAGGTGGATATCAACCACCCCGATCAGCATTACACCATTACTAAGGAGAAGGTGGATATCAACCACCCCGATCAGTATTACACCATTACTAAGGAGAAGGTGGATATCAACCACCCCGATCAGCATTACACCATTACTAAGGAGAAGGTGGATATCAACCACCCTGATCAGCATTACACCATTACTAAGGTGAAGGTGGATATCAACCACCCCGATCAGTATTACACCATTACTAAGGAGAAGGTGGATATCAACCACCCCGATCAGCATTACACCATTACTAAGGAGAAGGTGGATATCAACCACCCCGATCAGCATTACACCATTACTAAGGAGAAGGTGGATATCAACCACCCCGATCAGCATTACACCATTACTAAGGAGAAGGTAGATATCAACCACCCCGATCAGCATTACACCATTACTAAGGTGAAGGTGGATATCAACCACCCCGATCAGTATTACACCATTACTAAGGAGAAGGTAGATATCAACCACCCCGATCAGCATTACACCATTACTAAGGAGAAGGTGGATATCAACCACCCCGATCAGCATTACACCATTACTAATGAGAAGGTGGATATCAACCACCCCGATCAGCATTACACCATTACTAAGGAGAAGGTGGATATCAACCACCCCGATCAGCATTACACCATTACTAAGGAGAAGGTGGATATCAACCACCCCGATCAGCATTACACCATTACTAAGGAGAAGGTGGATATCAACCACCCAGATCAGCATTACACCATTACTAAGGAGAAGGTGGATATCAACCACCCCGATCAGCATTACACTATTACTAAGGAGAAGGTGGATATCAGCCACCCAGATCAGCATTACACCATTACTAAGGAGAAGGTGGATATCAACCACCCCGATCAGTATTACACCATTACTAAGGAGAAGGTGGATATCAACCACCCCGATCAGCATTACACCATTACTAAGGAGAAGGTGGATATCAACCACCCCGATCAGCATTACACCATTACTAAGGTGAAGGTGGATATCAACCACCCCGATCAGTATTACACCATTACTAAGGAGAAGGTAGATATCAACCACCCCGATCAGCATTACACCATTACTAAGGAGAAGGTGGATATCAACCACCCCGATCAGCATTACACCATTACTAAGGAGACGGTGGATATCAACCACCCCGTTCAGCATTACACCATTACTAAGGAGAAGGTGGATATCATCCACCCCGATCAGCATTACACCATTACTAAGGAGAAGGTGGATATCAACCACCCCGATCAGCATTACACCATTACTAAGGAGAAGGTGGATATCAGCCACCCCGATCAGCATTACACCATTACTAAGGAGAAGATGGATATCAACCACCGCGATCAGCATTACACCATTACTAAGGAGAAGGTGGATATCAACCACCCCGATCAGCATTACACCATTACTAAGGAGAAGGTGGATATCAACCACCCCGATCAGCATTACACCATTACTAAGGAGAAGGTGGATATCAACCACCCCGATCAGCATTACACTATTACTAAGGAGAAGGTGGATATCAGCCACCCCGATCAGTATTACACCATTACTAAGGATAAGGTGGATATCAACCAGCCCGATCAGTATTACACCATTACTAAGGAGAAGGTAGATATCAACCACCCCGATCAGCATTACACCATTACTAAGGAGAAGGTGGATATCAACCACCCCGATCAGCATTACACCATTACTAAGGAGAAGGTGGATATCAACCACCCCGATCAGCATTACACCATTACTAAGGAGAAGGTGGATATCAACCCCCCCCCCCCCCCCCGATCAGCATTACACCATTACTAAGGAGAAGGTGGATATCAACCACCCCGATCAGCATTACACCATTTCTAAAGAGAAGGTGGATATCAACCACCCCGATCAGCATTACACCATTATTAAGGAGAAGGTGGAAATCAACCACCCCGATTAGCATTACACCATTACTATGGAGAAGGTGGATATCAACCACCCCGATCAGCATTACACCATTACTAATGAGAAGGTGGATATTAATCACCCCGATCAGCATTACACCATTACTAAGGAGAAGGTGGATATCAACCACCCCGATCAGCATTACACCATTACTAAGGAGACGGTGGATATCAACCACCCCGATCAGCATTACACCATTACTAAGGAGAAGGTGGATATCATCCACCCCGATCAGCATTACACCATTACTAAGGAGAAGGTGGATATCAACCACCCCGATCAGCATTACACCATTACTAAAGAGAAGGTGGATATCAACCACCCCGATCAGCATTACACCATTACTAAGGAGAAGGTGGATATCAACCACCCCGATCAGTATTACACCATTACTAAGGAGAAGGTGGATATCAACCACCCCGATCAGTATTACACCATTACTAAGGTGAAGGTGGATATCAACCACCCCGATCAGTAATACACCAATACTAAGGAGAAGGTGGATATCAACCATCCCGATCAGCCTTACACCATTACTAAGGAGAAGGTGGATATCAACCACCCCGATCAGCATTACACCATTACTAAGGTGAAGGTGGATATCAACCACCCCGATCAGTATTACACTATTACTAAGGAGAAGGTGGATATCAACCACCCCGATCAGCATTACATCATTACTAAGGAGAATGTGGATATCAACCACCCCGATCAGCATTACACCATTACTAAGGAGAAGGTGGATATCAACCACCCCGATCAGCATTACACCATTACTAAGGAGAAGGTGGATATCAACCACCCCGATCAGCATTACACCATTACTAAGGAGAAGGTGGATATCAACCCCCCGATCAGCATTACACCATTACTAAGGAGAAGGTGGATATCAACCACCCCGATCAGCATTACACCATTACTAAGGAGAAGGTGGATATCAACCACCCCGATCAGCATTACACCATTACTAAGGAGAAGGTGGATATCAACCACTCCGATCAGCATTACACCATTACTAAGGAGAAGGTGGATATCAACCACCCAGATCAGCATTGCACCATTACTAAGGAGAAGGTGGATATCAACCACCCCGATCAGCATTACACTATTACTAAGGAGAAAGTGGATATCAGCCACCCCGATCAGCATTACACCATTACTAAGGAGAAGGTGGATATCAACCCCCCCACCCCCACCCCCCCGATCAGCATTACACCATTACTAAGGAGAAGGTGGATATCAACCACCCCGATCAGCATTACACCATTTCTAAGGAGAAGGTGGATATCAACCACCCCAATCAGCATTACACCATTATTAAGGAGAAGGTGGAAATCAACCACCCCGATCAGCATTACACCATTACTACGGAGAAGGTGGATATCAACCACCCCGATCAGCATTACACCATTACTAAGGAGAAGGTGGATATCAACCACCCCGGTCAGCATTACACCATTACTAAGGAGAAGGTGGATATCAACCACCCCGATCAGCCTTACACCATTACTAAGGAGAAGGTGGATATCAACCACACCGATCAGCATTACACCATTACTAAGGAGAAGGTGGATATCAACCACCCCGATCAGCATTACACCATTACTAAGGAGAAGGTGGATATCAACCACCCCGATCAGCATTACACCATTACTAAGGAGAAGGTGGATATCAACCACCCCGATCAGCATTACACCATTACTAAGGAGAAGGTGGATATCAACCACCCCGATCAGCATTACACCATTACTAAAGAGAAGGTGGATATCAACCACCCCGATCAGCATTACACCATTACTAAGGAGAAGGTGGATATCAACCACCCCGATCAGTATTACACCATTACTAAGGAGAAGGTGGATATCAACCACCCCGATCAGCATTACACCATTACTAAGGAGAAGGTGGATATCAACCACCCTGATCAGCATTACACCATTACTAAGGTGAAGGTGGATATCAACCACCCCGATCAGTATTACACCATTACTAAGGAGAAGGTGGATATCAACCACCCCGATCAGCATTACACCATTACTAAGGAGAAGGTGGATATCAACCACCCCGATCAGCATTACACCATTACTAAGGAGAAGGTGGATATCAACCACCCCGATCAGCATTACACCATTACTAAGGAGAAGGTAGATATCAACCACCCCGATCAGCATTACACCATTACTAAGGTGAAGGTGGATATCAACCACCCCGATCAGTATTACACCATTACTAAGGAGAAGGTAGATATCAACCACCCCGATCAGCATTACACCATTACTAAGGAGAAGGTGGATATCAACCACCCCGATCAGCATTACACCATTACTAATGAGAAGGTGGATATCAACCACCCCGATCAGCATTACACCATTACTAAGGAGAAGGTGGATATCAACCACCCCGATCAGCATTACACCATTACTAAGGAGAAGTTGGATATCAACCACCCCGATCAGCATTACACCATTACTAAGGAGAAGGTGGATATCAACCACCCAGATCAGCATTACACCATTACTAAGGAGAAGGTGGATATCAACCACCCCGATCAGCATTACACTATTACTAAGGAGAAGGTGGATATCAGCCACCCAGATCAGCATTACACCATTACTAAGGAGAAGGTGGATATCAACCACCCCGATCAGTATTACACCATTACTAAGGAGAAGGTGGATATCAACCACCCCGATCAGCATTACACCATTACTAAGGAGAAGATGGATATCAACCACCCCGATCAGCATTACACCATTACTAAGGTGAAGGTGGATATCAACCACCCCGATCAGTATTACACCATTACTAAGGAGAAGGTAGATATCAACCACCCCGATCAGCATTACACCATTACTAAGGAGAAGGTGGATATCAACCACCCCGATCAGCATTACACCATTACTAAGGAGACGGTGGATATCAACCACCCCGTTCAGCATTACACCATTACTAAGGAGAAGGTGGATATCATCCACCCCGATCAGCATTACACCATTACTAAGGAGAAGGTGGATATCAACCACCCCGATCAGCATTACACCATTACTAAAGAGAAGGTGGATATCAACCACCCCGATCAGCATTACACCATTACTAAGGAGAAGGTGGATATCAACCACCCCGATCAGTATTACACCATTACTAAGGAGAAGGTGGATATCAACCACCCCGATCAGTATTACACCATTACTAAGGTGAAGGTGGATATCAACCACCCCGATCAGTAATACAACAATACTAAGGAGAAGGTGGATATCAACAACCCCGATCAGCATTACACCATTACTAAGGAGAAGGTGGATATCAACCATCCCGATCAGCATTACACCATTACTAAGGAGAGGGTGGATATCAACCACCCCGATCAGCATTACACCATTACTAAGGTGAAGGTGGATATCAACCACCCCGATCAGCATTACACCATTACTAAGGAGAAGGTGGATATCAACCACCCCGATCAGCATTACACCATTACTAAGGAGAAGGTGGATATCAACCACGCCGATCAGCATTACACCATTACTAAGGAGAAGGTGGATATCAACCACCCCGATCAGCATTACACCATTACTAAGGAGAAGGTGGATATCAACCACCCCGATCAGCATTACACTATTACTAAGGAGAAGGTGGATATCAGCCACCCCGATCAGTATCACACCATTACTAAGGAGAATGTGGATATCAACCCCCCGATCAGCATTACACCATTACTAAGGAGAAGGTGGATATCAACCACCCCGATCAGCATTACACCATTACTAAGGAGAAGGTGGATATCAACCACCCCGATCAGCATTACACCATTACTAAGGAGAAGGTGGATATCAACCACCCCGATCAGCATTACACCATTACTAAGGAGAAGGTGGATATCAACCACCCCGATCAGCATTGCACCATTACTAAGGAGAAGGTGGATATCAACCACCCCGATCAGCATTACACTATTACTAAGGAGAAAGTGGATATCAGCCACCCCGATCAGCATTACACCATTACTAAGGAGAAGGTGGATATCGGCCACCCCGATCAGCATTACACCATTACTAAGGAGAAGGTGGATATCAACCACCCCGATCAGTATTACAACATTACTAAGGAGAAGGTGGATATCAACCACCCCGATCAGCATTACACCATTACTAAGGAGAAGGTGGATATCAACCACCCCGATCAGCATTACACCATTACTAAGGAGAAGGTGGATATCAACCCCCCGATCAGCATTACACCATTACTAAGGAGAAGGTGGATATCAACCACCCCGATCAGCATTACACCATTACTAAGGAGAAGGTGGATATCAACCACCCCGATCAGCATTACACCATTACTAAGGAGAAGGTGGATATCAACCACTCCGATCAGCATTACACCATTACTAAGGAGAAGGTGGATATCAACCACCCAGATCAGCATTGCACCATTACTAAGGAGAAGGTGGATATCAACCACCCCGATCAGCATTACACTATTACTAAGGAGAAAGTGGATATCAGCCACCCCGATCAGCATTAAACCATTACTAAGGAGAAGGTGGATATCAACCCCCCCACCCCCACCCCCCCGATCAGCATTACACCATTACTAAGGAGAAGGTGGATATCAACCACCCCGATCAGCATTACACCATTTCTAAGGAGAAGGTGGATATCAACCACCCCAATCAGCATTACACCATTATTAAGGAGAAGGTGGAAATCAACCACCCCGATCAGCATTACACCATTACTACGGAGAAGGTGGATATCAACCACCCCGATCAGCATTACACCATTACTAAGGAGAAGGTGGATATCAACCACCCCGGTCAGCATTACACCATTACTAAGGAGAAGGTGGATATCAACCACCCCGATCAGCCTTACACCATTACTAAGGAGAAGGTGGATATCAACCACACCGATCAGCATTACACCATTACTAAGGAGAAGGTGGATATCAACCACCCCGATCAGCATTACACCATTACTAAGGAGAAGGTGGATATCAACCACCCCGATCAGCATTACACCATTACTAAGGAGAAGGTGGATATCAACCACCCCGATCAGCATTACACCATTACTAAGGAGAAGGTGGATATCAACCACCCCGATCAGCATTACACCATTACTAAAGAGAAGGTGGATATCAACCACCCCGATCAGCATTACACCATTACTAAGGAGAAGGTGGATATCAACCACCCCGATCAGTATTACACCATTACTAAGGAGAAGGTGGATATCAACCACCCCGATCAGCATTACACCATTACTAAGGAGAAGGTGGATATCAACCACCCTGATCAGCATTACACCATTACTAAGGTGAAGGTGGATATCAACCACCCCGATCAGTATTACACCATTACTAAGGAGAAGGTGGATATCAACCACCCCGATCAGCATTACACCATTACTAAGGAGAAGGTGGATATCAACCACCCCGATCAGCATTACACCATTACTAAGGAGAAGGTGGATATCAACCACCCCGATCAGCATTACACCATTACTAAGGAGAAGGTAGATATCAACCACCCCGATCAGCATTACACCATTACTAAGGTGAAGGTGGATATCAACCACCCCGATCAGTATTACACCATTACTAAGGAGAAGGTAGATATCAACCACCCCGATCAGCATTACACCATTACTAAGGAGAAGGTGGATATCAACCACCCCGATCAGCATTACACCATTACTAATGAGAAGGTGGATATCAACCACCCCGATCAGCATTACACCATTACTAAGGAGAAGGTGGATATCAACCACCCCGATCAGCATTACACCATTACTAAGGAGAAGTTGGATATCAACCACCCCGATCAGCATTACACCATTACTAAGGAGAAGGTGGATATCAACCACCCAGATCAGCATTACACCATTACTAAGGAGAAGGTGGATATCAACCACCCCGATCAGCATTACACTATTACTAAGGAGAAGGTGGATATCAGCCACCCAGATCAGCATTACACCATTACTAAGGAGAAGGTGGATATCAACCACCCCGATCAGTATTACACCATTACTAAGGAGAAGGTGGATATCAACCACCCCGATCAGCATTACACCATTACTAAGGAGAAGATGGATATCAACCACCCCGATCAGCATTACACCATTACTAAGGTGAAGGTGGATATCAACCACCCCGATCAGTATTACACCATTACTAAGGAGAAGGTAGATATCAACCACCCCGATCAGCATTACACCATTACTAAGGAGAAGGTGGATATCAACCACCCCGATCAGCATTACACCATTACTAAGGAGACGGTGGATATCAACCACCCCGTTCAGCATTACACCATTACTAAGGAGAAGGTGGATATCATCCACCCCGATCAGCATTACACCATTACTAAGGAGAAGGTGGATATCAACCACCCCGATCAGCATTACACCATTACTAAAGAGAAGGTGGATATCAACCACCCCGATCAGCATTACACCATTACTAAGGAGAAGGTGGATATCAACCACCCCGATCAGTATTACACCATTACTAAGGAGAAGGTGGATATCAACCACCCCGATCAGTATTACACCATTACTAAGGTGAAGGTGGATATCAACCACCCCGATCAGTAATACAACAATACTAAGGAGAAGGTGGATATCAACAACCCCGATCAGCATTACACCATTACTAAGGAGAAGGTGGATATCAACCATCCCGATCAGCATTACACCATTACTAAGGAGAGGGTGGATATCAACCACCCCGATCAGCATTACACCATTACTAAGGTGAAGGTGGATATCAACCACCCCGATCAGCATTACACCATTACTAAGGAGAAGGTGGATATCAACCACCCCGATCAGCATTACACCATTACTAAGGAGAAGGTGGATATCAACCACGCCGATCAGCATTACACCATTACTAAGGAGAAGGTGGATATCAACCACCCCGATCAGCATTACACCATTACTAAGGAGAAGGTGGATATCAACCACCCCGATCAGCATTACACTATTACTAAGGAGAAGGTGGATATCAGCCACCCCGATCAGTATCACACCATTACTAAGGAGAATGTGGATATCAACCCCCCGATCAGCATTACACCATTACTAAGGAGAAGGTGGATATCAACCACCCCGATCAGCATTACACCATTACTAAGGAGAAGGTGGATATCAACCACCCCGATCAGCATTACACCATTACTAAGGAGAAGGTGGATATCAACCACCCCGATCAGCATTACACCATTACTAAGGAGAAGGTGGATATCAACCACCCCGATCAGCATTGCACCATTACTAAGGAGAAGGTGGATATCAACCACCCCGATCAGCATTACACTATTACTAAGGAGAAAGTGGATATCAGCCACCCCGATCAGCATTACACCATTACTAAGGAGAAGGTGGATATCGGCCACCCCGATCAGCATTACACCATTACTAAGGAGAAGGTGGATATCAACCACCCCGATCAGTATTACAACATTACTAAGGAGAAGGTGGATATCAACCACCCCGATCAGCATTACACCATTATTAAGGAGAAGGTGGAAATCAACCACCCCGATCAGCATTACACCATTACTACGGAGAAGGTGGATATCAACCACCCCGATCAGCATTACACCATTACTAAGGAGAAGGTGGATATTAATCACCCCGATCAGCATTACACCATTACTAAGGAGAAGGTGGATATCAACCACCCCGGTCAGCATTACACCATTACTAAGGAGAAGGTGGATATCAACCACCCCGATCAGCCTTACACCATTACTAAGGAGAAGGTGGATATCAACCACACCGATCAGCATTACACCATTACTAAGGAGAAGGTGGATATCAACCACCCCGATCAGCATTACACCATTACTAAGGAGAAGGTGGATATCAACCACCCCGATCAGCATTACACCATTACTAAGGAGAAGGTGGATATCAACCACCCCGATCAGCATTACACCATTACTAAGGAGAAGGTGGATATCAACCACCCCGATCAGCATTACACCATTACTAAAGAGAAGGTGGATATCAACCACCCCGATCAGCATTACACCATTACTAAGGAGAAGGTGGATATCAACCACCCCGATCAGTATTACACCATTACTAAGGAGAAGGTGGATATCAACCACCCCGATCAGCATTACACCATTACTAAAGAGAAGGTGGATATCAACCACCCCGATCAGTATTACACCATTACTAAGGAGAAGGTGGATATCAACCACCCCGATCAGTATTACACCATTACTAAGGAGAAGGTGGATATCAACCACCCCGATCAGCATTACACCATTACTAAGGAGAAGGTGGATATCAACCACCCTGATCAGCATTACACCATTACTAAGGTGAAGGTGGATATCAACCACCCCGATCAGTATTACACCATTACTAAGGAGAAGGTGGATATCAACCACCCCGATCAGCATTACACCATTACTAAGGAGAAGGTGGATATCAACCACCCCGATCAGCATTACACCATTACTAAGGAGAAGGTGGATATCAACCACCCCGATCAGCATTACACCATTACTAAGGAGAAGGTAGATATCAACCACCCCGATCAGCATTACACCATTACTAAGGTGAAGGTGGATATCAACCACCCCGATCAGTATTACACCATTACTAAGGAGAAGGTAGATATCAACCACCCCGATCAGCATTACACCATTACTAAGGAGAAGGTGGATATCAACCACCCCGATCAGCATTACACCATTACTAATGAGAAGGTGGATATCAACCACCCCGATCAGCATTACACCATTACTAAGGAGAAGGTGGATATCAACCACCCCGATCAGCATTACACCATTACTAAGGAGAAGTTGGATATCAACCACCCCGATCAGCATTACACCATTACTAAGGAGAAGGTGGATATCAACCACCCAGATCAGCATTACACCATTACTAAGGAGAAGGTGGATATCAACCACCCCGATCAGCATTACACTATTACTAAGGAGAAGGTGGATATCAGCCACCCAGATCAGCATTACACCATTACTAAGGAGAAGGTGGATATCAACCACCCCGATCAGTATTACACCATTACTAAGGAGAAGGTGGATATCAACCACCCCGATCAGCATTACACCATTACTAAGGAGAAGATGGATATCAACCACCCCGATCAGCATTACACCATTACTAAGGTGAAGGTGGATATCAACCACCCCGATCAGTATTACACCATTACTAAGGAGAAGGTAGATATCAACCACCCCGATCAGCATTACACCATTACTAAGGAGAAGGTGGATATCAACCACCCCGATCAGCATTACACCATTACTAAGGAGACGGTGGATATCAACCACCCCGTTCAGCATTACACCATTACTAAGGAGAAGGTGGATATCATCCACCCCGATCAGCATTACACCATTACTAAGGAGAAGGTGGATATCAACCACCCCGATCAGCATTACACCATTACTAAAGAGAAGGTGGATATCAACCACCCCGATCAGCATTACACCATTACTAAGGAGAAGGTGGATATCAACCACCCCGATCAGTATTACACCATTACTAAGGAGAAGGTGGATATCAACCACCCCGATCAGTATTACACCATTACTAAGGTGAAGGTGGATATCAACCACCCCGATCAGTAATACAACAATACTAAGGAGAAGGTGGATATCAACAACCCCGATCAGCATTACACCATTACTAAGGAGAAGGTGGATATCAACCATCCCGATCAGCATTACACCATTACTAAGGAGAGGGTGGATATCAACCACCCCGATCAGCATTACACCATTACTAAGGTGAAGGTGGATATCAACCACCCCGATCAGCATTACACCATTACTAAGGAGAAGGTGGATATCAACCACCCCGATCAGCATTACACCATTACTAAGGAGAAGGTGGATATCAACCACGCCGATCAGCATTACACCATTACTAAGGAGAAGGTGGATATCAACCACCCCGATCAGCATTACACCATTACTAAGGAGAAGGTGGATATCAACCACCCCGATCAGCATTACACTATTACTAAGGAGAAGGTGGATATCAGCCACCCCGATCAGTATCACACCATTACTAAGGAGAATGTGGATATCAACCCCCCGATCAGCATTACACCATTACTAAGGAGAAGGTGGATATCAACCACCCCGATCAGCATTACACCATTACTAAGGAGAAGGTGGATATCAACCACCCCGATCAGCATTACACCATTACTAAGGAGAAGGTGGATATCAACCACCCCGATCAGCATTACACCATTACTAAGGAGAAGGTGGATATCAACCACCCCGATCAGCATTGCACCATTACTAAGGAGAAGGTGGATATCAACCACCCCGATCAGCATTACACTATTACTAAGGAGAAAGTGGATATCAGCCACCCCGATCAGCATTACACCATTACTAAGGAGAAGGTGGATATCGGCCACCCCGATCAGCATTACACCATTACTAAGGAGAAGGTGGATATCAACCACCCCGATCAGTATTACAACATTACTAAGGAGAAGGTGGATATCAACCACCCCGATCAGCATTACACCATTATTAAGGAGAAGGTGGAAATCAACCACCCCGATCAGCATTACACCATTACTACGGAGAAGGTGGATATCAACCACCCCGATCAGCATTACACCATTACTAAGGAGAAGGTGGATATTAATCACCCCGATCAGCATTACACCATTACTAAGGAGAAGGTGGATATCAACCACCCCGGTCAGCATTACACCATTACTAAGGAGAAGGTGGATATCAACCACCCCGATCAGCCTTACACCATTACTAAGGAGAAGGTGGATATCAACCACACCGATCAGCATTACACCATTACTAAGGAGAAGGTGGATATCAACCACCCCGATCAGCATTACACCATTACTAAGGAGAAGGTGGATATCAACCACCCCGATCAGCATTACACCATTACTAAGGAGAAGGTGGATATCAACCACCCCGATCAGCATTACACCATTACTAAGGAGAAGGTGGATATCAACCACCCCGATCAGCATTACACCATTACTAAAGAGAAGGTGGATATCAACCACCCCGATCAGCATTACACCATTACTAAGGAGAAGGTGGATATCAACCACCCCGATCAGTATTACACCATTACTAAGGAGAAGGTGGATATCAACCACCCCGATCAGCATTACACCATTACTAAGGAGAAGGTGGATATCAACCACCCCGATCAGCATTACACCATTACTAAGGTGAAGGTGGATATCAACCACCCCGATCAGTATTACACCATTACTAAGGAGAAGGTGGATATCAACCACCCCGATCAGCATTACACCATTACTAAGGAGAAGGTGGATATCAACCACCCCGATCAGCATTACACCATTACTAAGGAGAAGATGGATATCAACCACCTCGATCAGCATTACACCATTACTAAGGAGAAGGTGGATATCAACCACCCCGATCAGCATTACACCATTACTAAGGAGAAGGTGGATATCAACCACCCCGATCAGCATTACACCATTACTAAGGTGAAGGTGGATATCAACCACCCCGATCAGTATTACACCATTACTAAGGAGAAGGTGGATATCAACCACCCCGATCAGCATTACACCATTACTAAGGAGAAGGTGGATATCAACCACCCCGATCAGTATTACATCATTACTAAGGAGAAGGTGGATATCAACCACCCCGATCAGCATTACACCATTACTAAGGAGAAGGTGGATATCAACCACCCCGATCAGCATTACACCATTACTAAGGAAAAGGTGGATATCAACCACCCCGATCAGCATTACACCATTACTAAGGAGAAGGTGGATATCAACCACCCCGATCAGCATTACACCATTACTAAGGAGAAGGTGGATATCAACCACGCCGATCAGCATTACACCATTACT
The DNA here is from genome assembly GCA_963680875.1 of Bathymodiolus brooksi. NCBI lineage: Eukaryota > Metazoa > Mollusca > Bivalvia > Mytilida > Modiolidae > Bathymodiolus > Bathymodiolus brooksi. The sequence goes on along the minus strand of OY804589.1, from coordinate 94,370,659 downwards.
AAGGAGAAGGTGGATATCAACCACCCCGATCAGCATTACACCATTACTAAGGAGAAGGTGGATATCAACCACCCCGATCAGCATTACACTATTACTAAGGAGAAGGTGGATATCAGACACTCCGATCAGTATCACACCATTACTAAGGAGAATGTGGATATCAACCCCCCGATCAGCATTACACCATTACTAAGGAGAAGGTGGATATCAACCACCCCGATCAGCATTACACCATTACTAAGGAGAAGGTGGATATCAACCACCCCGATCAGCATTACACCATTACTAAGGAGAAGGTGGATATCAACCACCCCGATCAGCATTACACCATTACTAAGGAGAAGGTGGATATCAACCACCCCGATCAGCATTGCACCATTACTAAGGAGAAGGTGGATATCAACCACCCCGATCAGCATTACACTATTACTAAGGAGAAAGTGGATATCAGCCACCCCGATCAGCATTACACCATTACTAAGGAGAAGGTGGATATCAACCCCCCCACCCCCACCCCCCCGATCAGCATTACACCATTACTAAGGAGAAGGTGGATATCAACCACCCCGATCAGCATTACACCATTTCTAAGGAGAAGGTGGATATCAACCACCCCGATCAGCATTACACCATTATTAAGGAGAAGGTGGAAATCAACCACCCCGATCAGCATTACACCATTACTACGGAGAAGGTGGATATCAACCACCCCGATCAGCATTACACCATTACTAAGGAGAAGGTGGATATCAACCACCCCGATCAGCATTACACCATTATTAAGGAGAAGGTGGAAAACAACCACCCCGATCAGCATTACACCATTACTACGGAGAAGGTGGATATCAACCACCCCGATCAGCATTACACCATTACTAAGGAGAAGGTGGATATCAACCCCCCGATCAGCATTACACCATTACTAAGGAGAAGGTGGATATCAACCACCCCGATCAGCATTACACCATTACTAAGGAGAAGGTGGATATCGGCCACCCCGATCAGCATTACACCATTACTAAGGAGAAGGTGGATATCAACCACCCCGATCAGTATTACAACATTACTAAGGAGAAGGTGGATATCAACCACCCCGATCAGCATTACACCATTACTAAGGAGAAGGTGGATATCAACCACCCCGATCAGCATTACACCATTACTAAGGTGAAGGTGGATATCAACCACCCCGATCAGTATTACACCATTACTAAGGAGAAGGTGGATATCAACCACCCCGATCAGCATTACACCATTACTGAGGAGAAGGTGGATATCAACCACCCCGATCAGCATTACACCATTACTAAGGAGAAGGTGGATATCAACCACCCCGATCAGCATTACACCATTACTAAGGAGAAGGTGGATATCAACCACCCCGATCAGCATTACACCATTACTAAGGAGAAGGTGGATATCAACCACCCCGATCAGCATTACACTATTACTAATGAGAAGGTGGATATCAGCCACCCCGATCAGTATTACACCATTACTAAGGAGAAGGTGGATATCAACCCCCCGATCAGCATTACACCATTACTAAGGAGAAGGTGGATATCAACCACCCCGATCAGCATTACACCATTACTAAGGAGAAGGTGGATATCAACCACCCCGATCAGCATTACACTATTACTAAGGAGAAGGTGGATATCAACCCCCCGATCAGCATTACACCATTACTAAGGAGAAGGTGGATATCAACCACCCCGATCAGCATTACACTATTACTAAGGAGAAGGTGGATATCAGCCACCCCGATCAGCATTACACCATTACTAAGGAGAAGGTGGATATCAACCCCCCCCCCCGATCAGCATTACACCATTACTAAGGAGAAGGTGGATATCAACCACCCCGATCAGCATTACACCATTTCTAAAGAGAAGGTGGATATCAACCACCCCGATCAGCATTACACCATTATTAAGGAGAAGGTGGAAATCAACCACCCCGATTAGCATTACACCATTACTATGGAGAAGGTGGATATCAACCACCCCGATCAGCATTACACCATTACTAATGAGAAGGTGGATATTAATCACCCCGATCAGCATTACACCATTACTAAGGAGAAGGTGGATATCAACCACCCCGATCAACATTACACCATTACTTAGGAGACGGTGGATATCAACCACCCCGATCAGCATTACACCATTACTAAGGAGAAGGTGGATATCATCCACCCCGATCAGCATTACACCATTACTAAGGAGAAGGTGGATATCAACCACCCCGATCAGCATTACACCATTACTAAAGAGAAGGTGGATATCAACCACCCCGATCAGTATTACACCATTACTAAGGAGAAGGTGGATATCAACCACCCCGATCAGTATTACACCATTACTAAGGAGAAGGTGGATATCAACCACCCCGATCAGTATTACACCATTACTAAGGTGAAGGTGGATATCAACCACCCCGATCAGTAATACACCAATACTAAGGAGAAGGTGGATATCAACAACCCCGATCAGCATTACACCATTACTAAGGAGAAGGTGGATATCAACCATCCCGATCAGCATTACACCATTACTAAGGAGAGGGTGGATATCAACCACCCCGATCAACATTACACCATTACTAAGGAGAAGGTGGATATCAACCACCCCGATCAGCATTACACCATTACTAAGGTGAAGGTGGATATCAACCACCCCGATCAGTATTACACTATTACTAAGGAGAAGGTGGATATCAACCACCCCGATCAGCATTACATCATTACTAAGGAGAAGGTGGATATCAACCACCCCGATCAGCATTACACCATTACTAAGGAGAAGGTGGATATCAACCACCCCGATCAGCATTACACCATTACTAAGGAGAAGGTGGATATCAACCACGCCGATCAGCATTACACCATTACTAAGGAGAAGGTGGATATCAACCACCCCGATCAGCATTACACCATTACTAAGGAGAAGGTGGATATCAACCACGCCGATCAGCATTACACCATTACTAAGGAGAAGGTGGATATCAACCACCCCGATCAGCATTACACCATTACTAAGGAGAAGGTGGATATCAACCACCCCGATCAGCATTACACTATTACTAAGGAGAAGGTGGATATCAGCCACCCCGATCAGTATCACACCATTACTAAGGAGAATGTGGATATCAACCCCCCGATCAGCATTACACCATTACTAAGGAGAAGGTGGATATCAACCACCCCGATCAGCATTACACCATTACTAAGGAGAAGGTGGATATCAACCACCCCGATCAGCATTACACCATTACTAAGGAGAAGGTGGATATCAACCACCCCGATCAGCATTGCACCATTACTAGGGAGAAGGTGGATATCAACCACCCCGATCAGCATTACACTATTACTAAGGAGAAAGTGGATATCAGCCACCCCGATCAGCATTACACCATTACTAAGGAGAAGGTGGATATCAACACCCCCACCCCCACCCCCACGATCAGCATTACACCATTACTAAGGAGAAGGTGGATATCAACCACCCCGATCAGCATTACACCATTTCTAAGGAGAAGGTGGATATCAACCACCCCGATCAGCATTACACCATTATTAAGGAGAAGGTGGAAATCAACCACCCCTATCAGCATTACACCATTACTACGAAGAAGGTGGATATCAACCACCCCGATCAGCATTACACCATTACTAAGGAGAAGGTGGATATTAATCACCCCGATCAGCATTACACCATTACTAAGGAGAAGGTGGATATCAACCACCCCGGTCAGCATTACACCATTACTAAGGAGAAGGTGGATATCAACCACCCCGATCAGCCTTACACCATTACTAAGGAGAAGGTGGATATCAACCACACCGATCAGCATTACACCATTACTAAGGAGAAGGTGGATATCAACCACCCCGATCAGCATTACACCATTACTAAGGAGAAGGTGGATATCAACCACCCCGATCAGCATTACACCATTACTAAGGAGAAGGTGGATATCAACCACCCCGATCAGCATTACACCATTACTAAGGAGAAGGTGGATATCAACCACCCCGATCAGCATTACACCATTACTAAAGAGAAGGTGGATATCAACCACCCCGATCAGCATTACACCATTACTAAGGAGAAGGTGGATATCAACCACCCCGATCAGTATTACACCATTACTAAGGAGAAGGTGGATATTAATCACCCCGATCAGCATTACACCATTACTAAGGAGAAGGTGGATATCAACCACCCCGTTCAGCATTACACCATTACTAAGGTGAAGGTGGATATCAACCACCCCGATCAGTATTACACCATTACTAAGGAGAAGGTGGATATCAACCACCCCGATCAGCATTACACCATTACTAAGGAGAAGGTGGATATCAACCACCCCGATCAGCATTACACCATTACTAAGGAGAAGATGGATATCAACCACCCCGATCAGCATTACACCATTACTAAGGAGAAGGTGGATATCAACCACCCCGATCAGCATTACACCATTACTAAGGAGAAGGTGGATATCAACCACCCCGATCAGCATTACACCATTACTAAGGTGAAGGTGGATATCAACCACCCCGATCAGTATTACACCATTACTAAGGAGAAGGTGGATATCAACCACCCCGATCAGCATTACACCATTACTAAGGAGAAGGTGGATATCAACCACCCCGATCAGCATTACACCATTACTAAGGAGAAGGTGGATATCAGCCACCCCGATCAGCATTACACCATTACTAAGGAGAAGGTGGATATCAACCACCCCGATCAGCATTACACCATTACTAAGGAGAAGGTGGATATCAACCACCCCGATCAGCATTACACCATTACTAAGGAGAAGGTGGATATCAACCACCCCGATCAGCATTACACTATTACTAAGGAGAAGGTGAATATCAGCCACCCCGATCAGCATTACACCATTACTAAGGAGAAGGTGGATATCAACCACCCCGATCAGTATTACACCATTACTAAGGAGAAGGTGGATATCAACCACCCCGATCAGCATTACACCATTACTAAGGAGAAGGTAGATATCAACCACCCCGATCAGCATTACACCATTACTAAGGTGAAGGTGGATATCAACCACCCCGATCAGTATTACACCATGACTAAGGAGAAGGTAGATATCAACCACCCCGATCAGCATTACACCATTACTAAGGAGAAGGTGGATATCAACCACCCCGATCAGCATTACACCATTACTAATGAGAAGGTGGATATCAACCACCCCGATCAGCATTACACCATTACTAAGGAGAAGGTGGATATCAACCACCCCGATCAGCATTACACCATTACTAAGGAGAAGGTGGATATCAACCACCCCGATCAGCATTACACCATTACTAAGGAGAAGGTGGATATCAACCACCCCGATCAGCATTACACCATTACTAAGGAGAAGGTGGATATCAACCACCCCGATCAGCATTACACTATTACTAAGGAGAAGGTGGATATCAGCCACCCCGATCAGCATTACACCATTACTAAGGAGAATGTGGATATCAACCACCCCGATCAGTATTACACCATTACTAAGGAGAAGGTGGATATCAACCACCCCGATCAGCATTACACCATTACTAAGGAGAAGGTGGATATCAACCACCCCGATCAGCATTACACCATTACTAAGGTGAAGGTGGATATCAACCACCCCGATCAGTATTACACCATTACTAAGGAGAAGGTAGATATCAACCACCCCGATCAGCATTACACCATTACTAAGGAGAAGGTGGATATCAACCACCCCGATCAGCATTACACCATTACTAATGAGAAGGTGGATATCAACCACCCCGATCAGCATTACACCATTACTAAGGAGAAGGTGGATATCAACCACCCCGATCAGCATTACACCATTACTAAGGAGAAGGTGGATATCAACCACCCCGATCAGCATTACACTATTACTAAGGAGAAGGTGGATATCAGCCACCCCGATCAGTATTACACCATTACTAAGGAGAAGGTGGATATCAACCCACCGATCAGCATTACACCATTACTAAGGAGAAGGTGGATATCAACCACCCCGATCAGCATTACACCATTACTAAGGAGAAGGTGGATATCAACCACCCCGTTCAGCATTACACCATTACTAAGGAGAAGGTGGATATCAACCACCCCGATCAGCATTACACCATTACTAAGGAGAATGTGGATATCAACCACCCCGATCAGCATTACACCATTACTAAGGAGAAGGTGGATATCAACCACCCCGATCAGCATTACACTATTATTAAGGAGAAGGTGGATATCAACCACCCCGATCAGCATTACACCATTACTAAGGAGGAGGTGGATATCAACCCCCCCCCCCCCCCCCGATCAGCATTACACCATTACTACGGAGAAGGTGGATATCAACCACCCCGATCAGCATTACACCATTTCTAAGGAGAAGGTGGATATCAACCACCCCGATCAGCATTACACCATTATTAAGGAGAAGGTGGAAATCAACCACCCCGATCAGCATTACACCATTACTACGGAGAAGGTGGATATCAACCACCCCGATCAGCATTACACCATTACTAAGGAGAAGTTGGATATTATTCACTCCGATCAGCATTACACCATTACTAAGGAGAAGGTGGATATCAACCACCCCGATCAGCATTACACCATTACTAAGGAGAAGGTGGATATCAACCACCCCGATCAGTATTACACCATTACTAAGGAGAAGGTGGATATCAACCACCCAGATCAGCATTACACCATTACTAAGGAGAAGGTGGATATCAACCACCCCGATCAGCATTACACCATTACTAAGGAGAAGATGGATATCAACCACCCCGATCAGCATTACACCATTACTAAGGAGAAGGTGGATATCAACCACCCCGATCAGCATTACACCATTACTAAGGAGAAGGTGGATATCAACCACCCCGATCAGCATTACACCATTACTAAGGAGAAGGTGGATATCAACCACCCCGATCAGCATTACACTATTACTAAGGAGAAGGTGGATATCAGCCACCCCGATCAGTATTACACCATTATTAAGGAGAAGGTGGATATCAACCAGCCCGATCAGTATTACACCATTACTAAGGAGAAGGTGGATATCAACCACCCCGATCAGCATTACACCATTACTAAGGAGAAGGTGGATATCAACCACCCCGATCAGCATTACACCATTACTAAGGAGAAGGTGGATATCAACCACCCCGATCAGCATTACACCATTACTAAGGAGAAGGTGGATATCAACCACCCCGATCAGTATTACACCATTACTAAGGAGAAGGTGGATATCAACCACCCCGATCAGCATTACACCATTACTAAGGAGAAGGTGGATATCAACCACCCCGATCAGCATTACACCATTATTAAGGTGAAGGTGGATATCAACCACCCCGATCAGTATTACACCATTACTAAGGAGAAGGTGGATATCAACCACCCCGTTCAGCATTAAACCATTACTAAGGAGAAGGTGGATATCAACCACCCCGATCAGCATTACACCATTACTAAGGAGAAGGTGGATATCAACAACCCGATCAGCATTACACCATTACTAAAGTGAAGGTGGATATCAACCACCCCGATCAGTATTACACCATTACTAAGGAGAAGGTGGATATCAACCACCCCGATCAGCATTACACCATTACTAAGGAGAAGGTGGATATCAACCACCCCGATCAGCATTACACCATTACTAAGGAGAAGGTGGATATCTACCACCCCGATCAGTATTACACCATTACTAAGGAGAAGGTGGATATCAACCACCCCGATCAGCATTACACCATTACTAAGGAGAAGGTGGATATCAACCACCCCGATCAGTATTACACCATTACTAAGGAGAAGGTGGATATCAACCACCCCGATCAGCATTACACCATTACTAAGGAGAAGATGGATATCAACCACCCCGATCAGCATTACACCATTACTAAGGAGAAGGTGGATATCAACCACCCCGATCAGCATTACACTATTACTAAGGAGAAGGTGGATATCAGCCACCCCGATCAGCATTACACCATTACTAAGGAGAAGGTGGATATCAACCACCCCGATCAGCATTACACCAATACTAAGGAGAAGGTGGATATCAACCACCCCGATCAGCATTACACCATTACTAATGAGAAGGTGGATATCAACCACCCCGATCAGCATTACACTATTACTAAGGAGAAGGTGGATATCAGCCACCCCGATCAGCATTACACCATTACTAAGGAGAAGGTGGATATCAACCACCCGATCCGCATTACACCATTACTAAGGAGAAGGTGGATATCAACCACCCCGATCAGCATTACACTATTACTAAGGAGAAGGTGTATATCAACCACCCCGATCAGCATTACACCATTACTAAGGAGAAGGTGGATATCAACCCCCCCCCCCCCCGATCAGCATTACACCATTACTACGGAGAAGGTGGATATCAACCACCCCGATCAGCATTACACCATTTCTAAGGAGAAGGTGGATATCAACCACCCCGATCAGCATTACACCATTATTAAGGAGAAGGTGGAAATCAACCACCCCGATCAGCATTACACCATTACTACGGAGAAGGTGGATATCAACCACCCCGATCAGCATTACACCATTACTAAGGAGAAGTTGGATATTATTCACTCCGATCAGCATTACACCATTACTAAGGAGAAGGTGGATATCAACCACCCCGATCAGCATTACACCATTACTAAGGAGAAGGTGGATATCAACCACCCCGATCAGTATTACACCATTACTAAGGAGAAGGTGGATATCAACCACCCCGATCAGCATTACACCATTACTAAGGAGAAGGTGGATATCAGCCACCCCGATCAGCATTACACCATTACTAAGGAGAAGATGGATATCAACCACCGCGATCAGCATTACACCATTACTAAGGAGAAGGTGGATATCAACCACCCCGATCAGCATTACACTATTACTAAGGAGAAGGTGGATATCAACCACCCCGATCAGCATTACACCATTACTAAGGAGAAGGTGGATATCAACCACCCCGATCAGCATTACACTATTACTAAGGAGAAGGTGGATATCAGCCACCCCGATCAGTATTACACCATTACTAAGGATAAGGTGGATATCAACCACCCCGATCAGTATTACACCATTACTAAGGAGAAGGTAGATATCAACCACCCCGATCAGCATTACACCATTACTAAGGAGAAGGTGGATATCAACCACCCCGATCAGCATTACACCATTACTAAGGAGAAGGTGGATATCAACCACCCCGATCAGCATTACTCCATTACTAAGGAGAAGGTGGATATCAACCCCCCCCCCCCCCCCGATCAGCATTACACCATTACTAAGGAGAAGGTGGATATCAACCACCCCGATCAGCATTACACCATTTCTAAAGAGAAGGTGGATATCAACCACCCCGATCAGCATTACACCATTATTAAGGAGAAGGTGGAAATCAACCACCCCGATTAGCATTACACCATTACTATGGAGAAGGTGGATATCAACCACCCCGATCAGCATTACACCATTACTAATGAGAAGGTGGATATTAATCACCCCGATCAGCATTACACCATTACTAAGGAGAAGGTGGATATCAACCACCCCGATCAGCATTACACCATTACTAAGGAGACGGTGGATATCAACCACCCCGATCAGCATTACACCATTACTAAGGAGAAGGTGGATATCATCCACCCCGATCAGCATTACACCATTACTAAGGAGAAGGTGGATATCAACCACCCCGATCAGCATTACACCATTACTAAAGAGAAGGTGGATATCAACCACCCCGATCAGCATTACACCATTACTAAGGAGAAGGTGGATATCAACCACCCCGATCAGTATTACACCATTACTAAGGAGAAGGTGGATATCAACCACCCCGATCAGTATTACACCATTACTAAGGTGAAGGTGGATATCAACCACCCCGATCAGTAATACACCAATACTAAGGAGAAGGTGGATATCAACCATCCCGATCAGCCTTACACCATTACTAAGGAGAAGGTGGATATCAACCACCCCGATCAGCATTACACCATTACTAAGGTGAAGGTGGATATCAACCACCCCGATCAGTATTACACTATTACTAAGGAGAAGGTGGATATCAACCACCCCGATCAGCATTACATCATTACTAAGGAGAATGTGGATATCAACCACCCCGATCAGCATTACACCATTACTAAGGAGAAGGTGGATATCAACCACCCCGATCAGCATTACACCATTACTAAGGAGAAGGTGGATATCAACCACCCCGATCAGCATTACACCATTACTAAGGAGAAGGTGGATATCAACCCCCCGATCAGCATTACACCATTACTAAGGAGAAGGTGGATATCAACCACCCCGATCAGCATTACACCATTACTAAGGAGAAGGTGGATATCAACCACCCCGATCAGCATTACACCATTACTAAGGAGAAGGTGGATATCAACCACTCCGATCAGCATTACACCATTACTAAGGAGAAGGTGGATATCAACCACCCAGATCAGCATTGCACCATTACTAAGGAGAAGGTGGATATCAACCACCCCGATCAGCATTACACTATTACTAAGGAGAAGGTGGATATCAGCCACCCCGATCAGCATTAAACCATTACTAAGGAGAAGGTGGATATCAACCCCCCCACCCCCACCCCCCCGATCAGCATTACACCATTACTAAGGAGAAGGTGGATATCAACCACCCCGATCAGCATTACACCATTTCTAAGGAGAAGGTGGATATCAACCACCCCAATCAGCATTACACCATTATTAAGGAGAAGGTGGAAATCAACCACCCCGATCAGCATTACACCATTACTACGGAGAAGGTGGATATCAACCACCCCGATCAGCATTACACCATTACTAAGGAGAAGGTGGATATCAACCACCCCGGTCAGCATTACACCATTACTAAGGAGAAGGTGGATATCAACCACCCCGATCAGCCTTACACCATTACTAAGGAGAAGGTGGATATCAACCACACCGATCAGCATTACACCATTACTAAGGAGAAGGTGGATATCAACCACCCCGATCAGCATTACACCATTACTAAGGAGAAGGTGGATATCAACCACCCCGATCAGCATTACACTATTACTAAGGAGAAGGTGGATATCAACCACCCCGATCAGCATTACACCATTACTAAGGAGAAGGTGGATATCAACCACCCCGATCAGCATTACACCATTACTAAAGAGAAGGTGGATATCAACCACCCCGATCAGCATTACACCATTACTAAGGAGAAGACGGATATCAACCACCCCGATCAGTATTACACCATTACTAAGGAGAAGGTGGATATCAACCACCCCGATCAGCATTACACCATTACTAAGGAGAAGGTGGATATCAACCACCCTGATCAGCATTACACCATTACTAAGGTGAAGGTGGATATCAACCACCCCGATCAGTATTACACCATTACTAAGGAGAAGGTGGATATCAACCACCCCGATCAGCATTACACCATTACTAAGGAGAAGGTGGATATCAACCACCCCGATCAGCATTACACCATTACTAAGGAGAAGGTGGATATCAACCACCCCGATCAGCATTACACCATTACTAAGGAGAAGGTAGATATCAACCACCCCGATCAGCATTACACCATTACTAAGGTGAAGGTGGATATCAACCACCCCGATCAGTATTACACCATTACTAAGGAGAAGGTAGATATCAACCACCCCGATCAGCATTACACCATTACTAAGGAGAAGGTGGATATCAACCACCCCGATCAGCATTACACCATTACTAATGAGAAGGTGGATATCAACCACCCCGATCAGCATTACACCATTACTAAGGAGAAGGTGGATATCAACCACCCCGATCAGCATTACACCATTACTAAGGAGAAGGTGGATATCAACCACCCCGATCAGCATTACACCATTACTAAGGAGAAGGTGGATATCAACCACCCAGATCAGCATTACACCATTACTAAGGAGAAGGTGGATATCAACCACCCCGATCAGCATTACACTATTACTAAGGAGAAGGTGGATATCAGCCACCCAGATCAGCATTACACCATTACTAAGGAGAAGGTGGATATCAACCACCCCGATCAGTATTACACCATTACTAAGGAGAAGGTGGATATCAACCACCCCGATCAGCATTACACCATTACTAAGGAGAAGGTGGATATCAACCACCCCGATCAGCATTACACCATTACTAAGGAGAAGGTGGATATCAACCACCCCGATCAGCATTACACCATTACTAAGGAGAAGGTGGATATCAACCACCCCGATCAGCATTACACCATTACTAAGGAGAAGGTGGATATCAACCACCCCGATCAGCATTACACTATTACTAAGGAGAAGGTGGATATCAGCCACCCCGATCAGCATTACACCATTACTAAGGAGAAGGTGGATATCAACCACCCCGATCAGTATTACACCATTACTAAGGAGAAGGTGGATATCAACCACCCCGATCAGCATTACACCATTACTAAGGAGAAGGTGGATATCAACCACCCCGATCAGCATTACACCATTACTAAGGTGAAGGTGGATATCAACCACCCCGATCAGTATTACACCATTACTAAGGAGAAGGTAGATATCAACCACCCCGATCAGCATTACACCATTACTAAGGAGAAGGTGGATATCAACCACCCCGATCAGCATTACACCATTACTAATGAGAAGGTGGATATCAACCACCCCGATCAGCATTACACCATTACTAAGGAGAAGGTGGATATCAACCACCCCGATCAGCATTACACCATTACTAAGGAGAAGGTGGATATCAACCACCCCGATCAGCATTACACTATTACTAAGGAGAAGGTGGATATCAGCCACCCCGATCAGTATTACACCATTACTAAGGAGAAGGTGGATATCTACCACCCCGATCAGTATTACACCATTACTAAGGAGAAGGTGGATATCAACCACCCCGATCAGCATTACACCATTACTAAGGAGAAGGTGGATATCAACCACCCCGATCAGTATTACACCATTACTAAGGAGAAGGTGGATATCAACCACCCCGATCAGCATTACACCATTACTAAGGAGAAGATGGATATCAACCACCCCGATCAGCATTACACCATTACTAAGGAGAAGGTGGATATCAACCACCCCGATCAGCATTACACTATTACTAAGGAGAAGGTGGATATCAGCCACCCCGATCAGCATTATACCATTACTAAGGAGAAGGTGGATATCAACCACCCCGATCAGCATTACACCAATACTAAGGAGAAGGTGGATATCAACCACCCCGATCAGCATTACACCATTACTAATGAGAAGGTGGATATCAACCACCCCGATCAGCATTACACTATTACTAAGGAGAAGGTGGATATCAGCCACCCCGATCAGCATTACACCATTACTAAGGAGAAGGTGGATATCAACCACCCCGATCCGCATTGCACCATTACTAAGGAGAAGGTGGATATCAACCACCCCGATCAGCATTACACTATTACTAAGGAGAAGGTGGATATCAACCACCCCGATCAGCATTACACCATTACTAAGGAGAAGGTGGATATCAACCCCCCCCCCCCGATCAGCATTACACCATTACTACGGAGAAGGTGGATATCAACCACCCCGATCAGCATTACACCATTTCTAAGGAGAAGGTGGATATCAACCACCCCGATCAGCATTACACCATTATTAAGGAGAAGGTGGAAATCAACCACCCCGATCAGCATTACACCATTACTACGGAGAAGGTGGATATCAACCACCCCGATCAGCATTACACCATTACTAAGGAGAAGTTGGATATTATTCACTCCGATCAGCATTACACCATTACTAAGGAGAAGGTGGATATCAACCCACCCCGATCAGCATTACACCATTACTAAAGAGAAGGTGGATATCAACCACCCCGATCAGTATTACACCATTACTAAGGAGAAGGTGGATATCAACCACCCCGATCAGCATTACACCATTACTAAGGAGAAGGTGGATATCAGCCACCCCGATCAGCATTACACCATTACTAAGGAGAAGATGGATATCAACCACCGCGATCAGCATTACACCATTACTAAGGAGAAGGTGGATATCAACCACCCCGATCAGCATTACACCATTACTAAGGAGAAGGTGGATATCAACCACCCCGATCAGCATTACACCATTACTAAGGAGAAGGTGGATATCAACCACCCCGATCAGCATTACACTATTACTAAGGAGAAGGTGGATATCAGCCACCCCGATCAGTATTACACCATTACTAAGGATAAGGTGGATATCAACCAGCCCGATCAGTATTACACCATTACTAAGGAGAAGGTGGATATCAACCACCCCGATCAGCATTACACCATTACTAAGGAGAAGGTGGATATCAAACACCCCGATCAGCATTACACCATTACTAAGGAGAAGGTGGATATCAACCACCCCGATCAGCATTACACCATTACTAAGGAGAAGGTGGATATCAACCCCCCCCCCCCCGATCAGCATTACACCATTACTAAGGAGAAGGTGGATATCAACCACCCCGATCAGCATTACACCATTTCTAAAGAGAAGGTGGATATCAACCACCCCGATCAGCATTACACCATTATTAAGGAGAAGGTGGAAATCAACCACCCCGATTAGCATTACACCATTACTATGGAGAAGGTGGATATCAACCACCCCGATCAGCATTACACCATTACTAAGGAGACGGTGGATATTAATCACCCCGATCAGCATTACACCATTACTAAGGAGAAGGTGGAAATCAACCACCCCGATTAGCATTACACCATTACTATGGAGAAGGTGGATATCAACCACCCCGATCAGCATTACACCATTACTAAGGAGACGGTGGATATCAACCACCCCGATCAGCATTACACCATTACTAAGGAGAAGGTGGATATCAACCCCCCCCCCCCCCCGATCAGCATTACACCATTACTACGGAGAAGGTGGATATCAACCACCCCGATCAGCATTACACCATTTCTAAGGAGAAGGTGGATATCAACCACCCCGATCAGCATTACACCATTATTAAGGAGAAGGTGGAAATCAACCACCCCGATCAGCATTACACCATTACTACGGAGAAGGTGGATATCAACCACCCCGATCAGCATTACACCATTACTAAGGAGAAGTTGGATATTATTCACTCCGATCAGCATTACACCATTACTAAGGAGAAGGTGGATATCAACCACCCCGATCAGCATTACACCATTACTAAAGAGAAGGTGGATATCAACCACCCCGATCAGTATTACACCATTACTAAGGAGAAGGTGGATATCAACCACCCCGATCAGCATTACACCATTACTAAGGAGAAGGTGGATATCAGCCACCCCGATCAGCATTACACCATTACTAAGGAGAAGATGGATATCAACCACCGCGATCAGCATTACACCATTACTAAGGAGAAGGTGGATATCAACCACCCCGATCAGCATTACACCATTACTAAGGAGAAGGTGGATATCAACCACCCCGATCAGCATTACACCATTACTAAGGAGAAGGTGGATATCAACCACCCCGATCAGCATTACACTATTACTAAGGAGAAGGTGGATATCAGCCACCCCGATCAGTATTACACCATTACTAAGGATAAGGTGGATATCAACCAGCCCGATCAGTATTACACCATTACTAAGGAGAAGGTGGATATCAACCACCCCGATCAGCATTACACCATTACTAAGGAGAAGGTGGATATCAACCACCCCGATCAGCATTACACCATTACTAAGGAGAAGGTGGATATCAACCACCCCGATCAGCATTACACCATTACTAAGGAGAAGGTGGATATCAACCCCCCCCCCCCGATCAGCATTACACCATTACTAAGGAGAAGGTGGATATCAACCACCCCGATCAGCATTACACCATTTCTAAAGAGAAGGTGGATATCAACCACCCCGATCAGCATTACACCATTATTAAGGAGAAGGTGGAAATCAACCACCCCGATTAGCATTACACCATTACTATGGATAAGGTGGATATCAACCACCCCGATCAGCATTACACCATTACTAAGGAGACGGTGGATATTAATCACCCCGATCAGCATTACACCATTACTAAGGAGAAGGTGGAAATCAACCACCCCGATTAGCATTACACCATTACTATGGAGAAGGTGGATATCAACCACCCCGATCAGCATTACACCATTACTAAGGAGAAGGTGGATATCAACCCCCCCCCCCCCCCCGATCAGCATTACACCATTACTAAGGAGAAGGTGGATATCAACCACCCCGATCAGCATTACACCATTTCTAAAGAGAAGGTGGATATCAACCACCCCGATCAGCATTACACCATTATTAAGGAGAAGGTGGAAATCAACCACCCCGATTAGCATTACACCATTACTATGGAGAAGGTGGATATCAACCACCCCGATCAGCATTACACCATTACTAAGGAGACGGTGGATATTAATCACCCCGATCAGCATTACACCATTACTAAGGAGAAGGTGGAAATCAACCACCCCGATTAGCATTACACCATTACTATGGAGAAGGTGGATATCAACCACCCCGATCAGCATTACACCATTACTAAGGAGACGGTGGATATCAACCACCCCGATCAGCATTACACCATTACTAAGGAGAAGGTGGATATCAACCCCCCCCCCCCCCGATCAGCATTACACCATTACTACGGAGAAGGTGGATATCAACCACCCCGATCAGCATTACACCATTTCTAAGGAGAAGGTGGATATCAACCACCCCGATCAGCATTACACCATTATTAAGGAGAAGGTGGAAATCAACCACCCCGATCAGCATTACACCATTACTACGGAGAAGGTGGATATCAACCACCCCGATCAGCATTACACCATTACTAAGGAGAAGTTGGATATTATTCACTCCGATCAGCATTACACCATTACTAAGGAGAAGGTGGATATCAACCACCCCGATCAGCATTACACCATTACTAAAGAGAAGGTGGATATCAACCACCCCGATCAGTATTACACCATTACTAAGGAGAAGGTGGATATCAACCACCCCGATCAGCATTACACCATTACTAAGGAGAAGGTGGATATCAGCCACCCCGATCAGCATTACACCATTACTAAGGAGAAGATGGATATCAACCACCGCGATCAGCATTACACCATTACTAAGGAGAAGGTGGATATCAACCACCCCGATCAGCATTACACCATTACTAAGGAGAAGGTGGATATCAACCACCCCGATCAGCATTACACCATTACTAAGGAGAAGGTGGATATCAACCACCCCGATCAGCATTACACTATTACTAAGGAGAAGGTGGATATCAGCCACCCCGATCAGTATTACACCATTACTAAGGATAAGGTGGATATCAACCAGCCCGATCAGTATTACACCATTACTAAGGAGAAGGTGGATATCAACCACCCCGATCAGCATTACACCATTACTAAGGAGAAGGTGGATATCAACCACCCCGATCAGCATTACACCATTACTAAGGAGAAGGTGGATATCAACCACCCCGATCAGCATTACACCATTACTAAGGAGAAGGTGGATATCAACCCCCCCCCCCCCCCGATCAGCATTACACCATTACTAAGGAGAAGGTGGATATCAACCACCCCGATCAGCATTACACCATTTCTAAAGAGAAGGTGGATATCAACCACCCCGATCAGCATTACACCATTATTAAGGAGAAGGTGGAAATCAACCACCCCGATTAGCATTACACCATTACTATGGATAAGGTGGATATCAACCACCCCGATCAGCATTACACCATTACTAAGGAGACGGTGGATATTAATCACCCCGATCAGCATTACACCATTACTAAGGAGAAGGTGGAAATCAACCACCCCGATTAGCATTACACCATTACTATGGAGAAGGTGGATATCAACCACCCCGATCAGCATTACACCATTACTAAGGAGACGGTGGATATCAACCACCCCGATCAGCATTACACCATTACTAAGGAGAAGGTGGATATCATCCACCCCGATCAGCATTACACCATTACTAAGGAGAAGGTGGATATCAACCACCCCGATCAGCATTACACCATTACTAAGGAGAAGGTGGATATCAACCACCCCGATCAGCATTACACCATTACTAAGGAGAAGGTGGATATCAACCACCCCGATCAGTATTACACCATTACTAAGGAGAAGGTGGATATCAACCACCCCGATCAGTATTACACCATTACTAAGGTGAAGGTGGATATCAACCACCCCGATCAGTAATACACCAATACTAAGGAGAAGGTGGATATCAACCATCCCGATCAGCATTACACCATTACTAAGGAGAGGGTGGATATCAACCCCCCCCCCCCCCCGATCAGCATTACACCATTACTACGGAGAAGGTGGATATCAACCACCCCGATCAGCATTACACCATTTCTAAGGAGAAGGTGGATATCAACCACCCCGATCAGCATTACACCATTATTAAGGAGAAGGTGGAAATCAACCACCCCGATCAGCATTACACCATTACTACGGAGAAGGTGGATATCAACCACCCCGATCAGCATTACACCATTACTAAGGAGAAGTTGGATATTATTCACTCCGATCAGCATTACACCATTACTAAGGAGAAGGTGGATATCAACCACCCCGATCAGCATTACACCATTACTAAAGAGAAGGTGGATATCAACCACCCCGATCAGTATTACACCATTACTAAGGAGAAGGTGGATATCAACCACCCCGATCAGCATTACACCATTACTAAGGAGAAGGTGGATATCAGCCACCCCGATCAGCATTACACCATTACTAAGGAGAAGATGGATATCAACCACCGCGATCAGCATTACACCATTACTAAGGAGAAGGTGGATATCAACCACCCCGATCAGCATTACACCATTACTAAGGAGAAGGTGGATATCAACCACCCCGATCAGCATTACACCATTACTAAGGAGAAGGTGGATATCAACCACCCCGATCAGCATTACACTATTACTAAGGAGAAGGTGGATATCAGCCACCCCGATCAGTATTACACCATTACTAAGGATAAGGTGGATATCAACCAGCCCGATCAGTATTACACCATTACTAAGGAGAAGGTGGATATCAACCACCCCGATCAGCATTACACCATTACTAAGGAGAAGGTGGATATCAACCACCCCGATCAGCATTACACCATTACTAAGGAGAAGGTGGATATCAACCACCCCGATCAGCATTACACCATTACTAAGGAGAAGGTGGATATCAACCCCCCCCCCCCCCCCGATCAGCATTACACCATTACTAAGGAGAAGGTGGATATCAACCACCCCGATCAGCATTACACCATTTCTAAAGAGAAGGTGGATATCAACCACCCCGATCAGCATTACACCATTATTAAGGAGAAGGTGGAAATCAACCACCCCGATTAGCATTACACCATTACTATGGATAAGGTGGATATCAACCACCCCGATCAGCATTACACCATTACTAAGGAGACGGTGGATATTAATCACCCCGATCAGCATTACACCATTACTAAGGAGAAGGTGGAAATCAACCACCCCGATTAGCATTACACCATTACTATGGAGAAGGTGGATATCAACCACCCCGATCAGCATTACACCATTACTAAGGAGACGGTGGATATCAACCACCCCGATCAGCATTACACCATTACTAAGGAGAAGGTGGATATCATCCACCCCGATCAGCATTACACCATTACTAAGGAGAAGGTGGATATCAACCACCCCGATCAGCATTACACCATTACTAAGGAGAAGGTGGATATCAACCACCCCGATCAGCATTACACCATTACTAAGGAGAAGGTGGATATCAACCACCCCGATCAGTATTACACCATTACTAAGGAGAAGGTGGATATCAACCACCCCGATCAGTATTACACCATTACTAAGGTGAAGGTGGATATCAACCACCCCGATCAGTAATACACCAATACTAAGGAGAAGGTGGATATCAACCATCCCGATCAGCATTACACCATTACTAAGGAGAGGGTGGATATCAACCACCCCGATCAGCATTACACCATTACTAAGGAGAAGGTGGATATCAACCACCCCGATCAGCATTACACCATTACTAAGGTGAAGGTGGATATCAACCACCCCGATCAGTATTACACTATTACTAAGGAGAAGGTGGATATCAACCACCCCGATCAGCATTACATCATTACTAAGGAGAATGTGGATATCAACCACCCCGATCAGCATTACACCATTACTAAGGAGAAGGTGGATATCAACCACCCCGATCAGCATTACACCATTACTAAGGAGAAGGTGGATATCAACCACCCCGATCAGCATTACACCATTACTAAGGAGAAGGTGGATATCAACCACCCCGATCAGCATTACACCATTACTAAGGAGAAGGTGGATATCAACCACGCCGATCAGCATTACACCATTACTAAGGAGAAGGTGGATATCAACCACCCCGATCAGCATTACACCATTACTAAGGAGAAGGTGGATATCAACCACCCCGATCAGCATTACACTATTACTAAGGAGAAGGTGGATATCAGCCACACCGATCAGTATCACACCATTACAAAGGAGAATGTGGATATCAACCCCCCGATCAGCATTACACCATTACTAAGGAGAAGGTGGATATCAACCACCCCGATCAGCATTACACCATTACTAAGGAGAAGGTGGATATCAACCACCCCGATCAGCATTACACCATTACTAAGGAGAAGGTGGATATCAACCACCCCGATCAGCATTACACCATTACTAAGGAGAAGGTGGATATCAACCACCCAGATCAGCATTGCACCATTACTAAGGAGAAGGTGGATATCAACCACCCCGATCAGCATTACACTATTACTAAGGAGAAAGTGGATATCAGCCACCCCGATCAGCATTAAACCATTACTAAGGAGAAGGTGGATATCAACCCCCCCACCCCCACCCCCCCCCCCCCGATCAGCATTACACCATTACTAAGGAGAAGGTGGATATCAACCACCCCGATCAGCATTACACCATTTCTAAGGAGAAGGTGGATATCAACCACCCCGATCAGCATTACACCATTATTAAGGAGAAGGTGGAAATCAACCACCCCGATCAGCATTACACCATTACTACGGAGAAGGTGGATATCAACCACCCCGATCAGCATTACACCATTACTAAGGAGAAGGTGGATATCAACCACCCCGGTCAGCATTACACCATTACTAAGGAGAAGGTGGATATCAACCACCCCGATCAGCCTTACACCATTACTAAGGAGAAGGTGGATATCAACCACACCGATCAGCATTACACCATTACTAAGGAGAAGGTGGATATCAACCACCCCGATCAGCATTACACCATTACTAAGGAGAAGGTGGATATCAACCACCCCGATCAGCATTACACCATTACTAAGGAGAAGGTGGATATCAACCACCCCGATCAGCATTACACCATTACTAAGGAGAAGGTGGATATCAACCACCCCGATCAGCATTACACCATTACTAAAGAGAAGGTGGATATCAACCACCCCGATCAGCATTACACCATTACTAAGGAGAAGGTGGATATCAACCACCCCGATCAGTATTACACCATTACTAAGGAGAAGGTGGATATCAACCACCCCGATCAGCATTACACCATTACTAAGGAGAAGGTGGAAATCAACCACCGCGATCAGCATTACACCATTACTAAGGTGAAGGTGGATATCAACCACCCCGATCAGTATTACACCATTACTAAGGAGAAGGTGGATATCAACCACCCCGATCAGCATTACACCATTACTAAGGAGAAGGTGGATATCAACCACCCCGATCAGCATTACACCATTACTAAGGAGAAGGTGGATATCAACCACCCCGATCAGCATTACACCATTACTAAGGAGAAGGTAGATATCAACCACCCCGATCAGTATTACACCATTACTAAGGTGAAGGTGGATATCAACCACCCCGATCAGTATTACACCATTACTAAGGAGAAGGTAGATATCAACCACCCCGATCAGCATTACACCATTACTAAGGAGAAGGTGGATATCAACCACCCCGATCAGCATTACACCATTACTAATGAGAAGGTGGATATCAACCACCCCGATCAGCATTACACCATTACTAAGGAGAAGGTGGATATCAACCACCCCGATCAGCATTACACCATTACTAAGGAGAAGGTGGATATCAACCACCCCGATCAGCATTACACCATTACTAAGGAGAAGGTGGATATCAACCACCCAGATCAGCATTACACCATTACTAAGGAGAAGGTGGATATCAACCACCCCGATCAGCATTACACTATTACTAAGGAGAAGGTGGATATCAGCCACCCCGATCAGCATTACACCATTACTAAGGAGAAGGTGGATATCAACCGCCCCGATCAGTATTACCCCATTACTAAGGAGAAGGTGGATATCAACCACCCCGATCAGCATTACACCATTTCTAAGGAGAAGGTGGATATCAACCACCCCGATCAGCATTACACCATTATTAAGGAGAAGGTGGAAATCAACCACCCCGATCAGCATTACACCATTACTACGGAGAAGGTGGATATCAACCACCCCGATCAGCATTACACCATTACTAAGGAGAAGGTGGATATCAACCACCCCGGTCAGCATTACACCATTACTAAGGAGAAGGTGGATATCAACCACCCCGATCAGCCTTACACCATTACTAAGGAGAAGGTGGATATCAACCACACCGATCAGCATTACACCATTACTAAGGAGAAGGTGGATATCAACCACCCCGATCAGCATTACACCATTACTAAGGAGAAGGTGGATATCAACCACCCCGATCAGCATTACACCATTACTAAGGAGAAGGTGGATATCAACCACCCCGATCAGCATTACACCATTACTAAGGAGAAGGTGGATATCAACCACCCCGATCAGCATTACACCATTACTAAAGAGAAGGTGGATATCAACCACCCCGATCAGCATTACACCATTACTAAGGAGAAGGTGGATATCAACCACCCCGATCAGTATTACACCATTACTAAGGAGAAGGTGGATATCAACCACCCCGATCAGCATTACACCATTACTAAGGAGAAGGTGGAAATCAACCACCGCGATCAGCATTACACCATTACTAAGGTGAAGGTGGATATCAACCACCCCGATCAGTATTACACCATTACTAAGGAGAAGGTGGATATCAACCACCCCGATCAGCATTACACCATTACTAAGGAGAAGGTGGATATCAACCACCCCGATCAGCATTACACCATTACTAAGGAGAAGGTGGATATCAACCACCCCGATCAGCATTACACCATTACTAAGGAGAAGGTAGATATCAACCACCCCGATCAGTATTACACCATTACTAAGGTGAAGGTGGATATCAACCACCCCGATCAGTATTACACCATTACTAAGGAGAAGGTAGATATCAACCACCCCGATCAGCATTACACCATTACTAAGGAGAAGGTGGATATCAACCACCCCGATCAGCATTACACCATTACTAATGAGAAGGTGGATATCAACCACCCCGATCAGCATTACACCATTACTAAGGAGAAGGTGGATATCAACCACCCCGATCAGCATTACACCATTACTAAGGAGAAGGTGGATATCAACCACCCCGATCAGCATTACACCATTACTAAGGAGAAGGTGGATATCAACCACCCAGATCAGCATTACACCATTACTAAGGAGAAGGTGGATATCAACCACCCCGATCAGCATTACACTATTACTAAGGAGAAGGTGGATATCAGCCACCCCGATCAGCATTACACCATTACTAAGGAGAAGGTGGATATCAACCGCCCCGATCAGTATTACCCCATTACTAAGGAGAAGGTGGATATCAACCACCCCGATCAGCATTACACCATTACTAAGGAGAAGGTGGATATCAACCACCCCGATCAGCATTACACCATTACTAAGGTGAAGGTGGATATCAACCACCCCGATCAGTATTACACCATTACTAAGGAGAAGGTAGATATCAACCACCCCGATCAGCATTACACCATTACTAAGGAGAAGGTGGATATCAACCACCCCGATCAGCATTACACCATTACTAAGGAGACGGTGGATATCAACCACCCCGTTCAGCATTACACCATTACTAAGGAGAAGGTGGATATCATCCACCCCGATCAGCATTACACCATTACTAAGGAGAAGGTGGATATCAACCACCCCGATCAGCATTACACCATTACTAAAGAGAAGGTGGATATCAACCACCCCGATCAGCATTACACCATTACTAAGGAGAAGGTGGATATCAACCACCCCGATCAGTATTACACCATTACTAAGGAGAAGGTGGATATCAACCACCCCGATCAGTATTACACCATTACTAAGGTGAAGGTGGATATCAACCACCCCGATCAGTAATACACCAATACTAAGGAGAAGGTGGATATCAACAACCCCGATCAGCATTACACCATTACTAAGGAGAAGGTGGATATCAACCATCCCGATCAGCATTACACCATTACTAAGGAGAGGGTGGATATCAACCACCCCGATCAGCATTACACCATTACTAAGGAGAAGGTGGATATCAACCACCCCGATCAGCATTACACCATTACTAAGGTGAAGGTGGATATCAACCACCCCGATCAGTATTACACTATTACTAAGGAGAAGGTGGATATCAACCACCCCGATCAGCATTACATCATTACTAAGGAGAAGGTGGATATCAACCACCCCGATCAGCATTACACCATTACTAAGGAGAAGGTGGATATCAACCACCCCGATCAGCATTACACCATTACTAAGGAGAAGGTGGATATCAACCACCCCGATCAGCATTACACCATTACTAAGGAGAAGGTGGATATCAACCACCCCGATCAGCATTACACCATTACTAAGGAGAAGGTGGATATCAACCACGCCGATCAGCATTACACCATTACTAAGGAGAAGGTGGATATCAACCACCCCGATCAGCATTACACCATTACTAAGGAGAAGGTGGATATCAACCACCCCGATCAGCATTACACTATTACTAAGGAGAAGGTGGATATCAGCCACCCCGATCAGTATCACACCATTACTAAGGAGAATGTGGATATCAACCCCCCGATCAGCATTACACCATTACTAAGGAGAAGGTGGATATCAACCACCCCGATCAGCATTACACCATTACTAAGGAGAAGGTGGATATCAACCACCCCGATCAGCATTACACCATTACTAAGGAGAAGGTGGATATCAACCACCCCGATCAGCATTACACCATTACTAAGGAGAAGGTGGATATCAACCACCCCGATCAGCATTGCACCATTACTAAGGAGAAGGTGGATATCAACCACCCCGATCAGCATTACACTATTACTAAGGAGAAAGTGGATATCAGCCACCCCGATCAGCATTACACCATTACTAAGGAGAAGGTGGATATCAACCCCCCCACCCCCACCCCCCCGATCAGCATTACACCATTACTAAGGAGAAGGTGGATATCAACCACCCCGATCAGCATTACACCATTTCTAAGGAGAAGGTGGATATCAACCACCCCGATCAGCATTACACCATTATTAAGGAGAAGGTGGAAATCAACCACCCCGATCAGCATTACACCATTACTACGGAGAAGGTGGATATCAACCACCCCGATCAGCATTACACCATTACTAAGGAGAAGGTGGATATTAATCACCCCGATCAGCATTACACCATTACTAAGGAGAAGGTGGATATCAACCACCCCGGTCAGCATTACACCATTACTAAGGAGAAGGTGGATATCAACCACCCCGATCAGCCTTACACCATTACTAAGGAGAAGGTGGATATCAACCACACCGATCAGCATTACACCATTACTAAGGAGAAGGTGGATATCAACCACCCCGATCAGCATTACACCATTACTAAGGAGAAGGTGGATATCAACCACCCCGATCAGCATTACACCATTACTAAGGAGAAGGTGGATATCAACCACCCCGATCAGCATTACACCATTACTAAGGAGAAGGTGGATATCAACCACCCCGATCAACATTACACCATTACTAAAGAGAAGGTGGATATCAACCACCCCGATCAGCATTACACCATTACTAAGGAGAAGGTGGATATCAACCACCCCGATCAGTATTACACCATTACTAAGGAGAAGGTGGATATCAACCACCCCGATCAGCATTACACCATTACTAAGGAGAAGGTGGATATCAACCACCCCGATCAGCATTACACCATTACTAAGGTGAAGGTGGATATCAACCACCCCGATCAGTATTACACCATTACTAAGGAGAAGGTGGATATCAACCACCCCGATCAGCATTACACCATTACTAAGGAGAAGGTGGATATCAACCACCCCGATCAGCATTACACCATTACTAAGGAGAAGATGGATATCAACCACCTCGATCAGCATTACACCATTACTAAGGAGAAGGTGGATATCAACCACCCCGATCAGCATTACACCATTACTAAGGAGAAGGTGGATATCAACCACCCCGATCAGCATTACACCATTACTAAGGTGAAGGTGGATATCAACCACCCCGATCAGTATTACACCATTACTAAGGAGAAGGTGGATATCAACCACCCCGATCAGCATTACACCATTACTAAGGAGAAGGTGGATATCAACCACCCTGATCAGCATTACACCATTACTAAGGAGAAGGTGGATATCAACCACCCCGATCAGCATTACACCATTACTAAGGAGAAGGTGGATATCAACCACCCCGATCAGCATTACACCATTACTAAGGAGAAGGTGGATATCAACCACCCCGATCAGCATTACACCATTACTAAGGAGAAGGTGGATATCAACCACCCCGATCAGCATTACACTATTACTAAGGAGAAGGTGGATATCAGCCACCCCGATCAGCATTACACCATTACTAAGGAGAAGGTGGATATCAACCACCCCGATCAGTATTACACCATTACTAAGGAGAAGGTGGATATCAACCACCCCGATCAGCATTACACCATTACTAAGGAGAAGGTAGATATCAACCACCCCGATCAGCATTACACCATTACTAAGGTGAAGGTGGATATCAATCACCCCGATCAGTATTACACCATTACTAAGGAGAAGGTAGATATCAACCACCCCGATCAGCATTACACCATTACTAAGGAGAAGGTGGATATCAACCACCCCGATCAGCATTACACCATTACTAATGAGAAGGTGGATATCAACCACCCCGATCAGCATTACACCATTACTAAGGAGAAGGTGGATATCAACCACCCCGATCAGCATTACACCATTACTAAGGAGAAGGTGGATATCAACCACCCCGATCAGCATTACACCATTACTAAGGAGAAGGTGGATATCAACCACCCCGATCAGCATTACACCATTACTAAGGAGAAGGTGGATATCAACCACCCCGATCAGCATTACACTATTACTAAGGAGAAGGTGGATATCAGCCACCCCGATCAGCATTACACCATTACTAAGGAGAAGGTGGATATCAACCACCCCGATCAGTATTACACCATTACTAAGGAGAAGGTGGATATCAACCACCCCGATCAGCATTACACCATTACTAAGGAGAAGGTGGATATCAACCACCCCGATCAGCATTACACAATTACTAAGGTGAAGGTGGATATCAACCACCCCGATCAGTATTACACCATTACTAAGGAGAAGGTAGATATCAACCACCCCGATCAGCATTACACCATTACTAAGGAGAAGGTGGATATCAACCACCCCGATCAGCATTACACCATTACTAATGAGAAGGTGGATATCAACCACCCCGATCAGCATTACACCATTACTAAGGAGAAGGTGGATATCAACCACCCCGATCAGCATTACACCATTACTAAGGAGAAGGTGGATATCAACCACCCCGATCAGCATTACACTATTACTAAGGAGAAGGTGGATATCAGCCACCCCGATCAGTATTACACCATTACTAAGGAGAAGGTGGATATCAACCCACCGATCAGCATTACACCATTACTAAGGAGAAGGTGGTTATCAACCACCCCGATCAGCATTACACCATTACTAAGGAGAAGGTGGATATCAGCCACCCCGTTCAGCATTACACCATTACTAAGGAGAAGGTGGATATCAACCACCCCGATCAGCATTACACCATTACTAAGGAGAATGTGGATATCAACCACCCCGATCAGCATTACACCATTACTAAGGAGAAGGTGGATATCAACCACCCCGATCCGCATTGTACCATTACTAAGGAGAAGGTGGATATCAACCACCCCGATCAGCATTACACACTATTACTAAGGAGAAGGTGGATATCAACCACCCCGATCAGCATTACACCATTACTAAGGAGAAGGTGGATATCAACCCCCCCCCCCCCCCCCGATCAGCATTACACCATTACTACGGAGAAGGTGGATATCAACCACCCCGATCAGCATTACACCATTTCTAAGGAGAAGGTGGATATCAACCACCCCGATCAGCATTACACCATTATTAAGGAGAAGGTGGAAATCAACCACCCCGATCAGCATTACACCATTACTACGGAGAAGGTGGATATCAACCACCCCGATCAGCATTACACCATTACTAAGGAGAAGTTGGATATTATTCACTCCGATCAGCATTACACCATTACTAAGGAGAAGGTGGATATCAACCACCCCGATCAGCATTACACCATTACTAAGGAGAAGGTGGATATCAACCACCCCGATCAGTATTACACCATTACTAAGGAGAAGGTGGATATCAACCACCCCGATCAGCATTACACCATTACTAAGGAGAAGGTGGATATCAACCACCCCGATCAGCATTACACCATTACTAAGGAGAAGATGGATATCAACCACCCCGATCAGCATTACACCATTACTAAGGAGAAGGTGGATATCAACCATCACGATCAGCATTACACCATTACTAAGGAGAAGGTGGATATCAACCACCCCGATCAGCATTACACCATTACTAAGGAGAAGGTGGATATCAACCACCCCGATCAGCATTACACTATTACTAAGGAGAAGGTGGATATCAGCCACCCCGATCAGTATTACACCATTACTAAGGAGAAGGTGGATATCAACCAGCCCGATCAGTATTACACCATTACTAAGGAGAAGGTGGATATCAACCACCCCGATCAGCATTACACCATTACTAAGGAGAAGGTGGATATCAACCACCCCGATCAGCATTACACCATTACTAAGGAGAAGGTGGATATCAACCACCCCGATCAGCATTACACTATTACTAAGGAGAAGGTGGATATCAACCACCCCGATCAGTATTACACCATTACTAAGGAGAAGGTGGATATCAACCACCCCGATCAGCATTACACCATTACTAAGGAGAAGGTGGATATCAACCACCCCGATCAGCATTACACCATTACTAAGGTGAAGGTGGATATCAACCACCCCGATCAGTATTACACCATTACTAAGGAGAAGGTGGATATCAACCACCCCGTTCAGCATTAAACCATTACTAAGGAGAAGGTGGATATCAACCACCCCGATCAGCATTACACCATTACTAAGGAGAAGGTGGATATCAACCACCCCGATCAGCATTACACCATTACTAAGGTGAAGGTGGATATCAACCACCCCGATCAGTATTACACCATTACTAAGGAGAAGGTGGATATCAACCACCCCGTTCAGCATTACACCATTACTAAGGAGAAGGTGGATATCAACCACCCCGATCAGCATTACACCATTACTAAGGAGAAGGTGGATATCTACCACCCCGATCAGTATTACACCATTACTAAGGAGAAGGTGGATATCAACCACCCCGATCAGCATTACACCATTACTAAGGAGAAGGTGGATATCAACCACCCCGATCAGTATTACACCATTACTAAGGAGAAGGTGGATATCAACCACCCCGATCAGCATTACACCATTACTAAGGAGAAGATGGATATCAACCACCCCGATCAACATTACACCATTACTAAGGAGAAGGTGGATATCAACCACCCCTATCAGCATTACACTATTACTAAGGAGAAGGTGGATATCAGCCACCCCGATCAGCATTACACCATTACTAAGGAGAAGGTGGATATCAACCACCCCGATCAGCATTACACCAATACTAAGGAGAAGGTGGATATCAACCACCTCGATCAGCATTACACCATTACTAATGAGAAGGTGGATATCAACCACCCCGATCAGCATTACACTATTACTAAGGAGAAGGTGGATATCAGCCACCCCGATCAGCATTACACCATTACTAAGGAGAAGGTGGATATCAACCACCCCGATCCGCATTGCACCATTACTAAGGAGAAGGTGGATATCAACCACCCCGATCAGCATTACACTATTACTAAGGAGAAGGTGGATATCAACCACCCCGATCAGCATTACACCATTACTAAGGAGAAGGTGGATATCAAACCCCCCCCCCCCCCGATTAGCATTACACCATTACTACGGAGAAGGTGGATATCAACCACCCCGATCAGCATTACACCATTTCTAAGGAGAAGGTGGATATTAACCACCCCGATCAGCATTACACCATTATTAAGGAGAAGGTGGAAATCAACCACCCCGATCAGCATTACACCATTACTACGGAGAAGGTGGATATCAACCACCCCGATCAGCATTACACCATTACTAAGGAGAAGTTGGATATTATTCACTCCGATCAGCATTACACCATTACTAAGGAGAAGGTGGATATCAACCACCCCGATCAGCATTACACCATTACTAAAGAGAAGGTGGATATCAACCACCCCGATCAGTATTACACCATTACTAAGGAGAAGGTGGATATCAACCACCACGATCAGCATTACACCATTACTAAGGAGAAGGTGGATATCAGCCACCACGATCAGCATTACACCATTACTAAGGAGAAGATGGATATCAACCACCGCGATCAGCATTACACCATTACTAAGGAGAAGGTGGATATCAACCACCCCGATCAGCATTACACCATTACTAAGGAGAAGGTGGATATCAACCACCCCGATCAGCATTACACTATTACTAAGGAGAAGGTGGATATCAGCCACCCCGATCAGTATTACACCATTACTAAGGAGAAGGTGGATATCAACCAGCCCGATCAGTATTACACCATTACTAAGGAGAAGGTGGATATCAACCACCCCGATCAGTATTACACCATTACTAAGGAGAAGGTGGATATCAGCCACCCCGATCAGCATTACACCATTACTAAGGAGAAGGTGGATATCAACCACCCCGATCAGCATTACACCATTACTAAGGAGAAGGTGGATATCAACCACCCCGATCAGTATTACACCATTACTAAGGAGAAGGTGGATATCAACCACCCCGATCAGCATTACACCATTACTAAGGAGAAGGTGGATATCAACCACCCCGATCAGCATTACACCATTACTAAGGTGAAGGTGGATATCAACCACCCCGATCAGTATTACACCATTACTAAGGAGAAGGTGGATATCAACCACCCCGTTCAGCATTAAACCATTACTAAGGAGAAGGTGGATATCAACCACCCCGATCAGCATTACACCATTACTAAGGAGAAGGTGGATATCAACCACCCCGATCAGCATTACACCATTACTAAGGTGAAGGTGGATATCAACCACCCCGATCAGTATTACACCATTACTAAGGAGAAGGTGGATATCAACCACCCCGTTCAGCATTACCCCATTACTAAGGAGAAGGTGGATATCAACCACCCCGATCAGCATTACACCATTACTAAGGAGAAGGTGGATATCTACCACCCCGATCAGTATTACACCATTACTAAGGAGAAGGTGGACATCAACCACCCCGATCAGTATTACACCATTACTAAGGAGAAGGTGGATATCAACCACCCCGATCAGCATTACACCATTACTAAGGAGAAGATGGATATCAACCACCCCGATCAGCATTACACCATTACTAAGGAGAAGGTGGATATCAACCACCCCGATCAGCATTACACTATTACTAAGGAGAAGGTGGATATCAGCCACCCCGATCAGCATTACACCATTACTAAGGAGAAGGTGGATATCAACCACCCCGATCAGCATTACACCATTACTAAGGAGAAGGTGGATATCAACCACCCCGATCAGCATTACACCATTACTAAGGAGAAGGTGGACATCAACCACCCCGATCAGTATTACACCATTACTAAGGAGAAGGTGGATATCAACCACCCCGATCAGCATTACACCATTACTAAGGAGAAGATGGATATCAACCACCCCGATCAGCATTACACCATTACTAAGGAGAAGGTGGATATCAACCACCCCGATCAGCATTACACTATTACTAAGGAGAAGGTGGATATCAGCCACCCCGATCAGCATTACACCATTACTAAGGAGAAGGTGGATATCAACCACCCCGATCAGCATTACACCATTACTAAGGAGAAGGTGGATATCAACCACGCCGATCAGCATTACACCATTACTAAGGAGAAGGTGGATATCAACCACCCCGATCAGCATTACACTATTACTAAGGAGAAGGTGGATATCAGCCACCCCGATCAGCATTACACCATTACTGAGGAGAAGGTGGATATCAACCACCCCGATCAGTATTACACCATTACTAAGGATAAGGTGGATATCAACCACCCCGATCAGCATTACACCATTACTAAGGAGAAGGTAGATATCAACCACCCCGATCAGCATTACACCATTACTAAGGTGAAGGTGGATATCAACCACCCCGATCAGTATTACACCATTACTAAGGAGAAGGTAGATATCAACCACCCCGATCAGCATTACACCATTACTAAGGAGAAGGTGGATATCAACCACCCCGATCAGCATTACACCATTACTAATGAGAAGGTGGATATCAACCACCCCGATCAGCATTACACCATTACTAAGGAGAAGGTGGATATCAACCACCCCGATCAGCATTACACCATTACTAAGGAGAAGGTGGATATCAACCACCCCGATCAGCATTACACCATTACTAAGGAGAAGGTGGATATCAACCACCCCGATCAGCATTACACCATTACTAAGGAGAAGGTGGATATCAGCCACCCCGATCAGCATTACACCATTACTAAGGAGAAGGTGGATATCAACCACCCCGATCAGTATTACACCATTACTAAGGAGAAGGTGGATATCAACCACCCCGATCAGCATTACACCATTACTAAGGAGAAGGTGGATATCAACCACCCCGATCAGCATTACACCATTACTAAGGTGAAGGTGGATATCAACCACCCCGATCAGTATTACACCATTACTAAGGAGAAGGTAGATATCAACCACCCTGATCAGCATTACACCATTACTAAGGAGAAGGTGGATATCAACCACCCCGATCAGCATTACACCATTACTAATGAGAAGGTGGATTTCAACCACCCCGATCAGCATTACACCATTACTAAGGAGAAGGTGGATATCAACCACCCCGATCAGCATTACACCATTACTAAGGAGAAGGTGGATATCAACCACCCCGATCAGCATTACACTATTACTAAGGAGAAAGTGGATATCAGCCACCCCGATCAGTATTATACCATTACTAAGGAGAAGGTGGATATCAACCCACCGATCAGCATTACACCATTACTAAGGAGAAGGTGGATATCAACCACCCCGATCAGCATTACACCATTACTAAGGAGAAGGTGGATATCAACCACCCCGTTCAGCATTACACCATTACTAAGGAGAAGGTGGATATCAACCACCCCGATCAGCATTACACCATTACTAAGGAGAATGTGGATATCAACCACCCCGATCAGCATTACACCATTACTAAGGAGAAGGTGGATATCAACCACCCCGATCCGCATTGTACCATTACTAAGGAGAAGGTGGATATCAACCACCCCGATCAGCATTACACACTATTACTAAGGAGAAGGTGGATATCAACCACCCCGATCAGCATTACACCATTACTAAGGAGAAGGTGGATATCAACCCGCCCCCCCCCCCCCGGATCAGCATTACACCATTACTACGGAGAAGGTGGATATCAACCACCCCGATCAGCATTACACCATTTCTAAGGAGAAGGTGGATATCAACCACCCCGATCAGCATTACACCATTATTAAGGAGAAGGTGGAAATCAACCACCCCGATCAGCATTACACCATTACTACGGAGAAGGTGGATATCAACCACCCCGATCAGCATTACACCATTACTAAGGAGAAGTTGGATATTATTCACTCCGATCAGCATTACACCATTACTAAGGAGAAGGTGGATATCAACCACCCCGATCAGCATTACACCATTACTAAGGAGAAGGTGGATATCAACCACCCCGATCAGTATTACACCATTACTAAGGATAAGGTGGATATCAACCACCCCGATCAGCATTACACCATTACTAAGGAGAAGGTAGATATCAACCACCCCGATCAGCATTACATCATTACTAAGGTGAAGGTGGATATCAACCACCCCGATCAGTATTACACCATTACTAAGGAGAAGGTAGATATCAACCACCCCGATCAGCATTACACCATTACTAAGGAGAAGGTGGATATCAACCACCCCGATCAGCATTACACCATTACTAATGAGAAGGTGGATATCAACCACCCCGATCAGCATTACACCATTACTAAGGAGAAGGTGGATATCAACCACCCCGATCAGCATTACACCATTACTAAGGAGAAGGTGGATATCAACCACCCCGATCAGCATTACACCATTACTAAGGAGAAGGTGGATATCAACCACCCCGATCAGCATTACACCATTACTAAGGAGAAGGTGGATATCAACCACCCCGATCAGCATTACACTATTACTAAGGAGAAGGTGGATATCAGCCACCCCGATCAGCATTACACCATTACTAAGGAGAAGGTGGATATCAACCACCCCGATCAGTATTACACCATTACTAAGGAGAAGGTGGATATCAACCACCCCGATCAGCATTACACCATTACTAAGGAGAAGGTGGATATCAACCACCCCGATCAGCATTACACCATTACTAAGGTGAAGGTGGATATCAACCACCCCGATCAGTATTACACCATTACTAAGGAGAAGGTAGATATCAACCACCCCGATCAGCATTACACCATTACTAAGGAGAAGGTGGATATCAACCACCCCGATCAGCATTACACCATTACTAATGAGAAGGTGGATATCAACCACCCCGATCAGCATTACACCATTACTAAGGAGAAGGTGGATATCAACCACCCCGATCAGCATTACACCATTACTAAGGAGAAGGTGGATATCAACCACCCCGATCAGCATTACACTATTACTAAGGAGAAAGTGGATATCAGCCACCCCGATCAGTATTATACCATTACTAAGGAGAAGGTGGATATCAACCCACCGATCAGCATTACACCATTACTAAGGAGAAGGTGGATATCAACCACCCCGATCAGCATTACACCATTACTAAGGAGAAGGTGGATATCAACCACCCCGTTCAGCATTACACCATTACTAAGGAGAAGGTGGATATCAACCACCCCGATCAGCATTACACCATTACTAAGGAGAATGTGGATATCAACCACCCCGATCAGCATTACACCATTACTAAGGAGAAGGTGGATATCAACCACCCCGATCCGCATTGTACCATTACTAAGGAGAAGGTGGATATCAACCACCCCGATCAGCATTACACACTATTACTAAGGAGAAGGTGGATATCAACCACCCCGATCAGCATTACACCATTACTAAGGAGAAGGTGGATATCAACCCGCCCCCCCCCCCCCCCGGATCAGCATTACACCATTACTACGGAGAAGGTGGATATCAACCACCCCGATCAGCATTACACCATTTCTAAGGAGAAGGTGGATATCAACCACCCCGATCAGCATTACACCATTATTAAGGAGAAGGTGGAAATCAACCACCCCGATCAGCATTACACCATTACTAAGGAGAAGGTGGATATCAACCACCCCGATCAGCATTACACCATTACTAAGGAGAAGTTGGATATTATTCACTCCGATCAGCATTACACCATTACTAAGGAGAAGGTGGATATCAACCACCCCGATCAGCATTACACCATTACTAAGGAGAAGGTGGATATCAACCACCCCGATCAGTATTACACCATTACTAAGGAGAAGGTGGATATCAACCACCCCGATCAGCATTACACCATTACTAAGGAGAAGGTGGATATCAACCACCCCGATCAGCATTACACCATTACTAAGGAGAAGGTGGATATCAACCACCCCGATCAGTATTACACCATTACTAAGGAGAAGGTGGATATCAACCACCCCGATCAGCATTACACCATTACTAAGGAGAAGGTGGATATCAACCACCCCGATCAGCATTACACCATTACTAAGGTGAAGGTGGATATCAACCACCCCGATCAGTATTACACCATTACTAAGGAGAAGGTGGATATCAACCACCCCGATCAGCATTACACCATTACTAAGGAGAAGGTGGATATCAACCACCCCGATCAGCATTACACCATTACTAAGGTGAAGGTGGATATCAACCACCCCGATCAGTATTACACCATTACTAAGGAGAAGGTGGATATCAACCACCCCGTTCAGCATTACCCCATTACTAAGGAGAAGGTGGATATCAACCACCCCGATCAGCATTACACCATTACTAAGGAGAAGGTGGATATCTACCACCCCGATCAGTATTACACCATTACTAAGGAGAAGGTGGACATCAACCACCCCGATCAGTATTACACCATTACTAAGGAGAAGGTGGATATCAACCACCCCGATCAGCATTACACCATTACTAAGGAGAAGATGGATATCAACCACCCCGATCAGCATTACACCATTACTAAGGAGAAGGTGGATATCAACCACCCCGATCAGCATTACACTATTACTAAGGAGAAGGTGGATATCAGCCACCCCGATCAGCATTACACCATTACTAAGGAGAAGGTGGATATCAACCACCCCGATCAGCATTACACCATTACTAAGGAGAAGGTGGATATCAACCACCCCGATCAGCATTACACCATTACTAAGGAGAAGGTGGACATCAACCACCCCGATCAGTATTACACCATTACTAAGGAGAAGGTGGATATCAACCACCCCGATCAGCATTACACCATTACTAAGGAGAAGATGGATATCAACCACCCCGATCAGCATTACACCATTACTAAGGAGAAGGTGGATATCAACCACCCCGATCAGCATTACACTATTACTAAGGAGAAGGTGGATATCAGCCACCCCGATCAGCATTACACCATTACTAAGGAGAAGGTGGATATCAACCACCCCGATCAGCATTACACCATTACTAAGGAGAAGGTGGATATCAACCACGCCGATCAGCATTACACCATTACTAAGGAGAAGGTGGATATCAACCACCCCGATCAGCATTACACTATTACTAAGGAGAAGGTGGATATCAGCCACCCCGATCAGCATTACACCATTACTGAGGAGAAGGTGGATATCAACCACCCCGATCAGTATTACACCATTACTAAGGATAAGGTGGATATCAACCACCCCGATCAGCATTACACCATTACTAAGGAGAAGGTAGATATCAACCACCCCGATCAGCATTACACCATTACTAAGGTGAAGGTGGATATCAACCACCCCGATCAGTATTACACCATTACTAAGGAGAAGGTAGATATCAACCACCCCGATCAGCATTACACCATTACTAAGGAGAAGGTGGATATCAACCACCCCGATCAGCATTACACCATTACTAATGAGAAGGTGGATATCAACCACCCCGATCAGCATTACACCATTACTAAGGAGAAGGTGGATATCAACCACCCCGATCAGCATTACACCATTACTAAGGAGAAGGTGGATATCAACCACCCCGATCAGCATTACACCATTACTAAGGAGAAGGTGGATATCAACCACCCCGATCAGCATTACACCATTACTAAGGAGAAGGTGGATATCAGCCACCCCGATCAGCATTACACCATTACTAAGGAGAAGGTGGATATCAACCACCCCGATCAGTATTACACCATTACTAAGGAGAAGGTGGATATCAACCACCCCGATCAGCATTACACCATTACTAAGGAGAAGGTGGATATCAACCACCCCGATCAGCATTACACCATTACTAAGGTGAAGGTGGATATCAACCACCCCGATCAGTATTACACCATTACTAAGGAGAAGGTAGATATCAACCACCCCGATCAGCATTACACCATTACTAAGGAGAAGGTGGATATCAACCACCCCGATCAGCATTACACCATTACTAATGAGAAGGTGGATTTCAACCACCCCGATCAGCATTACACCATTACTAAGGAGAAGGTGGATATCAACCACCCCGATCAGCATTACACCATTACTAAGGAGAAGGTGGATATCAACCACCCCGATCAGCATTACACTATTACTAAGGAGAAAGTGGATATCAGCCACCCCGATCAGTATTATACCATTACTAAGGAGAAGGTGGATATCAACCCACCGATCAGCATTACACCATTACTAAGGAGAAGGTGGATATCAACCACCCCGATCAGCATTACACCATTACTAAGGAGAAGGTGGATATCAACCACCCCGTTCAGCATTACACCATTACTAAGGAGAAGGTGGATATCAACCACCCCGATCAGCATTACACCATTACTAAGGAGAATGTGGATATCAACCACCCCGATCAGCATTACACCATTACTAAGGAGAAGGTGGATATCAACCACCCCGATCCGCATTGTACCATTACTAAGGAGAAGGTGGATATCAACCACCCCGATCAGCATTACACACTATTACTAAGGACAAGGTGGATATCAACCACCCCGATCAGCATTACACCATTACTAAGGAGAAGGTGGATATCAACCCGCCCCCCCCCCCCCCCGGATCAGCATTACACCATTACTACGGAAAAGGTGGATATCAACCACCCCGATCAGCATTACACCATTTCTAAGGAGAAGGTGGATATCAACCACCCCGATCAGCATTACACCATTATTAAGGAGAAGGTGGAAATCAACCACCCCGATCAGCATTACACCATTACTACGGAGAAGGTGGATATCAACCACCCCGATCAGCATTACACCATTACTAAGGAGAAGTTGGATATTATTCACTCCGATCAGCATTACACCATTACTAAGGAGAAGGTGGATATCAACCACCCCGATCAGCATTACACCATTACTAAGGAGAAGGTGGATATCAACCACCCCGATCAGTATTACACCATTACTAAGGATAAGGTGGATATCAACCACCCCGATCAGCATTACACCATTACTAAGGAGAAGGTAGATATCAACCACCCCGATCAGCATTACATCATTACTAAGGTGAAGGTGGATATCAACCACCCCGATCAGTATTACACCATTACTAAGGAGAAGGTAGATATCAACCACCCCGATCAGCATTACACCATTACTAAGGAGAAGGTGGATATCAACCACCCCGATCAGCATTACACCATTACTAATGAGAAGGTGGATATCAACCACCCCGATCAGCATTACACCATTACTAAGGAGAAGGTGGATATCAACCACCCCGATCAGCATTACACCATTACTAAGGAGAAGGTGGATATCAACCACCCCGATCAGCATTACACCATTACTAAGGAGAAGGTGGATATCAACCACCCCGATCAGCATTACACCATTACTAAGGAGAAGGTGGATATCAACCACCCCGATCAGCATTACACTATTACTAAGGAGAAGGTGGATATCAGCCACCCCGATCAGCATTACACCATTACTAAGGAGAAGGTGGATATCAACCACCCCGATCAGTATTACACCATTACTAAGGAGAAGGTGGATATCAACCACCCCGATCAGCATTACACCATTACTAAGGAGAAGGTGGATATCAACCACCCCGATCAGCATTACACCATTACTAAGGTGAAGGTGGATATCAACCACCCCGATCAGTATTACACCATTACTAAGGAGAAGGTAGATATCAACCACCCCGATCAGCATTACACCATTACTAAGGAGAAGGTGGATATCAACCACCCCGATCAGCATTACACCATTACTAATGAGAAGGTGGATATCAACCACCCCGATCAGCATTACACCATTACTAAGGAGAAGGTGGAGATCAACCACCCCGATCAGCATTACACCATTACTAAGGAGAAGGTGGATATCAACCACCCCGATCAGCATTACACTATTACTAAGGAGAAAGTGGATATCAGCCACCCCGATCAGTATTATACCATTACTAAGGAGAAGGTGGATATCAACCCACCGATCAGCATTACACCATTACTAAGGAGAAGGTGGATATCAACCACCCCGATCAGCATTACACCATTACTAAGGAGAAGGTGGATATCAACCACCCCGTTCAGCATTACACCATTACTAAGGAGAAGGTGGATATCAACCACCCCGATCAGCATTACACCATTACTAAGGAGAATGTGGATATCAACCACCCCGATCAGCATTACACCATTACTAAGGAGAAGGTGGATATCAACCACCCCGATCCGCATTGTACCATTACTAAGGAGAAGGTGGATATCAACCACCCCGATCAGCATTACACATTATTACTAAGGAGAAGGTGGATATCAACCACCCCGATCAGCATTACACCATTACTAAGGAGAAGGTGGATATCAACCCGCCCCCCCCCCCCGGATCAGCATTACACCATTACTACGGAGAAGGTGGATATCAACCACCCCGATCAGCATTACACCATTTCTAAGGAGAAGGTGGATATCAACCACCCCGATCAGCATTACACCATTATTAAGGAGAAGGTGGAAATCAACCACCCCGATCAGCATTACACCATTACTAAGGAGAAGGTGGATATCAACCACCCCGATCAGCATTACACCATTACTAAGGAGAAGTTGGATATTATTCACTCCGATCAGCATTACACCATTACTAAGGAGAAGGTGGATATCAACCACCCCGATCAGCATTACACCATTACTAAGGAGAAGGTGGATATCAACCACCCCGATCAGTATTACACCATTACTAAGGAGAAGGTGGATATCAACCACCCCGATCAGCATTACACCATTACTAAGGAGAAGGTGGATATCAACCACCCCGATCAGCATTACACCATTACTAAGGAGAAGATGGATATCAACCACCCCGATCAGCATTACACCATTACTAAGGAGAAGGTGGATATCAACCACCCCGATCAGCATTACACCATTACTAAGGAGAAGGTGGATATCAACCACCCCGATCAGCATTACACCATTACTAAGCAGAAGGTGGATATCAACCACCCCGATCAGCATTACACTATTACTAAGGAGAAGGTGGATATCAGCCACCCCGATCAGTATTACACCATTACTAAGGAGAAGGTGGATATCAACCAGCCCGATCAGTATTACACCATTACTAAGGAGAAGGTGGATATCAACCACCCCGATCAGCATTACACCATTACTAAGGAGAAGGTGGATATCAACCACCCCGATCAGCATTACACCATTACTAAGGAGAAGGTGGATATCAACCACCCCGATCAGCATTACACCATTACTAAGGAGAAGGTGGATATCAACCACCCCGATCAGCATTACACCATTACTAAGGTGAAGGTGGATATCAACCACCCCGATCAGTATTACACCATTACTAAGGAGAAGGTGGATATCAACCACCCCGGTCAGCATTAAACCATTACTAAGGAGAAGGTGGATATCAACCACCCCGATCAGCATTACACCATTACTAAGGAGAAGGTGGATATCAACCACCCCGATCAGCATTACACCATTACTAAGGTGAAGGTGGATATCAACCACCCCGATCAGTATTACACCATTACTAAGGAGAAGGTGGATATCAACCACCCCGTTCAGCATTACCCCATTACTAAGGAGAAGGTGGATATCAACCACCCCGATCAGCATTACACCATTACTAAGGAGAAGGTGGATATCTACCACCCCGATCAGTATTACACCATTACTAAGGAGAAGGTGGATATCAACCACCCCGATCAGCATTACACCATTACTAAGGAGAAGGTGGACATCAACCACCCCGATCAGTATTACACCATTACTAAGGAGAAGGTGGATATCAACCACCCCGATCAGCATTACACCATTACTAAGGAGAAGATGGATATCAACCACCCCGATCAGCATTACACCATTACTAAGGAGAAGGTGGATATCAACCACCCCGATCAGCATTACACTATTACTAAGGAGAAGGTGGATATCAGCCACCCCGATCAGCATTACACCATTACTAAGGAGAAGGTGGATATCAACCACCCCGATCAGCATTACACCATTACTAAGGAGAAGGTGGATATCAACCACCCCGATCAGCATTACACCATTACTAAGGAGAAGGTGGATATCAACCACCCTGATCAGCATTACACTATTACTAAGGAGAAGGTGGATATCAGCCACCCCGATCAGCATTACACCATTACTGAGGAGAAGGTGGATATCAACCACCCCGATCAGTATTACACCATTACTAAGGAGAAGGTGGATATCAACCACCCCGATCAGCATTACACCATTACTAAGGAGAAGGTAGATATCAACCACCCCG
This sequence comes from Bathymodiolus brooksi, assembly GCA_963680875.1. Lineage (NCBI taxonomy): Eukaryota > Metazoa > Mollusca > Bivalvia > Mytilida > Modiolidae > Bathymodiolus > Bathymodiolus brooksi. The sequence goes on along the minus strand of OY804589.1, from coordinate 94,327,872 downwards.
ATCAGCATTACACCATTACTAAGGTGAAGGTGGATATCAACCACCCCGATCAGTATTACACCATTACTAAGGAGAAGGTAGATATCAACCACCCCGATCAGCATTACACCATTACTAAGGAGAAGGTGGATATCAACCACCCCGATCAGCATTACACCATTACTAATGAGAAGGTGGATATCAACCACCCCGATCAGCATTACACCATTACTAAGGAGAAGGTGGATATCAACCACCCCGATCAGCATTACACCATTACTAAGGAGAAGGTGGATATCAACCACCCCGATCAGCATTACACCATTACTAAGGAGAAGGTGGATATCAACCACCCCGATCAGCATTACACCATTACTAAGGAGAAGGTGGATATCAACCACCCCGATCAGCATTACACTATTACTAAGGAGAAGGTGGATATCAGCCACCCCGATCAGCATTACACCATTACTAAGGAGAAGGTGGATATCAACCACCCCGATCAGTATTACACCATTACTAAGGAGAAGTTGGATATCAACCACCCCGATCAGCATTACACCATTACTAAGGAGAAGGTGGATATCAACCACCCCGATCAGCATTACACCATTACTAAGGTGAAGGTGGATATCAACCACCCCGATCAGTATTACACCATTACTAAGGAGAAGGTAGATATCAACCACCACGATCAGCATTACACCATTACTAAGGAGAAGGTGGATATCAACCACCCCGATCAGCATTACACCATTACTAATGAGAAGGTGGATATCAACCACCCCGATCAGCATTACACCATTACTAAGGAGAAGGTGGATATCAACCACCCCGATCAGCATTACACCATTACTAAGGAGAAGGTGGATATCAACCACCCCGATCAGCATTACACTATTACTAAGGAGAAGGTGGATATCAGCCACCCCAATCAGTATTACACCATTACTAAGGAGAAGGTGGATATCAACCCACCGATCAGCATTACACCATTACTAAGGAGAAGGTGGATATCAACCACCCCGATCAGCATTACACCATTACTAAGGAGAAGGTGGATATCAACCACCCCGTTCAGCATTACACCATTACTAAGGAGAAGGTGGATATCAACCACCCCGATCAGCATTACACCATTACTAAGGAGAATGTGGATATCAACCACCCCGATCAGCATTACACCATTACTAAGGAGAAGGTGGATATCAACCACCCCGATCCGCATTGTACCATTACTAAGGAGAAGGTGGATATCAACCACCCCGATCAGCATTACACACTATTACTAAGGAGAAGGTGGATATCAACCACCCCGATCAGCATTACACCATTACTAAGGAGAAGGTGGATATCAACCCCCCCCCCCCCCGATCAGCATTACACCATTACTACGGAGAAGGTGGATATCAACCACCCCGATCAGCATTACACCATTTCTAAGGAGAAGGTGGATATCAACCACCCCGATCAGCATTACACCATTATTAAGGAGAAGGTGGAAATCAACCACCCCGATCAGCATTACACCATTACTACGGAGAAGGTGGATATCAACCACCCCGATCAGCATTACACCATTACTAAGGAGAAGTTGGATATTATTCACTCCGATCAGCATTACACCATTACTAAGGAGAAGGTGGATATCAACCACCCCGATCAGCATTACACCATTACTAAGGAGAAGGTGGATATCAACCACCCCGATCAGTATTACACCATTACTAAGGAGAAGGTGGATATCAACCACCCCGATCAGCATTACACCATTACTAAGGAGAAGGTGGATATCAACCACCCCGATCAGCATTACACCATTACTAAGGAGAAGATGGATATCAACCACCCCGATCAGCATTACACCATTACTAAGGAGAAGGTGGATATCAACCACCCCGATCAGCATTACACCATTACTAAGGAGAAGGTGGATATCAACCACCCCGATCAGCATTACACCATTACTAAGGAGAAGGTGGATATCAACCACCCCGATCAGCATTACACTATTACTAAGGAGAAGGTGGATATCAGCCACCCCGATCAGTATTACACCATTACTAAGGAGAAGGTGGATATCAACCAGCCCGATCAGTATTACACCATTACTAAGGAGAAGGTGGATATCAACCACCCCTATCAGCATTACACCATTACTAAGGAGAAGGTGGATATCAACCACCCCGATCAGCATTACACCATTACTAAGGAGAAGGTGGATATCAACCACCCCGATCAGCATTACACCATTACTAAGGAGAAGGTGGATATCAACCACCCCGATCAGTATTACACCATTACTAAGGAGAAGGTGGATATCAACCACCCCGATCAGCATTACACCATTACTAAGGAGAAGGTGGATATCAACCACCCCGATCAGCATTACACCATTACTAAGGTGAAGGTGGATATCAACCACCCCGATCAGTATTACACCATTACTAAGGAGAAGGTGGATATCAACCACCCCGTTCAGCATTAAACCATTACTAAGGAGAAGGTGGATATCAGCCACCCCGATCAGCATTACACCTTTACTAAGGAGAAGGTGGATATCAACCACCCCGATCAGCATTACACCATTACTAAGGTGAAGGTGGATATCAACCACCCCGATCAGTATTACACCATTACTAAGGAGAAGGTGGATATCAACCACCCCGTTCAGCATTACACCATTACTAAGGAGAAGGTGGATATTAACCACCCCGATCAGCATTACACCATTACTAAGGAGAAGGTGGATATCTACCACCCCGATCAGTATTACACCATTACTAAGGAGAAGGTGGATATCAACCACCCCGATCAGCATTACACCATTACTAAGGAGAAGGTGGATATCAACCACCCCGATCAGTATTACACCATTACAAAGGAGAAGGTGGATATCAACCACCCCGATCAGCATTACACCATTACTAAGGAGAAGATGGATATCAACCACCCCGATCAGCATTACACCATTACTAAGGAGAAGGTGGATATCAACCACCCCTATCAGCATTACACTATTACTAAGGAGAAGGTGGATATCAGCCACCCCGATCAGCATTACACCATTACTAAGGAGAAGGTGGATATCAACCACCCCGATCAGCATTACACCATTACTAATGAGAAGGTGGATATCAACCACCCCGATCAGCATTACACTATTACTAAGGAGAAGGTGGATATCAGCCACCCCGATCAGCATTACACCATTACTAAGGAGAAGGTGGATATCAACCACCCCGATCCGCATTGCACCATTACTAAGGAGAAGGTGGATATCAACCACCCCGATCAGCATTACACTATTACTAAGGAGAAGGTGGATATCAACCACCCCGATCAGCATTACACCATTACTAAGGAGAAGGTGGATATCAACCCCCCCCCCCCCCGATCAGCATTACACCATTACTACGGAGAAGGTGGATATCCACCACCCCGATCAGCATTACACCATTTCTAAGGAGAAGGTGGATATTAACCACCCCGATCAGCATTACACCATTATTAAGGAGAAGGTGGAAATCAACCACCCCGATCAGCATTACACCATTACTACGAAGAAGGTGGATATCAACCACCCCGATCAGCATTACACCATTACTAAGGAGAAGTTGGATATTATTCACTCCGATCAGCATTACACCATTACTAAGGAGAAGGTGGATATCAACCACCCCGATCAGCATTACACCATTACTAAAGAGAAGGTGGATATCAACCACCCCGATCAGTATTACACCATTACTAAGGAGAAGGTGGATATCAACCACCCCGATCAGCATTACACCATTACTAAGGAGAAGGTGGATATCAGCCACCCCGATCAGCATTACACCATTACTAAGGAGAAGATGGATATCAACCACCGCGATCAGCATTACACCATTACTAAGGAGAAGGTGGATATCAACCACCCCGATCAGCATTACACCATTACTAAGGAGAAGGTGGATATCAACCACCCCGATCAGCATTACACCATTTCTAAGGAGAAGGTGGATATCAACCACCCCGATCAGCATTACACTATTACTAAGGAGAAGGTGGATATCAGCCACCCCGATCAGTATTACACCATTACTAAGGAGAAGGTGGATATCAACCAGCCCGATCAGTATTACACCATTACTAAGGAGAAGGTGGATATCAACCACCCCGATCAGTATTACACCATTACTAAGGAGAAAGTGGATATCAACCACCCCGATCAGCATTACACCATTACTAAGGAGAAGGTGGATATCAACCACCCCGATCAGCATTACACCATTACTAAGGAGAAGGTGGATATCAACCACCCCGATCAGTATTACACCATTACTAAGGAGAAGGTGGATATCAACCACCCCGATCAGCATTACACCATTACTAAGGAGAAGGTGGATATCAACCACCCCGATCAGCATTACACCATTACTAAGGAGAAGGTGGATATCAACCACCCCGATCCGCATTGTACCATTACTAAGGAGAAGGTGGATATCAACCACCCCGATCAGCATTACACACTATTACTAAGGAGAAGGTGGATATCAACCACCCCGATCAGCATTACACCATTACTAAGGAGAAGGTGGATATCAACCCCCCCCCCCCCCCCGATCAGCATTACACCATTACTACGGAGAAGGTGGATATCAACCACCCCGATCAGCATTACACCATTTCTAAGGAGAAGGTGGATATCAACCACCCCGATCAGCATTACACCATTATTAAGGAGAAGGTGGAAATCAACCACCCCGATCAGCATTACACCATTACTACGGAGAAGGTGGATATCAACCACCCCGATCAGCATTACACCATTACTAAGGAGAAGTTGGATATTATTCACTCCGATCAGCATTACACCATTACTAAGGAGAAGGTGGATATCAACCACCCCGATCAGCATTACACCATTACTAAGGAGAAGGTGGATATCAACCACCCCGATCAGTATTACACCATTACTAAGGAGAAGGTGGATATCAACCACCCCGATCAGCATTACACCATTACTAAGGAGAAGGTGGATATCAACCACCCCGATCAGCATTACACCATTACTAAGGAGAAGATGGATATCAACCACCCCGATCAGCATTACACCATTACTAAGGAGAAGGTGGATATCAACCACCCCGATCAGCATTACACCATTACTAAGGAGAAGGTGGATATCAACCACCCCGATCAGCATTACACCATTACTAAGGAGAAGGTGGATATCAACCACCCCGATCAGCATTACACTATTACTAAGGAGAAGGTGGATATCAGCCACCCCGATCAGTATTACACCATTACTAAGGAGAAGGTGGATATCAACCAGCCCGATCAGTATTACACCATTACTAAGGAGAAGGTGGATATCAACCACCCCTATCAGCATTACACCATTACTAAGGAGAAGGTGGATATCAACCACCCCGATCAGCATTACACCATTACTAAGGAGAAGGTGGATATCAACCACCCCGATCAGCATTACACCATTACTAAGGAGAAGGTGGATATCAACCACCCCGATCAGTATTACACCATTACTAAGGAGAAGGTGGATATCAACCACCCCGATCAGCATTACACCATTACTAAGGAGAAGGTGGATATCAACCACCCCGATCAGCATTACACCATTACTAAGGTGAAGGTGGATATCAACCACCCCGATCAGTATTACACCATTACTAAGGAGAAGGTGGATATCAACCACCCCGTTCAGCATTAAACCATTACTAAGGAGAAGGTGGATATCAGCCACCCCGATCAGCATTACACCTTTACTAAGGAGAAGGTGGATATCAACCACCCCGATCAGCATTACACCATTACTAAGGTGAAGGTGGATATCAACCACCCCGATCAGTATTACACCATTACTAAGGAGAAGGTGGATATCAACCACCCCGTTCAGCATTACACCATTACTAAGGAGAAGGTGGATATCAACCACCCCGATCAGCATTACACCATTACTAAGGAGAAGGTGGATATCTACCACCCCGATCAGTATTACACCATTACTAAGGAGAAGGTGGATATCAACCACCCCGATCAGCATTACACCATTACTAAGGAGAAGGTGGATATCAACCACCCCGATCAGTATTACACCATTACTAAGGAGAAGGTGGATATCAACCACCCCGATCAGCATTACACCATTACTAAGGAGAAGATGGATATCAACCACCCCGATCAGCATTACACCATTACTAAGGAGAAGGTGGATATCAACCACCCCTATCAGCATTACACTATTACTAAGGAGAAGGTGGATATCAGCCACCCCGATCAGCATTACACCATTACTAAGGAGAAGGTGGATATCAACCACCCCGATCAGCATTACACCATTACTAATGAGAAGGTGGATATCAACCACCCCGATCAGCATTACACTATTACTAAGGAGAAGGTGGATATCAGCCACCCCGATCAGCATTACACCATTACTAAGGAGAAGGTGGATATCAACCACCCCGATCCGCATTGCACCATTACTAAGGAGAAGGTGGATATCAACCACCCCGATCAGCATTACACTATTACTAAGGAGAAGGTGGATATCCACCACCCCGATCAGCATTACACCATTTCTAAGGAGAAGGTGGATATTAACCACCCCGATCAGCATTACACCATTATTAAGGAGAAGGTGGAAATCAACCACCCCGATCAGCATTACACCATTACTACGAAGAAGGTGGATATCAACCACCCCGATCAGCATTACACCATTACTAAGGAGAAGTTGGATATTATTCACTCCGATCAGCATTACACCATTACTAAGGAGAAGGTGGATATCAACCACCCCGATCAGCATTACACCATTACTAAAGAGAAGGTGGATATCAACCACCCCGATCAGTATTACACCATTACTAAGGAGAAGGTGGATATCAACCACCCCGATCAGCATTACACCATTACTAAGGAGAAGGTGGATATCAGCCACCCCGATCAGCATTACACCATTACTAAGGAGAAGATGGATATCAACCACCGCGATCAGCATTACACCATTACTAAGGAGAAGGTGGATATCAACCACCCCGATCAGCATTACACCATTACTAAGGAGAAGGTGGATATCAACCACCCCGATCAGCATTACACCATTTCTAAGGAGAAGGTGGATATCAACCACCCCGATCAGCATTACACTATTACTAAGGAGAAGGTGGATATCAGCCACCCCGATCAGTATTACACCATTACTAAGGAGAAGGTGGATATCAACCAGCCCGATCAGTATTACACCATTACTAAGGAGAAGGTGGATATCAACCACCCCGATCAGTATTACACCATTACTAAGGAGAAAGTGGATATCAACCACCCCGATCAGCATTACACCATTACTAAGGAGAAGGTGGATATCAACCACCCCGATCAGCATTACACCATTACTAAGGAGAAGGTGGATATCAACCACCCCGATCAGTATTACACCATTACTAAGGAGAAGGTGGATATCAACCACCCCGATCAGCATTACACCATTACTAAGGAGAAGGTGGATATCAACCACCCCGATCAGCATTACACCATTACTAAGGTGAAGGTGGATATCAACCACCCCGATCAGTATTACACCATTACTAAGGAGAAGGTGGATATCAACCACCCCGATCAGTATTACACCATTACTAAGGAGAAGGTGGATATCAACCACCCCGATCAGCATTACACCATTACTAAGGAGAAGGTGGATATCAACCACCCCGATCAGCATTACACCATTACTAAGGTGAAGGTGGATATCAACCACCCCGATCAGTATTACACCATTACTAAGGAGAAGGTGGATATCAACCACCCCGTTCAGCATTAAACCATTACTAAGGAGAAGGTGGATATCAGCCACCCCGATCAGCATTACACCATTACTAAGGAGAAGGTGGATATCAACCACCCCGATCAGCATTACACCATTACTAAGGTGAAGGTGGATATCAACCACCCCGATCAGTATTACACCATTACTAAGGAGAAGGTGGATATCAACCACCCCGTTCAGCATTACACCATTACTAAGGAGAAGGTGGATATCAACCACCCCGATCAGCATTACACCATTACTAAGGAGAAGGTGGATATCTACCACCCCGATCAGTATTACACCATTACTAAGGAGAAGGTGGATATCAACCACCCCGATCAGCATTACACCATTACTAAGGAGAAGGTGGATATCAACCACCCCGATCAGTATTACACCATTACTAAGGAGAAGGTGGATATCAACCACCCCGATCAGCATTACACCATTACTAAGGAGAAGATGGATATCAACCACCCCGATCAGCATTACACCATTACTAAGGAGAAGGTGGATATCAACCACCCCTATCAGCATTACACTATTACTAAGGAGAAGGTGGATATCAGCCACCCCGATCAGCATTACACCATTACTAAGGAGAAGGTGGATATCAACCACCCCGATCAGCATTACACCATTACTAATGAGAAGGTGGATATCAACCACCCCGATCAGCATTACACTATTACTAAGGAGAAGGTGGATATCAGCCACCCCGATCAGCATTACACCATTACTAAGGAGAAGGTGGATATCAACCACCCCGATCCGCATTGCACCATTACTAAGGAGAAGGTGGATATCAACCACCCCGATCAGCATTACACTATTACTAAGGAGAAGGTGGATATCAACCACCCCGATCAGCATTACACCATTACTAAGGAGAAGGTGGATATCAACCCCCCCCCCCCCCGATCAGCATTACACCATTACTACGGAGAAGGTGGATATCCACCACCCCGATCAGCATTACACCATTTCTAAGGAGAAGGTGGATATTAACCACCCCGATCAGCATTACACCATTATTAAGGAGAAGGTGGAAATCAACCACCCCGATCAGCATTACACCATTACTACGAAGAAGGTGGATATCAACCACCCCGATCAGCATTACACCATTACTAAGGAGAAGTTGGATATTATTCACTCCGATCAGCATTACACCATTACTAAGGAGAAGGTGGATATCAACCACCCCGATCAGCATTACACCATTACTAAAGAGAAGGTGGATATCAACCACCCCGATCAGTATTACACCATTACTAAGGAGAAGGTGGATATCAACCACCCCGATCAGCATTACACCATTACTAAGGAGAAGGTGGATATCAGCCACCCCGATCAGCATTACACCATTACTAAGGAGAAGATGGATATCAACCACCGCGATCAGCATTACACCATTACTAAGGAGAAGGTGGATATCAACCACCCCGATCAGCATTACACCATTACTAAGGAGAAGGTGGATATCAACCACCCCGATCAGTATTACACCATTTCTAAGGAGAAGGTGGATATCAACCACCCCGATCAGCATTACACTATTACTAAGGAGAAGGTGGATATCAGCCACCCCGATCAGTATTACACCATTACTAAGGAGAAGGTGGATATCAACCAGCCCGATCAGTATTACACCATTACTAAGGAGAAGGTGGATATCAACCACCCCGATCAGTATTACACCATTACTAAGGAGAAAGTGGATATCAACCACCCCGATCAGCATTACACCATTACTAAGGAGAAGGTGGATATCAACCACCCCGATCAGCATTACACCATTACTAAGGAGAAGGTGGATATCAACCACCCCGATCAGTATTACACCATTACTAAGGAGAAGGTGGATATCAACCACCCCGATCAGCATTACACCATTACTAAGGAGAAGGTGGATATCAACCACCCCGATCAGCATTACACCATTACTAAGGTGAAGGTGGATATCAACCACCCCGATCAGTATTACACCATTACTAAGGAGAAGGTGGATATCAACCACCCCGATCAGCATTACACCATTACTAAGGAGAAGGTGGATATCAACCACCCCGATCAGCATTACACCATTACTAAGGAGAAGGTGGATATCAACCACCCCGATCAGTATTACACCATTACTAAGGAGAAGGTGGATATCAACCACCCCGATCAGCATTACACCATTACTAAGGAGAAGGTGGATATCAACCACCCCGATCAGCATTACACCATTACTAAGGTGAAGGTGGATATCAACCACCCCGATCAGTATTACACCATTACTAAGGAGAAGGTGGATATCAACCACCCCGTTCAGCATTAAATCATTACTAAGGAGAAGGTGGATATCAGCCACCCCGATCAGCATTACACCATTACTAAGGAGAAGGTGGATATCAACCCCCCCCCCCCGATCAGCATTACACCATTACTACGGAGAAGGTGGATATCCACCACCCCGATCAGCATTACACCATTTCTAAGGAGAAGGTGGATATTAACCACCCCGATCAGCATTACACCATTATTAAGGAGAAGGTGGAAATCAACCACCCCGATCAGCATTACACCATTACTACGAAGAAGGTGGATATCAACCACCCCGATCAGCATTACACCATTACTAAGGAGAAGTTGGATATTATTCACTCCGATCAGCATTACACCATTACTAAGGAGAAGGTGGATATCAACCACCCCGATCAGCATTACACCATTACTAAAGAGAAGGTGGATATCAACCACCCCGATCAGTATTACACCATTACTAAGGAGAAGGTGGATATCAACCACCCCGATCAGCATTACACCATTACTAAGGAGAAGGTGGATATCAGCCACCCCGATCAGCATTACACCATTACTAAGGAGAAGATGGATATCAACCACCGCGATCAGCATTACACCATTACTAAGGAGAAGGTGGATATCAACCACCCCGATCAGCATTACACCATTACTAAGGAGAAGGTGGATATCAACCACCCCGATCAGCATTACACCATTTCTAAGGAGAAGGTGGATATCAACCACCCCGATCAGCATTACACTATTACTAAGGAGAAGGTGGATATCAGCCACCCCGATCAGTATTACACCATTACTAAGGAGAAGGTGGATATCAACCAGCCCGATCAGTATTACACCATTACTAAGGAGAAGGTGGATATCAACCACCCCGATCAGTATTACACCATTACTAAGGAGAAAGTGGATATCAACCACCCCGATCAGCATTACACCATTACTAAGGAGAAGGTGGATATCAACCACCCCGATCAGCATTACACCATTACTAAGGAGAAGGTGGATATCAACCACCCCGATCAGTATTACACCATTACTAAGGAGAAGGTGGATATCAACCACCCCGATCAGCATTACACCATTACTAAGGTGAAGGTGGATATCAACCACCCCGATCAGTATTACACCATTACTAAGAAGAAGGTGGATATCAACCACCCCGATCAGCATTACACCATTACTAAGGAGAAGGTGGATATCAACCACCCCGATCAGCATTACACCATTACTAAGGAGAAGGTGGATATCAACCACCCCGATCAGTATTACACCATTACTAAGGAGAAGGTGGATATCAACCACCCCGATCAGCATTACACCATTACTAAGGAGAAGGTGGATATCAACCACCCCGATCAGCATTACACCATTACTAAGGTGAAGGTGGATATCAACCACCCCGATCAGTATTACACCATTACTAAGGAGAAGGTGGATATCAACCACCCCGTTCAGCATTAAACCATTACTAAGGAGAAGGTGGATATCAGCCACCCCGATCAGCATTACACCATTACTAAGGAGAAGGTGGATATCAACCACCCCGATCAGCATTACACCATTACTAAGGTGAAGGTGGATATCAACCACCCCGATCAGTATTACACCATTACTAAGGAGAAGGTGGATATCAACCACCCCGTTCAGCATTACACCATTACTAAGGAGAAGGTGGATATCAACCACCCCGATCAGCATTACACCATTACTAAGGAGAAGGTGGATATCTACCACCCCGATCAGTATTACACCATTACTAAGGAGAAGGTGGATATCAACCACCCCGATCAGCATTACACCATTACTAAGGAGAAGGTGGATATCAACCACCCCGATCAGTATTCAACATTACTAAGGAGAAGGTGGATATCAACCACCCCGATCAGCATTACACCATTACTAAGGAGAAGATGGATATCAACCACCCCGATCAGCATTACACCATTACTAAGGAGAAGGTGGATATCAACCACCCCTATCAGCATTACACTATTACTAAGGAGAAGGTGGATATCAGCCACCCCGATCAGCATTACACCATTACTAAGGAGAAGGTGGATATCAACCACCCCGATCAGCATTACACCATTACTAATGAGAAGGTGGATATCAACCACCCCGATCAGCATTACACTATTACTAAGGAGAAGGTGGATATCAGCCACCCCGATCAGCATTACACCATTACTAAGGAGAAGGTGGATATCAACCACCCCGATCCGCATTGCACCATTACTAAGGAGAAGGTGGATATCAACCACCCCGATCAGCATTACACTATTACTAAGGAGAAGGTGGATATCAACCACCCCGATCAGCATTACACCATTACTAAGGAGAAGGTGGATATCAACCCCCCCCCCCCCCCGATCAGCATTACACCATTACTACGGAGAAGGTGGATATCCACCACCCCGATCAGCATTACACCATTTCTAAGGAGAAGGTGGATATTAACCACCCCGATCAGCATTACACCATTATTGAGGAGAAGGTGGAAATCAACCACCCCGATCAGCATTACACCATTACTACGAAGAAGGTGGATATCAACCACCCCGATCAGCATTACACCATTACTAAGGAGAAGTTGGATATTATTCACTCCGATCAGCATTACACCATTACTAAGGAGAAGGTGGATATCAACCACCCCGATCAGCATTACACCATTACTAAAGAGAAGGTGGATATCAACCACCCCGATCAGTATTACACCATTACTAAGGAGAAGGTGGATATCAACCACCCCGATCAGCATTACACCATTACTAAGGAGAAGGTGGATATCAGCCACCCCGATCAGCATTACACCATTACTAAGGAGAAGATGGATATCAACCACCGCGATCAGCATTACACCATTACTAAGGAGAAGGTGGATATCAACCACCCCGATCAGCATTACACCATTACTAAGGAGAAGGTGGATATCAACCACCCCGATCAGCATTACACCATTTCTAAGGAGAAGGTGGATATCAACCACCCCGATCAGCATTACACTATTACTAAGGAGAAGGTGGATATCAGCCACCCCGATCAGTATTACACCATTACTAAGGAGAAGGTGGATATCAACCAGCCCGATCAGTATTACACCATTACTAAGGAGAAGGTGGATATCAACCACCCCGATCAGTATTACACCATTACTAAGGAGAAGGTGGATATCAACCACCCCGATCAGCATTACACCATTACTAAGGAGAAGGTGGATATCAACCACCCCGATCAGCATTACACCATTACTAAGGAGAAGGTGGATATCAACCACCCCGATCAGTATTACACCATTACTAAGGAGAAGGTGGATATCAACCACCCCGATCAGCATTACACCATTACTAAGGAGAAGGTGGATATCAACCACCCCGATCAGCATTACACCATTACTAAGGTGAAGGTGGATATCAACCACCCCGATCAGTATTACACCATTACTAAGGAGAAGGTGGATATCAACCACCCCGTTCAGCATTAAACCATTACTAAGGAGAAGGTGGATATCAACCACCCCGATCAGCATTACACCATTACTAAGAAGAAGGTGGATATCAACCACCCCGATCAGCATTACACCATTACTAAGGTGAAGGTGGATATCAACCACCCCGATCAGTATTACACCATTACTAAGGAGAAGGTGGATATCAACCATCCCGATCAGCATTAAACCATTACTAAGGAGAAGGTGGATATCAACCACCCGATCAGCATTACACCATTACTAAGGAGAAGGTGGATATCAACCACCCCGATCAGCATTACATCATTACTAAGGAGAAGGTGGATATCAACCACCCTGATCAGTATTACACCATTACTAAGGAGAAGGTGGATATCAACCACCCCGATCAGCATTACACAATTATTAAGGAGAAGGTGGAAATCAACCACCCCGATCAGCATTACACCATTACTAAGGAGAAGGTGGATATCAACCACCCCAATCAGTATTACACCATTACTAAGGAGAAGGTGGATATCAACCACCCCGATCAGCATTACACCATTACTAAGGAGAAGGTGGATATCAACCACCACGCTCAGCATTACACCATTACTAAGGAGAAGGTGGATATCAACCACCCCGATCGGCATTACACCATTTCTAAGGAGAAGGTGGATATCAACCACCCCGATCAGCATTACACCATTACTAAGGAGAAGGTGGATATCAACCACCCCGATCAGCATTACACTATTACTAAGGAGAAGGTGGATATCAGCCACCCCGATCAGCATTACACCATTACTAAGGAGAAGGTGGATATCAACCACCCCGATCAGCATTACACCATTATTAAGAAGAAGGTGGAAATCAACCACCCCGATCAGCATTACACCATTACTAAGGAGAAGGTGGATATCAACCACCCCGATCAGCATTACACCATTACTACGGAGAAGGTGGAAATCAACCACCCCGATCAGCATTACACCATTACTAAGGAGAAGGTGGATATCAACCACCCCGGTCAGCATTACACCATTACTAAGGAGAAGGTGGATATCAACCACCCCGATCAGCATTACACCATTACTAAGGAGAAGGTGGATATCAACCACCCCGATCAGCATTACACCATTACTAAGGAGAAGGTGGATATTAATCACCCCGATCAGCATTACACCATTACTAAGGAGAAGGTGGATATCATCCACCCCGGTCAGCATTACACCATTACTAAGGAGAAGGTGGATATCAACCACCCCGATCAGCATTACACCATTACTAAGGTGAAGGTGGATATCAACCACCCCGATCAGTATTACACCATTACTAAGGAGAAGGTGGATATCAACCACCCCGATCAGCATTACACCATTACTAGGGAGAAGGTGGATATCAACCACCCCGATCAGCATTACACCATTACTAAGGAGAAGGTGGATATCAACCACCCCGATCAGCATTACACCATTACTAAGGAGAAGGTGGATATCAACCACCCCGATCAGTATTACACCATTACTAAGGAGAAGGTGGATATCAACCACCCCGATCAGCATTACACCATTACTAAGGAGAAGGTGGATATCAACCACCCCGATCAGCATTACACCATTACTAAGTAGAAGGTGGATATCAACCACCCCGATCAGCATTACACCATTACTAAGGAGAAGGTGGATATCAACCACCCCGATCAGCATTACACCATTACTAAGGAGAAGGTGGATATCAACCACCCCGATCAGCATTACACCATTACTAAGGAGAAGGTGGATATCAACCACCCCGATCAGTATTACACCATTACTAAGGAGAAGGTGGATATCAACCACCCGATCAGCATTACACCATTACTAAGGAGAAGGTGGATATCAACCACCCCGATCAGCATTACACCATTACTAAGGAGAAGGTGGATATCAACCACCCCGATCAGCATTACACCATTACTAAGGAGAAGGTGGATATCAACCACCCCGATCAGTATTACACCATTACTAAGGAGAAGGTGGATATCAACCACCCCGATCAGCATTACACCATTACTAAGGAGAAGGTGGATATCAACCACCCCGATCAGCATTACACCATTACTAAGGAGAAGGTGGATATCAACCAACCCAATCAACATTACACTATTACTAAGGAGAAGGTGGATATCAGCCACCCCGATCAGCATTACACCATTACTAAGGAGAAGGTGGATATCAACCACCCCGATCAGCATTACACCATTACTAAGGAGAAGGTGGATATCAACCAACCCAATCAACATTACACTATTACTAAGGAGAAGGTGGATATCAGCCACCCCGATCAGCATTACACCATTACTAAGGAGAAGGTGGATATCAACCACCCCGATCAGCATTACACCATTACTAAGGAGAAGGTGGATATCAACCACCCCGATCAGCATTACACCATTACCAAAGAGAAGGTGGATATCAACCACCCTATCAGCATTACACCATTACTAAGGAGAAGGTGGATATCAACCACCCCGATCAGCATTACACCATTACTAAGGAGAAGGTGGATATCAACCACCCCGATCAGCATTACACCATTACTAAGGAGAAGGTGGATATCAACCACCCCGATCAGCATTACACCATTACTAAGGAGAAGGTGGATATCAACCACCCCGATCAGCATTACACCATTACTAAGGAGAAGGTGGATATCAACCACCCCGATCAGCATTACACCATTACTAAGGAGAAGGTGGATATCAACCACCCCGATCAGCATTACACCATTACTAAAGAGAAGGTGGATATCAACCACCCCGATCAGCATTACACCATTACTAAGGAGAAGGTGGATATCAACCACCCCGATCAGCATTACACCATTACTAAGGAGAAGGTGGATATCAACCAACCCAATCAACATTACACTATTACTAAGGAGAAGGTGGATATCAGCCACCCCGATCAGCATTACACCATTACTAAGGAGAAGGTGGATATCAACCACCCCGATCAGCATTACACCATTACTAAGGAGAAGGTGGATATCAACCACCCCGATCAGCATTACATCATTACTAAGGAGAAGGTGGATATCAACCACCCCGATCAGCATTACACTATTACTAAGGAGAAGGTGGATATCAGCCACCCCGATCAGCATTACACCATTACTAAGGAGAAGGTGGATATCAACCACCCCGATCAGCATTACACCATTACCAAAGAGAAGGTGGATATCAACCACCCGATCAGCATTACACCATTACTAAGGAGAAGGTGGATATCAACCACCCCGATCAGCATTACACCATTACTAAGGAGAAGGTGGATATCAACCACCCCGATCAGCATTACACCATTACTAAGGAGAAGGTGGATATCAACCACCCGATCAGCATTACACCATTACTAAGGAGAAGGTGGATATCAACCACCCCGATCAGCATTACACCATTACTAAGGAGAAGGTGGATATCAACCACCCCGATCAGTATTACACCATTACTAAGGAGAAGGTGGATATCAACCACCCCGATCAGCATTACACCATTACTAAGGAGAAGGTGGTTATCAACCACCCCGATCAGTATTACACCATTACTAAGGAGAAGGTGGATATCAACCACCCCGATCAGCATTACACCATTACTAAGGAGTAGGTGGATATCAACCACCCCGATCAGCATTACACCATTACTAAGGAGAAGGTGGATATCAACCAACCCAATCAACATTACACTATTACTAAGGAGAAGGTGGATATCAGCCACCCCGATCAGCATTACACCATTACTAAGGAGAAGGTGGATATCAACCACCCCGATCAGCATTACACCATTACTGAGGAGAAGGTGGATATCAACCACCCCGATCAGCATTACACCATTACTAAGGAGAAGGTGGATATCAACCACCCCGATCAGCATTACACCATTACTAAGGAGAAGGTGGATATCAGCCACCCCGATCAGCATTACACCATTACTAAGGAGAAGGTGGATATCAACCACCCCGATCAGTATTACACCATTACCAAAGAGAAGGTGGATATCAACCACCCGATCAGCATTACACCATTACTAAGGAGAAGGTGGATATCAACCACCCCGATCAGCATTACACCATTACTACGGAGAAGGTGGATATCAACCACCCCGATCAGCATTACACCATTACTAAGGAGAAGGTGGATATCAACCACCCCGATCAGCATTACACCATTACTAAGGAGAAGGTGGATATCAACCACCCCGATCAGCATTACACCATTACTAAGGAGAAGGTGGATATCAACCACCTCGATCAGCATTACACCATTACTAAGGAGAAGGTGGATATCAACCACCCCGATCAGCATTACACCATTACTAAAGAGAAGGTGGATATCAACCTCCCCGATCAGTATTACACCATTACTAAGGAGAAGATGGATATCAACCACCCCGATCAGTATTACACCATTACTAAGGAGAAGGTGGATATCAACCACCCCGATCAGCATTACACCATTACTAAGGAGAAGGTGGATATCAACCACCCCGATCAGCATTACACCATTACTAAGGAGAAGGTGGATATCAACCACCCCGATCAGTATTACACCATTACTAAGGAGAAGGTGGATATCAACCACCCCGATCAGCATTACACCATTACTAAGGAGAAGGTGGATATCAACCACCCCGATCAGCATTACACCATTACTAAAGAGAAGGTGGATATCAACCACCCCGATCAGTATTACACCATTACTAAGGAGAAGGTGGATATCAACCACCCCGATCAGTATTACACCATTACTAAGGAGAAGGTGGATATCAACCACCCCGATCAGCATTACACCATTACTAAGGAGAAGGTGGATATCAACCACCCCGATCAGCATTACACCATTACTAAGGAGAAGGTGGATATCAACCACCCCGATCAGTATTACACCATTACTAAGGAGAATGTGGATATCAACCACCCCGATCAGCATTACACCATTACTAAGGAGAAGGTGGATATCAACCACCCCGATCAGCATTACACCATTACTAAGGTGAAGGTGGATATCAACCACCCCGATCAGTATTACACCATTACTAAGGAGAAGGTGGATATCAACCACCCCGTTCAGCATTAAACCATTACAAAGGAGAAGGTGGATATCAACCACCCCGATCAGCATTACACCATTACTAAGGAGAAGGTGGATATCAACCACCCCGATCAGTATTACACCATTACTAAGGTGAAGGTGGATATCAACCACCCCGATCAGTATTACACCATTACTAAGGAGAAGGTGGATATCAACCATCCCGATCAGCATTAAACCATTACTAAGGAGAAGGTGGATATCAACCACCCGATCA
The DNA here is from genome assembly GCA_963680875.1 of Bathymodiolus brooksi. Classification (NCBI taxonomy): domain Eukaryota; kingdom Metazoa; phylum Mollusca; class Bivalvia; order Mytilida; family Modiolidae; genus Bathymodiolus; species Bathymodiolus brooksi. Next base: position 94,308,966 of record OY804589.1, on the reverse strand, counting down.
GCATTACACCATTACTAAGGAGAAGGTGGATATCAACTACCCCGATCAGCATTACATCATTACTAAGGAGAAGGTGGATATCAACCACCCTGATCAGTATTACACCATTACTAAGGAGAAGGTGGATATCAACCACCCCGATCAGCATTACACAATTATTAAGGAGAAGGTGGAAATCAACCACCCCGATCAGCATTACACTATTACTAAGGAGAAGGTGGATATCAACCACCCCAATCAGTATTACACCATTACTAAGGAGAAGGTGGATATCAATTACCCCGATCAGCATTACACCATTACTAAGGAGAAGGTGGATATCAACCACCACGCTCAGCATTACACCATTACTAAGGAGAAGGTGGATATCAACCACCCCGATCAGCATTACACCATTTCTAAGGAGAAGGTGGATATCAACCACCCCGATCAGCATTACACCATTACTAAGGAGAAGGTGGATATCAACCACCCCGATCAGCATTACACTATTACTAAGGAGAAGGTGGATATCAGCCACCCCGATCAGCATTACACCATTACTAAGGAGAAGGTGGATATCAACCACCCCGATCAGCATTACACCATTATTAAGAAGAAGGTGGAAATCAACCACCCCGATCAGCATTACACCATTACTACGGAGAAGGTGGAAATCAACCACCCCGATCAGCATTACACCATTACTAAGGAGAAGGTGGATATCAACCACCCCGGTCAGCATTACACCATTACTAAGGAGAAGGTGGATATCAACCACCCCGATCAGCATTACACCATTACTAAGAAGAAGGTGGATATCAGCCACCCCGATCAGCATTACACCATTACTAAGGAGAAGGTGGATATCAACCACCCCGATCAGCATTACACCATTACCAAAGAGAAGGTGGATATCAACCACCCGATAAGCATTACACCATTACTAAGGAGAAGGTGGATATCAACCACCCCGATCAGCATTACACCATTACTAAGGAGAAGGTGGATATCAACCACCCCGATCAGCATTACACCATTACTAAGGAGAAGGTGGATATCAACCACCCGATCAGCATTACACCATTACTAAGGAGAAGGTGGATATCAACCACCCCGATCAGCATTACACCATTACTAAGGAGAAGGTGGATATCAACCACCCCGATCAGTATTACACCATTACTAAGGAGAAGGTGGATATCAACCACCCCGATCAGCATTACACCATTACTAAGGAGAAGGTGGTTATCAACCACCCCGATCAGTATTACACCATTACTAAGGAGAAGGTGGATATCAACCACCCCGATCAGCATTACACCATTACTAAGGAGTAGGTGGATATCAACCACCCCGATCAGCATTACACCATTACTAAAGAGAAGGTGGATATCAACCAACCCAATCAACATTACACTATTACTAAGGAGAAGGTGGATATCAGCCACCCCGATCAGCATTACACCATTACTAAGGAGAAGGTGGATATCAACCACCCCGATCAGCATTACACCATTACTGAGGAGAAGGTGGATATCAACCACCCCGATCAGCATTACACCATTACTAAGGAGAAGGTGGATATCAACCACCCCGATCAGCATTACACCATTACTAAGGAGAAGGTGGATATCAGCCACCCCGATCAGCATTACACCATTACTAAGGAGAAGGTGGATATCAACCACCCCGATCAGTATTACACCATTACCAAAGAGAAGGTGGATATCAACCACCCGATCAGCATTACACCATTACTAAGGAGAAGGTGGATATCAACCACCCCGATCAGCATTACACCATTACTACGGAGAAGGTGGATATCAACCACCCCGATCAGCATTACACCATTACTAAGGAGAAGGTGGATATCAACCACCCCGATCAGCATTACACCATTACTAAGGAGAAGGTGGATATCAACCACCCCGATCAGCATTACACCATTACTAAGGAGAAGGTGGATATCAACCACCTCGATCAGCATTACACCATTACTAAGGAGAAGGTGGATATCAACCACCCCGATCAGCATTACACCATTACTAAAGAGAAGGTGGATATCAACCTCCCCGATCAGTATTACACCATTACTAAGGAGAAGATGGATATCAACCACCCCGATCAGTATTACACCATTACTAAGGAGAAGGTGGATATCAACCACCCCGATCAGCATTACACCATTACTAAGGAGAAGGTGGATATCAACCACCCCGATCAGCATTACACCATTACTAAGGAGAAGGTGGATATCAACCACCCCGATCAGTATTACACCATTACTAAGGAGAAGGTGGATATCAACCACCCCGATCAGCATTACACCATTACTAAGGAGAAGGTGGATATCAACCACCCCGATCAGCATTACACCATTACTAAAGAGAAGGTGGATATCAACCACCCCGATCAGTATTACACCATTACTAAGGAGAAGGTGGATATCAACCACCCCGATCAGTATTACACCATTACTAAGGAGAAGGTGGATATCAACCACCCCGATCAGCATTACACCATTACTAAGGAGAAGGTGGATATCAACCACCCCGATCAGCATTACACCATTACTAAGGAGAAGGTGGATATCAACCACCCCGATCAGTATTACACCATTACTAAGGAGAAGGTGGATATCAACCACCCCGATCAGCATTACACCATTACTAAGGAGAAGGTGGATATCAACCACCCCGATCAGCATTACACCATTACTAAGGTGAAGGTGGATATCAACCACCCCGATCAGTATTACACCATTACTAAGGAGAAGGTGGATATCAACCACCCCGTTCAGCATTAAACCATTACTAAGGAGAAGGTGGATATCAACCACCCCGATCAGCATTACACCATTACTAAGGAGAAGGTGGATATCAACCACCCCGATCAGTATTACACCATTACTAAGGTGAAGGTGGATATCAACCACCCCGATCAGTATTACACCATTACTAAGGAGAAGGTGGATATCAACCATCCCGATCAGCATTAAACCATTACTAAGGAGAAGGTGGATATCAACCACCCGATCAGCATTACACCATTACTAAGGAGAAGGTGGATATCAACTACCCCGATCAGCATTACATCATTACTAAGGAGAAGGTGGATATCAACCACCCTGATCAGTATTACACCATTACTAAGGAGAAGGTGGATATCAACCACCCCGATCAGCATTACACAATTATTAAGGAGAAGGTGGAAATCAACCACCCCGATCAGCATTACACCATTACTAAGGAGAAGGTGGATATCAACCACCCCAATCAGTATTACACCATTACTAAGGAGAAGGTGGATATCAATTACCCCGATCAGCATTACACCATTACTAAGGAGAAGGTGGATATCAACCACCACGCTCAGCATTACACCATTACTAAGGAGAAGGTGGATATCAACCACCCCGATCAGCATTACACCATTTCTAAGGAGAAGGTGGATATCAACCACCCCGATCAGCATTACACCATTACTAAGGAGAAGGTGGATATCAACCACCCCGATCAGCATTACACTATTACTAAGGAGAAGGTGGATATCAGCCACCCCGATCAGCATTACACCATTACTAAGGAGAAGGTGGATATCAACCACCCCGATCAGCATTACACCATTATTAAGAAGAAGGTGGAAATCAACCACCCCGATCAGCATTACACCATTACTACGGAGAAGGTGGAAATCAACCACCCCGATCAGCATTACACCATTACTAAGGAGAAGGTGGATATCAACCACCCCGGTCAGCATTACACCATTACTAAGGAGAAGGTGGATATCAACCACCCCGATCAGCATTACACCATTACTAAGGAGAAGGTGGATATCAACCACCCCGATCAGCATTACACCATTACTAAGGAGAAGGTGGATATTAATCACCCCGATCAGCATTACACCATTACTAAGGAGAAGGTGGATATCAACCACCCCGGTCAGCATTACACCATTACTAAGGAGAAGGTGGATATCAACCACCCCGATCAGCATTACACCATTACTAAGGTGAAGGTGGATATCAACCACCCCGATCAGTATTACACCATTACTAAGGAGAAGGTGGATATCAACAACCCCGATCAGCATTACACCATTACTAGGGAGAAGGTGGATATCAACCACCCCGATCAGCATTACACCATTACTAAGGAGAAGGTGGATATCAACCACCCCGATCAGCATTACACCATTACTAAGGAGAAGGTGGATATCAACCACCCCGATCAGTATTACACCATTACTAAGGAGAAGGTGGATATCAACCCCCCCGATCAGCATTACACCATTACTAAGTAGAAGGTGGATATCAACCACCCCGATCAGCATTACACCATTACTAAGGAGAAGGTGGATATCAACCACCCCGATCAGCATTACACCATTACTAAGGAGAAGGTGGATATCAACCACCCCGATCAGCATTACACCATTACTAAGGAGAAGGTGGATATCAACCACCCCGATCAGTATTACACCATTACTAAGGAGAAGGTGGATATCAGCCACCCCGATCAGCATTACATCATTACTAAGGAGAAGGTGGATATCAACCACCCCGATCAGCATTACACCATTACTAAAGTGAAGGTGGATATCAACCACCCCGATCAGTATTACACCATTACTAAGGAGAAGGTGGATATCAACCACCCCGATCAGCATTACACCATTACTAGGGAGAAGGTGGATATCAACCACCCTGATCAGTATTACATCATTACTAAGGTGAAGGTGGATATTAACCACCCCGATCAGTATTACACCATTACTAAGGAGAAGGTGGATATTAACCACCCCGATCAGCATTACACCATTACTAAGGAGAAGGTGGATATCAACCACCCCGATCCGCATTGCACCATTACTAAGGAGAAGGTGGATATCAACCACCCCGATCAGCATTACACTATTACTAAGGAGAAGGTGGATATCAACCACCCCGATCAGCATTACACCATTACTAAGGAGAAGGTGGATATCAACCCCCCCCCCCCGATCAGCATTACACCATTACTACGGAGAAGGTGGATATCAACCATCCCGATCAGCATTACACCATTTCTAAGGAGAAGGTGGATATTAACCACCCCGATCAGCATTACACCATTATTAAGGAGAAGGTGGAAATCAACCACCCCGATCAGCATTACACCATTACTACGGAGAAGGTGGATATCAACCACCCCGATCAGCATTACACCATTACTAAGGAGAAGTTGGATATTATTCACTCCGATCAGCATTACACCATTACTAAGGAGAAGGTGGATATCAACCACCCCGATCAGCATTACACCATTACTAAAGAGAAGGTGGATATCAACCACCCCGATCAGTATTACACCATTACTAAGGAGAAGGTGGATATCAACCACCCCGATCAGCATTACACCATTACTAAGGAGAAGGTGGATATCAGCCACCCCGATCAGCATTACACCATTACTAAGGAGAAGATGGATATCAACCACCGCGATCAGCATTACACCATTACTAAGGAGAAGGTGGATATCAACCACCCCGATCAGCATTACACCATTACTAAGGAGAAGGTGGATATCAACCACCCCGATCAGCATTACACCATTTCTAAGGAGAATGTGGATATCAACCACCCCGATCAGCATTACACTATTACTAAGGAGAAGGTGGATATCAGCCACCCCGATCAGTATTACACCATTACTAAGGAGAAGGTGGATATCAACCAGCCCGATCAGTATTACACCATTACTAAGGAGAAGGTGGATATCAACCACCCCGATCAGCATTACACCATTACTAAGGAGAAGGTGGATATCAACCACCCCGATCAGCATTACACCATTACTAAGGAGAAGGTGGATATCAACCACCCCGATCAGCATTACACCATTACTAAGGAGAAGGTGGATATCAACCACCCCGATCAGTATTACACCATTACTAAGGAGAAGGTGGATATCAACCAACCCGATCAGCATTACACCATTACTAAGGAGAAGGTGGATATCAACCACCCCGATCAGCATTACACCATTACTAAGGTGAAGGTGGATATCAACCACCCCGATCAGTATTACACCATTACTAAGGAGAAGGTGGATATCAACCACCCCGTTCAGCATTAAACCATTACTAAGGAGAAGGTGGATATCAACCACCCCGATCAGCATTACACCATTACTAAGGAGAAGGTGGATATCAACCACCCCGATCAGCATTACACCATTACTAAGGTGAAGGTGGATATCAACCACCCCGATCAGTATTACACCATTACTAAGGAGAAGGTGGATATCAACCACCCCTTCAGCATTACACCATTACTAAGGAGAAGGTGGATATCAACCACCCCGATCAGCATTACACCATTACTAAGGAGAAGGTGGATATCTACCACCCCGATCAGTATTACACCATTACTAAGGAGAAGGTGGATATCAACCACCCCGATCAGCATTACACCATTACTAAGGAGAAGGTGGACATCAACCACCCCGATCAGTATTACACCATTACTAAGGAGAAGGTGGATATCAATTACCCCGATCAGCATTACACCATTACTAAGGAGAAGGTGGATATCAACCACCACGCTCAGCATTACACCATTACTAAGGAGAAGGTGGATATCAACCACCCCGATCAGCATTACACCATTTCTAAGGAGAAGGTGGATATCAACCACCCCGATCAGCATTACACCATTACTAAGGAGAAGGTGGATATCAACCACCCCGATCAGCATTACACTATTACTAAGGAGAAGGTGGATATCAGCCACCCCGATCAGCATTACACCATTACTAAGGAGAAGGTGGATATCAACCACCCCGATCAGCATTACACCATTATTAAGAAGAAGGTGGAAATCAACCACCCCGATCAGCATTACACCATTACTACGGAGAAGGTGTAAATCAACCACCCCGATCAGCATTACACCATTACTAAGGAGAAGGTGGATATCAACCACCCCGGTCAGCATTACACCATTACTAAGGAGAAGGTGGATATCAACCACCCCGATCAGCATTACACCATTACTAAGGAGAAGGTGGATATCAGCCACCCCGATCAGCATTACACCATTACTAAGGAGAAGGTGGATATCAACCACCCCGATCAGCATTACACCATTACCAAAGAGAAGGTGGATATCAACCACCCGATCAGCATTACACCATTACTAAGGAGAAGGTGGATATCAACCACCCCGATCAGCATTACACCATTACTAAGGAGAAGGTGGATATCAACCACCCCGATCAGCATTACACCATTACTAAGGAGAAGGTGGATATCAACCACCCGATCAGCATTACACCATTACTAAGGAGAAGGTGGATATCAACCACCCCGATCAGCATTACACCATTACTAAGGAGAAGGTGGATATCAACCACCCCGATCAGTATTACACCATTACTAAGGAGAAGGTGGATATCAACCACCCCGATCAGCATTACACCATTACTAAGGAGAAGGTGGTTATCAACCACCCCGATCAGTATTACACCATTACTAAGGAGAAGGTGGATATCAACCACCCCGATCAGCATTACACCATTACTAAGGAGTAGGTGGATATCAACCACCCCGATCAGCATTACACCATTACTAAGGAGAAGGTGGATATCAACCAACCCAATCAACATTACACTATTACTAAGGAGAAGGTGGATATCAGCCACCCCGATCAGCATTACACCATTACTAAGGAGAAGGTGGATATCAACCACCCCGATCAGCATTACACCATTACTGAGGAGAAGGTGGATATCAACCACCCCGATCAGCATTACACCATTAATAAGGAGAAGGTGGATATCAACCACCCCGATCAGCATTACACCATTACTAAGGAGAAGGTGGATATCAGCCACCCCGATCAGCATTACACCATTACTAAGGAGAAGGTGGATATCAACCACCCCGATCAGTATTACACCATTACCAAAGAGAAGGTGGATATCAACCACCCGATCAGCATTACACCATTACTAAGGAGAAGGTGGATATCAACCACCCCGATCAGCATTACACCATTACTACGGAGAAGGTGGATATCAACCACCCCGATCAGCATTACACCATTACTAAGGAGAAGGTGGATATCAACCAACCCGATCAGCATTACACCATTACTAAGGAGAAGGTGGATATCAACCACCCCGATCAGCATTACACCATTACTAAGGAGAAGCTGGATATCAACCACCTCGATCAGCATTACACCATTACTAAGGAGAAGGTGGATATCAACCACCCCGATCAGCATTACACCATTACTAAAGAGAAGGTGGATATCAACCTCCCCGATCAGTATTACACCATTACTAAGGAGAAGATGGATATCAACCACCCCGATCAGTATTACACCATTACTAAGGAGAAGGTGGATATCAACCACCCCGATCAGCATTACACCATTACTAAGGAGAAGGTGGATATCAACCACCCCGATCAGCATTACACCATTACTAAGGAGAAGGTGGATATCAACCACCCCGATCAGTATTACACCATTACTAAGGAGAAGGTGGATATCAACCACCCCGATCAGCATTACACCATTACTAAGGAGAAGGTGGATATCAACCACCCCGATCAGCATTACACCATTACTAAAGAGAAGGTGGATATCAACCACCCCGATCAGTATTACACCATTACTAAGGAGAAGGTGGATATCAACCACCCCGATCAGTATTACACCATTACTAAGGAGAAGGTGGATATCAACCACCCCGATCAGCATTACACCATTACTAAGGAGAAGGTGGATATCAACCACCCCGATCAGCATTACACCATTACTAAGGAGAAGGTGGATATCAACCACCCCGATCAGTATTACACCATTACTAAGGAGAAGGTGGATATCAACCACCCCGATCAGCATTACACCATTACTAAGGAGAAGGTGGATATCAACCACCCCGATCAGCATTACACCATTACTAAGGTGAAGGTGGATATCAACCACCCCGATCAGTATTACACCATTACTAAGGAGAAGGTGGATATCAACCACCCCGTTCAGCATTAAACCATTACTAAGGAGAAGGTGGATATCAACCACCCCGATCAGCATTACACCATTACTAAGGAGAAGGTGGATATCAACCACCCCGATCAGTATTACACCATTACTAAGGTGAAGGTGGATATCAACCACCCCGATCAGTATTACACCATTACTAAGGAGAAGGTGGATATCAACCATCCCGATCAGCATTAAACCATTACTAAGGAGAAGGTGGATATCAACCACCCGATCAGCATTACACCATTACTAAGGAGAAGGTGGATATCAACTACCCCGATCAGCATTACATCATTACTAAGGAGAAGGTGGATATCAACCACCCTGATCAGTATTACACCATTACTAAGGAGAAGGTGGATATCAACCACCCCGATCAGCATTACACAATTATTAAGGAGAAGGTGGAAATCAACCACCCCGATCAGCATTACACCATTACTAAGGAGAAGGTGGATATCAACCACCCCAATCAGTATTACACCATTACTAAGGAGAAGGTGGATATCAATTACCCCGATCAGCATTACACCATTATCAAGGAGAAGGTGGATATCAACCACCACGCTCAGCATTACACCATTACTAAGGAGAAGGTGGATATCAACCACCCCGATCAGCATTACACCATTTCTAAGGGGAAGGTGGATATCAACCACCCCGATCAGCATTACACCATTACTAAGGAGAAGGTGGATATCAACCACCCCGATCAGCATTACACTATTACTAAGGAGAAGGTGGATATCAGCCACCCCGATCAGCATTACACCATTACTAAGGAGAAGGTGGATATCAACCACCCCGATCAGCATTACACCATTATTAAGAAGAAGGTGGAAATCAACCACCCCGATCAGCATTACACCATTACTACGGAGAAGGTGGAAATCAACCACCCCGATCAGCAATACACCATTACTAAGGAGAAGGTGGATATCAACCACCCCGGTCAGCATTACACCATTACTAAGGAGAAGGTGGATATCAACCACCCCGATCAGCATTACACCATTACTAAGGAGAAGGTGGATATCAACCACCCCGATCAGCATTACACCATTACTAAGGAGAAGGTGGATATTAATCACCCCGATCAGCATTACACCATTACTAAGGAGAAGGTGGATATCAACCACCCCTGTCAGCATTACACCATTACTAAGGAGAAGGTGGATATCAACCACCCCGATCAGCATTACACCATTACTAAGGTGAAGGTGGATATCAACCACCCCGATCAGTATTACACCATTACTAAGGAGAAGGTGGATATCAACAACCCCGATCAGCATTACACCATTACTAGGGAGAAGGTGGATATCAACCACCCCGATCAGCATTACACCATTACTAAGGAGAAGGTGGATATCAACCACCCCGATCAGCATTACACCATTACTAAGGAGAAGGTGGATATCAACCACCCCGATCAGTATTACACCATTACTAAGGAGAAGGTGGATATCAACCACCCCGATCAGCATTACACCATTACTAAGGAGAAGGTGGATATCAACCCCCCCGATCAGCATTACACCATTACTAAGTAGAAGGTGGATATCAACCACCCCGATCAGCATTACACCATTACTAAGGAGAAGGTGGATATCAACCACCCCGATCAGTATTACACCATTACTAAGGAGAAGGTGGATATCAACCACCCCGATCAGCATTACACCATTACTAAGGAGAAGGTGGATATCAACCACCCCGATCAGTATTACACCATTACTAAGGAGAAGGTGGATATCAGCCACCCCGATCAGCATTACATCATTACTAAGGAGAAGGTGGATATCAACCACCCCGATCAGCATTACACCATTACTAAAGTGAAGGTGGATATCAACCACCCCGATCAGTATTACACCATTACTAAGGAGAAGGTGGATATCAACCACCCCGATCAGCATTACACCATTACTAGGGAGAAGGTGGATATCAACCACCCTGATCAGTATTACATCATTACTAAGGTGAAGGTGGATATTAACCACCCCGATCAGTATTACACCATTACTAAGGAGAAGGTGGATATTAACCACCCCGATCAGCATTACACCATTACTAAGGAGAAGGTGGATATCAACCACCCCGATCCGCATTGCACCATTACTAAGGAGAAGGTGGATATCAACCACCCCGATCAGCATTACACTATTACTAAGGAGAAGGTGGATATCAACCACCCCGATCAGCATTACACCATTACTAAGGAGAAGGTGGATATCAACCCCCCCCCCCCCGATCAGCATTACACCATTACTACGGAGAAGGTGGATATCAACCACCCCGATCAGCATTACACCATTTCTAAGGAGAAGGTGGATATTAACCACCCCGATCAGCATTACACCATTATTAAGGAGAAGGTGGAAATCAACCACCCCGATCAGCATTACACCATTACTAAGGAGAAGGTGGATATCAACCACCCCGATCAGCATTACACCATTACTAAGGAGAAGTTGGATATTATTCACTCCGATCAGCATTACACCATTACTAAGGAGAAGGTGGATATCAACCACCCCGATCAGCATTACACCATTACTAAAGAGAAGGTGGATATCAACCACCCCGATCAGTATTACACCATTACTAAGGAGAAGGTGGATATCAACCACCCCGATCAGCATTACACCATTACTAAGGAGAAGGTGGATATCAGCCACCCCGATCAGCATTACACCATTACTAAGGAGAAGATGGATATCAACCACCGCGATCAGCATTACACCATTACTAAGGAGAAGGTGGATATCAACCACCCCGATCAGCATTACACCATTACTAAGGAGAAGGTGGATATCAACCACCCCGATCAGCATTACACCATTTCTAAGGAGAATGTGGATATCAACCACCCCGATCAGCATTACACTATTACTAAGGAGAAGGTGGATATCAGCCACCCCGATCAGTATTACACCATTACTAAGGAGAAGGTGGATATCAACCAACCCGATCAGTATTACACCATTACTAAGGAGAAGGTGGATATCAACCACCCCGATCAGCATTACACCATTACTAAGGAGAAGGTGGATATCAACCACCCCGATCAGCATTACACCATTACTAAGGAGAAGGTGGATATCAACCACCCCGATCAGCATTACACCATTACTAAGGAGAAGGATGATATCAACCACCCCGATCAGTATTACACCATTACTAAGGAGAAGGTGGATATCAACCAACCCGATCAGCATTACACCATTACTAAGGAGAAGGTGGATATCAACCACCCCGATCAGCATTACACCATTACTAAGGTGAAGGTGGATATCAACCACCCCGATCAGTATTACACCATTACTAAGGAGAAGGTGGATATCAACCACCCCGTTCAGCATTAAACCATTACTAAGGAGAAGGTGGATATCAACCACCCCGATCAGCATTACACCATTACTAAGGAGAAGGTGGATATCAACCACCCCGATCAGCATTACACCATTACTAAGGTGAAGGTGGATATCAACCACCCCGATCAGTATTACACCATTACTAAGGAGAAGGTGGATATCAACCACCCCGTTCAGCATTACACCATTACTAAGGAGAAGGTGGATATCAACCACCCCGATCAGCATTACACCATTACTAAGGAGAAGGTGGATATCTACCACCCCGATCAGTATTACACCATTACTAAGGAGAAGGTGGATATCAACCACCCCGATCAGCATTACACCATTACTAAGGAGAAGGTGGACATCAACCACCCCGATCAGTATTACACCATTACTAAGGAGAAGGTAGATATCAACCACCCCGATCAGCATTACACCATTACTAAGGAGAAGATGGATATCATCCACCCCGATCAGCATTACACCATTACTAAGGAGAAGGTGGATATCAACCACCCCGATCAGCATTACACTATTACTAAGGAGAAGGTGGATATCAGCCACCCCGATCAGCATTACACCATTACTAAGGAGAAGGTGGATATCAACCACCCCGATCAGCATTACACCAATACTAAGGAGAAGGTGGATATCAACCACCCCGATCAGCATTACACCATTACTAATGAGAAGGTGGATATCAACCACCCCGATCAGCATTACACTATTACTAAGGAGAAGGTGGATATCAGCCACCCCGATCAGCATTACACCATTACTAAGGAGAAGGTGGATATCAACCCCCCTCCCCCCCCCCCCCCGATCAGCATTACACCATTACTAAGGTGAAGGTGGATATCAACCACCCCGATCAGTATTACACCATTACTAAGGAGAAGGTGGATATCAACCATCCCGATCAGCATTAAACCATTACTAAGGAGAAGATGGATATCAACCACCCGATCAGCATTACACCATTACTAAGGAGAAGGTGGATATCAACCACCCCAATCAGTATTACACCATTACTAAGGAGAAGGTGGATATCAACCACCCCGATCAGCATTACACCATTACTAAGGAGAAGGTGGATATCAACCACCACGCTCAGCATTACACCATTGCTAAGGAGAAGGTGGATATCAACCACCCCGATCAGCATTACACCATTTCTAAGGAGAAGGTGGATATCAACCACCCCGATCAGCATTACACCATTACTAAGGAGAAGGTGGATATCAACCACCCCGATCAGCATTACACTATTACTAAGGAGAAGGTGGATATCAGCCACCCCGATCAGCATTACACCATTACTAAGGAGAAGGTGGATATCAACCACCCCGATCAGCATTACACCATTATTAAGAAGAAGGTGGAAATCAACCACCCCGATCAGCATTACACCATTACTACGGAGAAGGTGGAAATCAACCACCCCGATCAGCATTACACCATTACTAAGGAGAAGGTGGATATCAACCACCCCGGTCAGCATTACACCATTACTAAGGAGAAGGTGGATATCAACCACCCCGATCAGCATTACACCATTACTAAGGAGAAGGTGGATATCAACCACCCCGATCAGCATTACACCAATACTAAGGAGAAGGTGGATATCAACCACCCCGATCAGCATTACACCATTACTAATGAGAAGGTGGATATCAACCACCCCGATCAGCATTACACTATTACTAAGGAGAAGGTGGATATCAGCCACCCCGATCAGCATTACACCATTACTAAGGAGAAGGTGGATATCAACCACCCCGATCCGCATTGCACCATTACTAAGGAGAAGGTGGATATCAACCACCCCGATCAGCATTACACTATTACTAAGGAGAAGGTGGATATCAACCACCCCGATCAGCATTACACCATTACTAAGGAGAAGGTGGATATCAACCCCCCCCCCCCCCCCCCCCGATCAGCATTACACCATTACTACGGAGAAGGTGGGTATCAACCACCCCGATCAGCATTACACCATTTCTAAGGAGAAGGTGGATATTAACCACCCCGATCAGCATTACACCATTATTAAGGAGAAGGTGGAAATCAACCACCCCGATCAGCATTACACCATTACTACGGAGAAGGTGGATATCAACCACCCCGATCAGCATTACACCATTACTAAGGAGAAGTTGGATATTATTCACTCCGATCAGCATTACACCATTACTAAGGAGAAGGTGGATATCAACCACCCCGATCAGCATTACACCTTTACTAAAGAGAAGGTGGATATCAACCACCCCGATCAGTATTACACCATTACTAAGGAGAAGGTGGATATCAACCACCCCGATCAGCATTACACCATTACTAAGGAGAAGGTGGATATCAGCCACCCCGATCAGCATTACACCATTACTAAGGAGAAGATGGATATCAACCACCGCGATCAGCATTACACCATTACTAAGGAGAAGGTGGATATCAACCACCCCGATCAGCATTACACCATTACTAAGGAGAAGGTGGATATCAACCACCCCGATCAGCATTACACCATTTCTAAGGAGAATGTGGATATCAACCACCCCGATCAGCATTACACTATTACTAAGGAGAAGGTGGATATCAGCCACCCCGATCAGTATTACACCATTACTAAGGAGAAGGTGGATATCAACCAGCCCGATCAGTATTACACCATTACTAAGGAGAAGGTGGATATCAACCACCCCGATCAGCATTACACCATTACTAAGGAGAAGGTGGATATCAACCACCCCGATCAGCATTACACCATTACTAAGGAGAAGGTGGATATCAACCACCCCGATCAGCATTACACCATTACTAAGGAGAAGGTGGATATCAACCACCCCGATCAGTATTACACCATTACTAAGGAGAAGGTGGATATCAACCAACCCGATCAGCATTACACCATTACTAAGGAGAAGGTGGATATCAACCACCCCGATCAGCATTACACCATTACTAAGGTGAAGGTGGATATCAACCACCCCGATCAGTATTACACCATTACTAAGGAGAAGGTGGATATCAACCACCCCGTTCAGCATTAAACCATTACTAAGGAGAAGGTGGATATCAACCACCCCGATCAGCATTACACCATTACTAAGGAGAAGGTGGATATCAACCACCCCGATCAGCATTACACCATTACTAAGGTGAAGGTGGATATCAACCACCCCGATCAGTATTACACCATTACTAAGGAGAAGGTGGATATCAACCACCCCGTTCAGCATTACACCATTACTAAGGAGAAGGTGGATATCAACCACCCCGATCAGCATTACACCATTACTAAGGAGAAGGTGGATATCTACCACCCCGATCAGTATTACACCATTACTAAGGAGAAGGTGGATATCAACCACCCCGATCAGCATTACACCATTACTAAGGAGAAGGTGGACATCAACCACCCCGATCAGTATTACACCATTACTAAGGAGAAGGTAGATATCAACCACCCCGATCAGCATTACACCATTACTAAGGAGAAGATGGATATCAACCACCCCGATCAGCATTACACCATTACTAAGGAGAAGGTGGATATCAACCACCCCGATCAGCATTACACTATTACTAAGGAGAAGGTGGATATCAGCCACCCCGATCAGCATTACACCATTACTAAGGAGAAGGTGGATATCAACCACCCCGATCAGCATTACACCAATACTAAGGAGAAGGTGGATATCAACCACCCCGATCAGCATTACACCATTACTAATGAGAAGGTGGATATCAACCACCCCGATCAGCATTACACTATTACTAAGGAGAAGGTGGATATCAGCCACCCCGATCAGCATTACACCATTACTAAGGAGAAGGTGGATATCAACCCCCCCCCCCCCGATCAGCATTACACCATTACTAAGGTGAAGGTGGATATCAACCACCCCGATCAGTATTACACCATTACTAAGGAGAAGGTGGATATCAACCATCCCGATCAGCATTAAACCATTACTAAGGAGAAGATGGATATCAACCACCCGATCAGCATTACACCATTACTAAGGAGAAGGTGGATATCAACCACCCCGATCAGCATTACATCATTACTAAGGAGAAGGTGGATATCAACCACCCTGATCAGTATTACACCATTACTAAGGAGAAGGTGGATATCAACCACCCCGATCAGCATTACACAATTATTAAGGAGAAGGTGGAAATCAACCACCCCGAACAGCATTACACCATTACTAAGGAGAAGGTGGATATCAACCACCCCAATCAGTATTACACCATTACTAAGGAGAAGGTGGATATCAACCACCCCGATCAGCATTACACCATTACTAAGGAGAAGGTGGATATCAACCACCACGCTCAGCATTACACCATTACTAAGGAGAAGGTGGATATCAACCACCCCGATCAGCATTACACCATTTCTAAGGAGAAGGTGGATATCAACCACCCCGATCAGCATTACACCATTACTAAGGAGAAGGTGGATATCAACCACCCCGATCAGCATTACACTATTACTAAGGAGAAGGTGGATATCAGCCACCCCGATCAGCATTACACCATTACTAAGGAGAAGGTGGATATCAACCACCCCGATCATCATTACACCATTATTAAGAAGAAGGTGGAAATCAACCACCCCGATCAGCATTACACCATTACTACGGAGAAGGTGGAAATCAACCACCCCGATCAGCATTACACCATTACTAAGGAGAAGGTGGATATCAACCACCCCGGTCAGCATTACACCATTACTAAGGAGAAGGTGGATATCAACCACCCCGATCAGCATTACACCATTACTAAGGAGAAGGTGGATATCAACCACCCCGATCAGCATTACACCATTACTAAGGAGAAGGTGGATATTAATCACCCCGATCAGCATTACACCATTACTAAGGAGAAGGTGGATATCAACCACCCCGGTCAGCATTACACCATTACTAAGGAGAAGGTGGATATCAACCACCCCGATCAGCATTACACCATTACTAAGGTGAAGGTGGATATCAACCACCCCGATCAGTATTACACCATTACTAAGGAGAAGGTGGATATCAACCACCCCGATCAGCATT
The DNA here is from genome assembly GCA_963680875.1 of Bathymodiolus brooksi. Lineage (NCBI taxonomy): Eukaryota > Metazoa > Mollusca > Bivalvia > Mytilida > Modiolidae > Bathymodiolus > Bathymodiolus brooksi. The sequence continues at coordinate 94,291,504 of OY804589.1, read as the reverse complement.
ACACCATTACTAGGGAGAAGGTGGATATCAACCACCCCGATCAGCATTACACCATTACTAAGGAGAAGGTGGATATCAACCACCCCGATCAGCATTACACCATTACTAAGGAGAAGGTGGATATCACCAACCCAATCAGCATTACACCATTACTAAGGAGAAGGTGGATATCAACCACCCCGATCAGCATTACACCATTACTAAGGAGAAGGTGGATATCAACCCCCCCGATCAGCATTACACCATTACTAAGTAGAAGGTGGATATCAACCACCCCGATCAGCATTACACCATTACTAAGGAGAAGGTGGATATCAACCACCCCGATCAGCATTACACCATTACTAAGGAGAAGGTGGATATCAACCACCGCGATCAGCATTACACCATTACTAAGGAGAAGGTGGATATCAACCACCCCGATCAGTATTACACCATTACTAAGGAGAAGGTGGATATCAGCCACCCCGATCAGCATTACACCATTACTAAGGAGAAGGTGGATATCAACCACCCCGATCAGCATTACACCATTACTAAGGTGAAGGTGGATATCAACCACCCCGATCAGTATTACACCATTACTAAGGAGAAGGTGGATATCAACCACCCCGATCAGCATTACACCATTACTAGGGAGAAGGTGGATATCAACCACCCTGATCAGTATTACATCATTACTAAGGTGAAGGTGGATATTAACCACCCCGATCAGTATTACACCATTACTAAGGAGAAGGTGGATATCAATCATCCCGATCAGAATTAAACCATTACTAAGGAGAAGGTGGATATTAACCACCCCGATCAGCATTACACCATTACTAAGGAGAAGGTGGATATCAACCACCCGATCAGCATTACACCATTACTAAGGAGAAGGTGGATATCAACCACCCCGATCAGCATTACACCATTACTAAGGAGAAGGTGGATATCAACCACCCCGATCAGCATTACACCATTACTAAGGAGAAGGTGGATATCAACCACCCCGATCAGTATTACACCATTACTAAGGAGAAGGTGGATATCAACCACCCCGATCAGCATTACACCATTACTAAGGAGAAGGTGGATATCAACCACCCCGATCAGCATTACACCATTACTAAGGAGAAGGTGGATATCAACCAACCCAATCAACATTACACTATTACTAAGGAGAAGGTGGATATCAGCCACCCCGATCAGCATTACACCATTACTAAGGAGAAGGTGGATATCAACCACCCCGATCAGCATTACACCATTACTAAGGAGAAGGTGGATATCAACCAACCCAATCAACATTACACTATTACTAAGGAGAAGGTGGATATCAGCCACCCCGATCAGCATTACACCATTACTAAGGAGAAGGTGGATATCAACCACCCCGATCAGCATTACACCATTACTAAGGAGAAGGTGGATATCAACCACCCCGATCAGCATTACACCATTACCAAAGAGAAGGTGGATATCAACCACCCGATCAGCATTACACCATTACTAAGGAGAAGGTGGATATCAACCACCCCGATCAGCATTACACCATTACTAAGGAGAAGGTGGATATCAACCACCCCGATCAGCATTACACCATTACTAAGGAGAAGGTGGATATCAACCACCCCGATCAGCATTACACCATTACTAAGGAGAAGGTGGATATCAACCACCCCGATCAGCATTACACCATTACTAAGGAGAAGGTGGATATCAACCACCCCGATCAGCATTACACCATTACTAAGGAGAAGGTGGATATCAACCACCCCGATCAGCATTACACCATTACTAAAGAGAAGGTGGATATCAACCACCCCGATCAGCATTACACCATTACTAAGGAGAAGGTGGATATCAACCACCCCGATCAGCATTACACCATTACTAAGGAGAAGGTGGATATCAACCAACCCAATCAACATTACACTATTACTAAGGAGAAGGTGGATATCAGCCACCCCGATCAGCATTACACCATTACTAAGGAGAAGGTGGATATCAACCACCCCGATCAGCATTACACCATTACTAAGGAGAAGGTGGATATCAACCACCCCGATCAGCATTACACCATTACTAAGGAGAAGGTGGATATCAACCACCCCGATCAGCATTACACTATTACTAAGGAGAAGGTGGATATCAGCCACCCCGATCAGCATTACACCATTACTAAGGAGAAGGTGGATATCAACCACCCCGATCAGCATTACACCATTACCAAAGAGAAGGTGGATATCAACCACCCGATCAGCATTACACCATTACTAAGGAGAAGGTGGATATCAACCACCCCGATCAGCATTACACCATTACTAAGGAGAAGGTGGATATCAACCACCCCGATCAGCATTACACCATTACTAAGGAGAAGGTGGATATCAACCACCCGATCAGCATTACACCATTACTAAGGAGAAGGTGGATATCAACCACCCCGATTAGCATTACACCATTACTAAGGAGAAGGTGGATATCAACCACCCCGATCAGTATTACATCATTACTAAGGAGAAGGTGGATATCAACCACCCCGATCAGCATTACACCATTACTAAGGAGAAGGTGGATATCAACCACCCTGATCAGTATTACACCATTACTAAGGAGAAGGTGGATATCAACCACCCCGATCAGCATTACACCATTACTAAGGAGAAGGTGGATATCAACCACCCCGATCAGCATTACACCATTACTAAGGAGAAGGTGGATATCAACCAACCCAATCAACATTACACTATTACTAAGGAGAAGGTGGATATCAGCCACCCCGATCAGCATTACACCATTACTAAGGAGAAGGTGGATATCAACCACCCCGATCATTATTACACCATTACTGAGGAGAAGGTGGATATCAACCACCCCGATCAGCATTACACCATTACTAAGGAGAAGGTGGATATCAACCACCCCGATCAGCATTACACTATTACTAAGGAGAAGGTGGATATCAGCCACCCCGATCAGCATTACACCATTACTAAGGAGAAGGTGGATATCAACCACCCCGATCAGCATTACACCATTACCAAAGAGAAGGTGGATATCAACCACCCGATCAGCATTACACCATTACTAAGGAGAAGGTGGATATCAACCACCCCGATCAGCATTACACCATTACTACGGAGAAGGTGGATATCAACCACCCCGATCAGCATTACACCATTACTAAGGAGAAGGTGGATATCAACCACCCCGATCAGCATTACACCATTACTAAGGAGAAGGTGGATATCAACCACCCCGATCAGCATTACACCATTACTAAGGAGAAGGTGGATATCAACCACCTCGATCAGCATTACACCATTACTAAGGAGAAGGTGGATATCAACCACCCCGATCAGCATTACACCATTACTAAGGAGAAGGTGGATATCAACCACCCCGATCAGTATTACACCATTACTAAGGAGAAGGTGGATATCAACCACCCCGATCAGTATTACACCATTACTAAGGAGAAGGTGGATATCAACCACCCCGATCAGCATTACACCATTACTAAGGAGAAGGTGGATATCAACCAACCCGATCAGTATTACACCATTACTAAGGAGAAGGTGGATATCAACCACCCCGATCAGTATTACACCATTACTAAGGAGAAGGTGGATATCAACCACCCCGATCAGCATTACACCATTACTAAGGAGAAGGTGGATATCAACCACCCCGATCAGCATTACACCATTACTAAGGAGAAGGTGGATATCAACCACCCCGATCAGCATTACACCATTACTAAGGAGAAGGTGGATATCAACCACCCCGATCAGCATTACACCATTACTAAGGAGAAGGTGGATATCAACCACCCCGATCAGTATTACATCATTACTAAGGAGAAGGTGGATATCAACCACCCCGATCAGTATTACACCATTACTAAGGAGAAGGTGGATATCATCCACCCCGATCAGCATTACACCATTACTAAGGAGAAGGTGGATATCAACCACCCCGATCAGCATTACACCATTACTAAGGAGAAGGTGGATATCAACCACCCCGATCGGCATTCCACCATTACTGAGGAGAAGGTGGATATCAACCACCCCGATCAGTATTTTACCATTACTAAGGAGAAGGTGGATATCATCCACCCCGATCAGCATTACACCATTACTAAGGAGAAGGTGGATATCAACCACCCCGATCAGCATTACACCATTACTAAGGAGAAGGTGGATATCAGCCACCCCGATCAGCATTACACCATTACTAAGGAGAAGGTGGATATCAACCACCCCGATCAGCATTACACCATTACTAAGGATAAGGTGGATATCAACCACCCCGATCGGCATTCCACCATTACTGAGGAGAAGGTGGATATCAACCACCCCGATCAGTATTTTACCATTACTAAGGAGAAGGTGGATATCAACCACCCCGATCAGCATTACACCATTTCTAAGGAGAAGGTGGATATCAACCACCCCGATCAGCATTACACCATTACTAAGGATAAGGTGGATATCAACCACCCCGATCGGCATTCCACCATTACTGAGGAGAAGGTGGATATCAACCACCCCGATCAGCATTACACCATTACTAAGGAGAAGGTGGATATCAACCACCCCGATCAGTATTACACCATTACTAAGGAGAAGGTGGATATAAACCACCCCGATCAGCATTACAGCATTACTAAGGAGAAGGTGGATATCAACCACCCCGATCAGTATTACACCATTACTAAGGAGAAGGTGGATATCAACCACCCCAATCAGTATTACACCATTACTAAGGAGAAGGTGGATATCAACCCCCCCGATCAGCATTACACCATTACTAAGGAGAAGGTGGATATCAACCACCCCGATCAGCATTACACCATTACTAAGGAGAAGGTGGATATCAACCACCCCGATCAGCATTACACCATTACTAAGGAGAAGGTGGATATCAACCACCCCAATCAGTATTACACCATTACTAAGGAGAAGGTGGATATCAACCACCCCGATCAGCATTACACCATTACTAAGGAGAAGGTGGATATCAACCACCCCGATCAGCATTACACCATTACTAAGGAGAAGGTGGATATCAACCACCCCGATCAGCATTACACCATTACTAAGGAGAACGAAAAGAAGATGCCTCGATTTAACACCGAATCCAACAGAGTTACGTTCAATGAATTAAACGTCCGGAGTGTACAAGACATATTGAAAACCCTACAGAACCTATTTGACTCCGTTTTAACAGATGTGACCAAAGGAGTGCAGGAAGAAGATTTAGTCCAAGTTACCCTTGAATTTCCCGATTTGGATTTTCCCATCAGATTACCTTTCATGTAGATGAACCAACTGACCAGTGAACTACTACTAGCGGAAATAGAAAGAGTGATACAGTCCAACGAACAGTTCGTCCTGGACCATTGTGTACAACTGAATATAACACACGTCAGCCTTCCTAAGGGTGGAACTGGAAAGAGATGTGATTACATGGACACGGAGAGGTTCCAGAAAGATAAACGTTGCATCATCCAGATACAAAACAAAGATGACATGTGTTGTGCCAGGGCCATCGTAACGGCCAAAGCTAAGATCGACGGACACGAACAATGGAATTCTATTAGACAAGGTCGTCGTATCGAAGAAGAGTTGGCGTTGGAATTACACACCAAGGCGGGAGTACCCCTACATTAATGCGGAATCGAAGATGTAAAAACGTTTCAACGATTCTTGGTAGGATATCAGATACATGTGATATCGAGAGAGCATTTCAACGGAATTGTTTACCATGGACCCACAGCCGATAAGAAGATTTACTTGTACTACCATGACAATCACTACGATGTGATTACCAGCATGACTGCGTTCCTGAGTCGCATCTACTTCTGTACAAACTGTTACAAAGGTTATAACACCAAAGAAGAACACGCTTGCAACAACGTATGCCATTATTGTCGAAAGATTCACGATCAAACTGAAGATGATTGGATACATTGTCAAGATTGTGGACGATACTTCAAAGGACCAACATGCTTTAATCTCCACAACAAGACGACGCCATTGGGAAACTCAACATGTACCTCCTATTACAAATGTAAGAACTGCGGACAAACCGTGAACAAACGAATGGGAGATCATACCTGTGGGAACGTCTATTGCAAGACTTGTAAAGATTATTATCCATCTGAACACCAGTGTTACATGTTACCTGTGGATTACAACGATAGACAGAAGAAACAGACTTACATCTTTTTAGATTTTGAATGTACCCAAGATGACATGATCCAGTGTCAACAAGGATACCAATCGGATGACAACGGAAAATGTATTCATTGCAAATCACCGAGGTGTGGAGCTTTCGAACATAAGCCTAATCTATGTGTAGTACATAGAGTGTGTTTAAAATGCATGGATCAAGGCGTCGATAAAGACAGTATCTGTCAAACATGTGGAAAGAACGAATTGGTGTTTGCCGGACCGAACACAACTGAACACTTTTGAAGGGGTCACCGTTATTGCACACAATTTCAAAGGCTATGATTCATTGCCCATACCGTTATTGCACACAATTTCAAAGGCTATGATTCATTGCCCATACTAGGGTATCTGTACCAAAACGATGTGAAACCAACGATTATTGCCAATGGTGCCAAGAACATGTATATCGAAGTACCCGGATGTCGTATTAGAATGATAGACTCCATCAACTTTTTATCTAGCGCATTATCGAAATTACCTAAGATGTTTGGATTGGAGGACCTGAAGAAAGGATATTTCCCACATTTGTTCAATAGGAAAGAGAACCAATCAGTCGTACTCAATCCTCTACCAGACGTACACTACTACTATCTGGATGCAATGAAACTGAAAGACAGAAAAGTCTTCTTCGTGTGGTATGAGACCAACTACAGACAACGATTCGATTTTCAAAGAGAACTATTAAGTTACTGTCGCTCCGACGTGGACATATTAAGAATAACCTGCCTAACGTTTAGACAACTGTTTTTGGAGATGACGTCTGCCGACGGACACAGAGGCATCGATCCTTTCCAGAAATGCATCACGATAGCCTCGGCTTGAAATTTGGTCTTGAGAACGAAAATTCTACGCCCCGATACCATCGGTATCATTCCAGCTCAAGGATACCGTCAAGAAGAAAAACATTCCATCAAAGCCATGCAATGGATCAAATACTTATCGACTACAGAAGGAGTCTGCATACAATATGCTAGAAACGGTGGGGAAAAGGAAATTGGACCTTATAAAGTGGATGGATACTACGAAAACGAGAACGGAAAACAATACGTCTTGGAATTTAACGGAACGTTCTGGCACGGATGTTTACACTGTTACAATGACAGCACCGTCAACCCGGTCAATGGTATGACCATGGGTGATATATACCAACGAACCATGGAGAAGAAACGATACCTGGAAGGTCAAGGGTATATCTACGTTGGAAAGTGGGAATGCGAGTTCGACAGAGAAGTTCGAGAAAACGACCCTACTAGCCAAATTACGTTGTCAAAACGTTGTGACAACGTAACTTTTTCGTTGTTACAACGTAATAATTTTACGTTTTAACTACGCCGATTTGTAGACTCCCCTAGACGTAAATACCACGTTGTGGTACTACGTAGTAAAAGACCATTCTACAACCAAACGACAACCATGACCATGTAAGGACGTTTACACAACGTAACCACCAACCATCACAAGACCTTTATACGAGGTAATTACAACTAATTAAGGACGTTTACACAACGTAACTACCAACCATCATAAGACCTTTATACGAGGTAATTACAACCACCAAAGGACCTTTACATGACGTAATTACAACCACATAGGGACCTTTCGACAACGTAACTACAACCACCTAGGGACCTTTACACAACGCAACTACGACCACCTAGGGATCTTTACACAACGTAACTACGACCACCTAGGGATCTTTACACAACGTAACTACGATCACCTAGGGATCTTTACACAACGTAACTACGACCACCTAGGGATCTTTACACAATGTAACTACGACCACCTAGGGATCTTTACACAATGTAACTACGACCACCTAGGGATCTTTACACAACGTAACTACGATCACCTAGGGATCTTTACACAACGTAACTACGACCACCTAGGGATCTTTACACAACGTAACTACGATCACCTAGGGATCTTTACACAACGTAACTACCACCACCTAGGGATCTTTACACAATGTAACTACGACCACCTAGGGATCTTTACACAACGTAACTACGATCACCTAGGGATCTTTACACAACGTAACTACGACCACCTAGGGATCTTTACACAACGTAACTACGACCACCTAGGGATCTTTACACAACGTAACTACGACCACCTAGGGATCTTTACACAACGTAACTACGACCCCCTAGGGATCTTTACACAATGTAACTACGACCACCTAGGGATCTTTACACAACGTAACTACGACCACCTAGGGATCTTTACACAACGTAACTACGATCACCTAGGGATCTTTACACAACGTAACTACGACCACCTAGGGATCTTTACACAACGTAACTACGATCACCTAGGGATCTTTACACAACGTAACTACGATCACCTAGGGATCTTTACACAACGTAACTACGACCACCTAGGGATCTTTACACAACGTAACTACGATCACCTAGGGATCTTTACACAACGTAACTACGACCACCTAGGGATCTTTACACAACGTAACTACGATCACCTAGGGATCTTTACACAACGTAACTACGATCACCTAGGGATCTTTACACAATGTAACTACGACCACCTAGGGATCTTTACACAACGTAACTACGACCACCTAGGGATCTTTACACAACGTAACTACGACCACCTAGGGATCTTTACACAACGTAACTACGACCACCTAGGGATCTTTACACAACGTAACTACGATCACCTAGGGATCTTTACACAACGTAACTACGACCACCTAGGGAGCTTTACACAACGTAACTACGACCACCTAGGGATCTTTACACAATGTAACTACGACCACCTAGGGATCTTTACACAACGTAACTACGACCACCTAGGGATCTTTACACAACGTAACTACGATCACCTAGGGATCTTTACACAACGTAACTACGACCATCTAGGGATCTTTACACAACGTAACTACGACCACCTAGGGATCTTTACACAACGTAACTACGACCATCTAGGGAGCTTTACACAACGTAACTACGATCACCTAGGGATCTTTACACAACGTAACTACGACCACCTAGGGATCTTTACACAATGTAACTACGACCACCTAGGGATCTTTACACAACGTAACTACGACCACCTAGGGATCTTTACACAACGTAACTACGACCACCTAGGGATCTTTACACAACGTAACTACGACCACCTAGGGATCTTTACACAACGTAACTACGACCATCTAGGGATCTTTACACAACGTAACTACGACAACCTAGGGATCTTTACACAACGTAACTACGATCACCTGGGGATCTTTACACAACGTAACTACGACCACCTAGGGTTCTTTACACAATGTAACTACGACCACCTAGGGATCTTTACACAACGTAACTACGATCACCTAGGGATCTTTACACAACGTAACTACGACCACCTATGGATCTTTACACAACGTAACTACGACCACCTAGGGAGCTTTACACAACGTAACTACGACCACCTAGGGATCTTTACACAACGTAACTACGACCACCTAGGGATCTTTACACAACGTAACTACGACCACCTAGGGATCTTTACACAATGTAACTACGACGACCTAAAGACCTTTAGACGACGCAACTACAACCATCTCTTTATAGTTATACAACTACAATATACAACCCTAAAAGGACTTTTATAGCCAAATTACGTTGTCAAAGCATTGTGACAACCTAATTTGTATAGTAGGGTAACTATAATCACATTAAGACCGTTACACCATGCAACTACCAACTACATTATTTTTTGTGTATTTAAGGACCTTTTGTGATGTTCTTATTTCCATCCCATGTTCTTAATTTTTTTTAGTTAACTAATAAAATATAAAGTTCTAAACATTTATTAATCCAAATTATTGCAACTTTTACAGATGATGAAACACTCTTTCTACTCTCAGACTCCTCCCATCATTATCTATTTTAAAGATGCCAAAATGTTTAGATGTAATTATTATACAAATATAAATGTCCAGTAATAATAAATATATCAGATTAGAAAACATGTATAATAAATGTACTAAAAATTTTTATCTTGTGAATGTTGCATTTGACAAAATTTTAGATATATATAGATAACATCTCTAGAAGTAATGAATAGGTACACATCCAGTGGAGGACCTACATTTTAAGCTCCCTGAACTATTATATGGGTCCTTTTGCAGCCAGCAAGAATAACCAACAAGGTCAAAAGGGCCATGAACAGGGTGTTGGGGTGGAGTCCTTGACAATGGGCCAAACATTGATCCCTTTCCCACCAACAAAGAGGTCTGGGTAATGGAAGGTATCTTCTTCAATGGTGTTGTTCCATGGGAGATCCTGATAATTGTTTTTTTTTTTAAATTTAACCACTATATCTCAGATTTTTATTAAAATTGCTGTACTGGGTTATAAGCATTTTATGCTAGAAAACATAAATATCTCAATAAATATGGGAACTGAAGCACTAGTTGATGGCTAAGGAAACAGCAGAAATACATGTATACATATAAAAATAACTTATAAGAACAACTTGACGTATACATCTATTCTTTAGTTTAACATTAAACACTAAAAAAGATACAATAGAAAATTACCAAAAACGAAGAAAAATTTGTAGGAACCAAGATCACACCACCCAACATCAATACACAGAAAAAAGAATTTGTTCATTCTTTAAATTACTAGAGATGAAGGTCATTAGAGGGGGATCGGTAGGATAAAGAGGTGATAGTCTTGATTTTTGGTGTTTGAATGCACAAGCCAGAGGAGTGCAACCTGAATTAAGAATTCATATGTCTGTTTGTGGTTCTGATTGGTTCTAACATAAGGACTGAGCTGTCAAACTATTAAGCTGTGCACAAACGAAGGATTCGAGGATCCAACTGCCAAAATGTAGGCTATGAATAGATTCTGGCTAAGTCAAGGAGCCCATATAGCTTGGGAGTCAAGTGCTGAAACCCCCCATACAAATTTGGAAATTTTACTAATTACAGGGACATTTTGAGGCCATATGAAATTGGAATTGGAGCATATTCTAAGGTCAATATTAAGTACTTTAACCCATTGACTTATGATTCTATTACTAAAATAACCTTATTTTTATAACAAAGACTTAAAAAAAATTCATTAATTTTGTTGAAAAGTTAGTTCATTAAAAAAGTTGTTTCCAGGATATAAGGAGCCCTGAAGCGTAAGCTTCATAGTAAAATCTACCAGTGTACACATCCCAATCCTGAAAAAGCTGTAACCCCAAAATATTCTTGTTAATTGTATATAAAAATATAACAAAGAACAATAATCTTTTAAGCTTAGCAATTCAAAATAAAAATATCAAAACCAATATATCACATCCCCTACAGAGAAAAAATATAACCCTAATTTGTCTTTCTTAAAGAAATAAAAGAACTGCCTAGCGCATAAATGCACGACGTATCCCCCCGCACTTGCATAATATTTAGTTTTATATATTTATAGAAAGCAGCCTTGCAGTCTTAATGTATAACATACTTTATTGAAGGATGGAGTATATTGCAGCATGACCTGAATAATATACAGGAAGTACTCCACTTTGAACACTGTGTAAACCTCTGATGTGAATATAGATTTTCTCCCAAAACCCTTGCATCAAATATTTCCATGTAAGAACCCATCCAAGTTAATGATAATTACAAGCCACATGCAAACAATTATTCAAATCTATCCATGTTTACTAAAGTTGTCGCATAAACAAGACACAATTCTCAAAATTGGTGATTTTTCAACCAAAAACTATGATTTCCCCCCAAAACACTTGCTTCTAATATTACCATGTAAGAACCCATCCAAGATAATGATAATTACAAGCCACATGCAAAAAATTATTCAAATCCATCCATGTTTACTAAGTTATCGCATAAACAAGAAAGTGTGACGGGGACAGACGGACGGTGACCATTTCTATGTCCCCCACCGCTATCGCGGGGGGATAAAAATATATATTATTAAATATGGGGGAAGTCGTGATTGCATGGTAGTTGGATTTATAACTACCTATACAATCAGTGCACATCACCACTAATGATGTGAGTTTGAATCCGCTTAGACGAGATGTACTTGATACAACATTATGTGATAAAGTTTGTCAGTGACTTACGGCAGGTCAGTGATTTTCTCTGGGTACTCCGGTTTTTCAACCAATAAAACTGACCGCCATGATATAAATTAAATATCGTCGAAAGTGGTGTTAAACACCATATGGCATAACCCTAACTCTATCTATTAATTATCCGTTTAACATGATAAATCCAATAAGAAAAACATGAAACTTGTATAAATACACACAATCATATAAATCTGAAAACAAATCAAATACATTTGTACTTTAAATGTTAAATTTCAATTTATATACTGGCATACAAATCATGATTCTCATTCAACCAATCAATTTTCATTCACCATTATATTATATCATACTATCCTGGGTACTCCGGTTTCCTCTACCTGTCTACCATTATAAACATAACCTTATAATTAACTCTAACCCACATTATCTCAACCATACTGATACTGATATAAATCACAAAACTTGCATACAAAAAAAAAACACATACAAATTCTAACATTTGGTCAGCAAAAAAATGTAAGATATAAAAAACAATAAAGTTAAATGAACAATGAAAGGTTTCCTTAAACTATAAAGTTTTTTTTTCTCCATCAAGCATCTGGAAAGCTCCCCTCATTGGTGGATTGGTTCTGAAAAAAATAATATGATATTAATATTTTCAGCTAAATCGAACAACTTTAGGGGTGAAAGTATTTTTAGTAACTATTTTGATCATGATCAGAAGCTTGAAATTATTATATTTAGGAGATCATAGCTTTGTGGATGTAAATCGTCGGTTTTACAGTTGCAAAATGTGTTTACCTAGCGATGCATAGCATAGTTAGGTAAACAGATATTTGCGACTGTAAGTGAAGACACATTGTAAAACCTATAATTAATTGATTATAACTCGGAAATATATTGCATGGATATATATTACAGAGCTAAAGAAAGAAATCCAAAAACAGTGACCAAACATATAGTTATGTTAAATTTTATTGATAGGACAAATCTAGAAAAGATACATCTCCATTTATGTTAAAAAAAAAAAAAAAAAAAAAAAACACCATGGGAGCAGAGGAGAATTAGAAGAGAAATAGTACAAAAAAAGTGCAGTTCAAACATTTAGATCTATTGCAAGACTACAATATTATCAAAATTAAAACCTAATTTTATAAGAAGCATTACAGTATATAAAACATTAGACTCGGAAAGGAACTTACACTTAATATGCAACAAACTTATATCTCTATATTAAAAATTGATTTAAGACAGCACTTATCTTGCAGTTTTTGATATTTGTTGTTGATATAAGCATTAAACATATCATGTAAAATGTTTTTCATGATCTCATTTCATTAACGAGAAATTACGAAAATTACAAAAGCACATATAAGCAATCAGTGGGGAGGAAATTTATATGGATCAATCAGTGGTGTGATCTAATTAAATAGCAATTAAGCTGCATAATCACCCATGCCCAGTAGTGCCAGTACTTCTCTACTGACCAATATTACAAAAAAAATGTATTTTCATTTATTATACTTTTATTATTTCTACACTTAATATAGAAAACTTTGAAAAGAAAAGAAGAAATGAACCAAACAATTAAGTCCATGTTACAAAGCTCTGACAAAGGATCATATTTAATATAATTATTTACTCTTGGGAATGTTAGGCATTTTTTCTGCAGTTTTTTTTACATAACTATATTCCTTATTAATTGATTTCTCAAAATTTCATTACAGGTACTGTAGTTAATTTTTTTTTGAGGTGGGATCTCTATCAGATACATTTTTTGTAGGTTGACCTTTTTAAAATTTGTTTATTTTGATTTTATAGTCAACTGTAACTCATGATATCTAACATACATGTAAATCTCTTCTTAAGAAATGTTCTGTATTTGAAGTAGATTGTGTACATGTAATTAAATGTAACAAGTTCATCTAAAGAACCCTTTGTTTCTGTGATAGCCACACACTGTAAATATGGGATGAGCTCTATTGGTATAAGTGTATGCATACATGTACAAATAATGTATCATTAACTTACTTTCATTAGTTTTATATATATCAATATGTCCTTTGACAGTGCATGAAATCTAATTTCTGGTTCATCATGGTAGCTTTCGTGATCAGATAGAGTTTAATCCCTATAAAATTGCCTCAGGACTAGATTAGTTGATAGTAAAATATAATGTTGTTGACTTGTCTGGCTAGAAGAACATGAAATTGATTACCTCTGATTAGATGATGGTGAAATTTGCTGTTGTCTAGCTATAGCTACAATTGTATGTGTTGATCGGTCTGACATTACAGGACATGAAGCAGGTGACATCTGTGGTTTCCAATATTACATGGGGGCAGGAATTATTTCGACTGGTTTGCTATGTTGAAAAGTCACATGGTCATGATCAGTTACATTTGTACATGTATATATGTGCCTATAATAAAAAAAAACTCAAATCCAATTGTACTTGTTTACCACTTTTACAGAAATGAACCAGCTCTGAAATTATAAAGAAGAAATTTAAGTTATTTTATTCAGTCTCATTTATAAAAATCATCATACTGTCTTAACAATAAAAAAAGAAAAGAAAAAAGAGGCTACTGCCCCCTGCCTCCTAATACAAATTTTGTAGTAATTAGTATAGCCAGAAATGAGGAGCCATTTGATAATTTGCATATCTAAGATGGGGACATCATAAGGAAGTCTGCAATTTTCATATGATCTACATTAAAGATATAATTTCTAATTGCATGCATGTTATTTTCTGAACTTGAAAATGATACCTTTGGCTTAAAATTTAAGTTAAATCAAGCTGAATTAATAAAATAAATGAAATACAAATTAAATGTTCGAGGTTCCTGAACAAAATGAAAATCGGATGCCTCTAACCTTCATCTGATCTTAAGAGTCTATGTAAAAATGTCTGTAATGCATGCAATTGAGGCCAATGAGGCTCGACACAAAATTTAACGGAAGCAGGTCAAATCGGCCCCAAACCAAATCGGCCCCAAGTCAAATCGGCCCTAGTCAAATCGGCCCCAAATCAAATCGGTCCCAAGTCAATGCGGTCCCATTTTTGTTGTTTACTATTGTCAACATGCAAAGTTAAATAGTTTGAACACTATTCAGCAAAATATTTAAATATATCCAATACGTTTTAATTATTGAAGAATTAAAACTGTCTAGTAAGTACAGTTGTGTTTTGTACCAGTAAATGTTTACCATTGATACGAAAATAAACTAAATATAAAGTCTGACTATATCTAGCCATGCTTAAAATAATCAATAACCTTTTATAAACTAAAGAATTTCTCAATCCGAGTTTTTCTTGGCTTGGTTATTTAGATGCCCTCTTTTTAATAAAAGGCCAATTTATAGACAATAGAAAAAATCATCAAAGAATGTTCCTAATTAACATAAAGATCATTATATAATGGCCGCCAATCACGTTTTATGTAAATTGCTAATCACTTAATTATGCCATAAATTAATCATTAATTAATTTCTTTGATCCTTACAAAAGAATCCGCTCACCAATAAGATTTAAATTTTACATCTTTTAACCACAGGTACTTGTGGACAGGACCCTATGTTGCTCCCTTTTTCTTTTTTTTTTCTTTTTTTAAGATGTTCGGGAAATTTTTGGCGCAAAATTTAATTTTACCCGGAACTCTCGCGTTTTACCGTATCGTCAATATTTCAAATGACCAGCAGATGTCGCTAATAATCACACTTCCGTAGCTTTAATTCGAGTTTTCAAAAAT
The DNA here is from genome assembly GCA_963680875.1 of Bathymodiolus brooksi. Classification (NCBI taxonomy): domain Eukaryota; kingdom Metazoa; phylum Mollusca; class Bivalvia; order Mytilida; family Modiolidae; genus Bathymodiolus; species Bathymodiolus brooksi. The sequence goes on along the minus strand of OY804589.1, from coordinate 94,275,465 downwards.
GTCGTCTGAAAATCGCAAAACGCGAGTGGAAAATGTTCAATGGGGAGTTGTCAGCTGCTGTAAATAAATATTGATGTGTGTTTTCAGGGAGAATAATATATACAGAGAAGGAATAAGCCAATTTCCAGACAGGTAGGCCTTTTTTATTCACTAAATTTAAGATGAATGCACAACAAGTACCCAAATGTAAACAAAGAAGAGTGACTTACCTTCTAACTTATATCTTGTCAGAAACCCGGCATGGATAGAAACTACTGCAACCAAACTGCAACGTTGTGAATACGTAGTGTGCTAGTTGGGGACACTTTACGAAACTTTGTCCAACAATCCGAGATGATCAACCCGTTGGAACCCCGAGATGCTTTTTATGGAGGACGCACCGAAGCGTTTACATTGTTTCAAAAAGACCAGGATATATCATACGTCGATGTAACCTCCCTGTATCCATATATCAATAAGACCGGAAAGATACCCATCGGATACCCTGAGATCGTCACCGAGGGTTTTACAGATATACAACAGTACGGAGGACTCATCAAATACAAAATCCTTCCACCAAGAGGACTGTACATACCCGTATTACCAGTGAAAATAAACAACAAATTGTTGTTTACTCTGTGTAGAAACATGTAGTGAAAACCATCAACGTGTCAACATAACGACGATCATTGGCGGCAACAGGGGTCACGGACGTCAAGGTCGTCGTATCGTGTCAACATAACGACGATCATTGGCGGCAACAGGGGTCACGGACACCGTGTCAACATAACGACGATCATTGACGGCAACAGGGGTCACGGACGTCAAGGTCGTCGTATCGTGTCAACATAACGACGATCATTGGCGGGAACAGGGGTCACGGACGAATTCAAAAAAGCATTGGAGGAAGGATATGTAGTTCAGCGCATCTACGAAGTGTGGCATTTCGATGAAACGGAACAGTACGATCCGAAAACGAAAACTGGAGGACTCTTTACCGATTATGTGAATACCTTCCTCAAAATGAAGCAGGAAGCCAGCGGTTGGCCAGAGTGGTGTCAGAACGAAAACGATAGATGGAATTACATCAGAGACTACCACGAAAAGGAGGGAATACTCCTGGACTACAACAACATAAAGAATCCTGCATTGAGAGCATTAGCCAAACTGATGCTGAATAGCTTTTGGGGAAAATTCGGATAAATATTACACATCCGAACCAGTCGAATATATGACCAGCGACCAGATTCTTGTGATGGGTATAAATTTTGTCAGCGACGAGATGGTGGAAATGAGATATCAATACAAAGAGGAGTTCGTCGAAGAATCCGGGAGAACCAACGTAGTCATAGCAGCCTATACCACAGCTCAGGCCCGTTTGAAGTTGTACAGTTATTTGGAACAATTAGGACCCCGTGCCTTATACGCCGATACAGACTCAGTTGTGTATACCTCTAGGCCAGGCGAGTGGAAACCAGAACTCGGTGACTACCTAGGAGATCTCACCGATGAAGTGCCCTACAACAGAATAATAGAGTTTGTCACCGATGGACCGAAGAACTATGCCTACAAGATTGCCAGACCCGATAAGGATGGAAATACGACCATATGTAAAATGAAAGGCATCACTCTCAACTACAAGAACTCCTTGACCATCAACTTTGATACGATCAAGGACATGGTCATTAACAACAGAGATGACGTCAAGACCGTGAAGGACGACTTCAAGATCACGAGAGACCACAAGAGATTACTTACCGTACATCAAGACAAAGACTACAGGATAGTCTTCGACAAAAGAGTCATCATGCATGACTACACTACTGACATATCTGTGTCATCTATTATGATGTTTGTTTTCTTAATTGTTTTAATTTATTGTATTTCTCCCAAATCTATATCAGGAAAAAGGTTCCCGTTCTTTCAAATCATAATTCACTGTAAGCTGTCTAACGGTGATTGTTGGTACGAAGCGACATAAGTACTTGCATGGCATCCATTTTTAATTTACAATTAAGAATTTAATAGTGCTCGTTTGTATAATTAAATATATTCGAAAGTTAATAATCTATTAATGTTAATTGACTTTTGTGCAACAGAAATACTTCCCTATTAACTTTAATAGTACTTTTAATAATAAATTAACTTTAATTGTGCTTTGAGTGCAACCCAGTCCTGGTTATTTTACGTTTATTTCTTAATTGTGGGGTGGGGCCATCGTGGTCGCATGGTAGTTCAATATTGTTGAAAGTTACATTAAACAGCATAACCCCTCTCCCTCATATCGCAACTTGATATAAATGTTTTACTTTTATATGTTCTAAAATTATTTAAAGAAGGATTCACGCACGTGTAGCATTTAGTTAAACCTTTGGGCATATGCCCTTTTTGATTTTGTTGTTGTTTATTTTTTGTGTTTTAACGCCACTTTCAGGAATATTTCAGCTATATCATGGTGACCAGCTTGAGTGGTGGAAGAAGACGGAGTACTCGGAAAGAACCACCGACCATGGGCAAGCAATTGGTAAACTTTCGGCTGTGAGTCGAGTGCACCCTTTTTGTAATTTAAAAAACCAGGCACGAACCCACACCGTATCGGTGATAGGCTTGTATGGGTTTTTAGGTAATCCAACTACCTAACTCATTTAGCCACCCGGGCTCTGGCCCTTTTTGTAATAGAAATTACAAAATCTATATGCATACACAAAACGTTTAATTTCCATTTTGCATAAATGTAGAACACTGATTATCCTACGAACGCATACCGCCACTTAGCTGAGCTGTATTCTATATAACATTATATGATAAAGTTTGTCCGTGTCGGGTACTCCGGTTCCCTCCACCAATAAAACTGATCGCCACGATATAACTGAAATATTGTTAAACACCAAAACTGTAAATCCCCGGACGTATACCGTTTTGTCTTGAATGTACAAATGTAATTCAAATATTTCGCTTCTTCTTATGTGCGTACAAAACCTCGTCATTAGTAATGTTTAGTCACTAGGAACATCTGTTGACTTCTAACCGAATTCTTCTTCACGTAAGTCATAAGTTAAACGTACACGATCAATATGTTTGTTTAAAATTTAAATACACTGAACCGCCAAAGAAACGTCGCATTCAAAAAAATTATTTTTAATACCGAAATAATCTTTAAAAATGTTATTTTTGAAAATATATGTGTTAATTAACACACAAGGTAAACGTCAGCTACATTTAAAGGGAATTTCCGCTTGGGTGATTTTTATTTGATGTTGTAGAACACTCGAATCTCCCGCCCTTCGTGAGACACACTTTTCAGTAACAATTTTGAATGGTTAAATGCTCATGATTTTCGTGCTTCGGTATGGGTATAAAAGGTTTGAAAATTTCAATGATTGTCAGTATCAGTTTTGACACCGAAGCTACGCCACGTTTGAATCCACAACAGAGAGAACAAGCCATATGTAGACTGCATAATGGGCAACCTGCTAGAGTGATTGCCAATGACTTCAACTGTAATGTCCGGACAATTGAACGTCTGCGGGTACGCTACAACGCCACAAACAGCACGAATGACCGACCACGTTGCGGTAGACCACAGGTTACAACCGCTCGCCAGAACAGGTTAATGGCCCATCAACATTTGCGGAATCGGTTCACCAGAGCTACTGAAACTGCACGACAGATAGTTGCCAGCAATCTAAGATGTTACCGTCCTTGCCAGGGGACCTGTCCTTACGCCCCGACACCGACAAGAGCGTCTGCAATGGGCATTGCAGCGACAAAATTGGCGTAACCAGCAGTGGCGTAACGTCATCTTCTCTGACGAAAGCCGTTACTGCATCTCGACCGCAGATGGCAGAACAAGGCGAGGAGAGCGATATAATGACAACTGCATGATGGAAAGGAATGCTTGGGGTGGTCCAAGCATCATGGTATGGGGTGGCATCGGACTCAACGTGAAACTTGGTCCAGTTATCTTCCAGAATCTTGGCCCGGGGAGAGGCAATGGAGTAACAGCTGCCCGTTACATCGATCAAGTTCTGAGACCGCATGTTGTGCCGCATTTCGCACGTTATCAAAACAAGACGTTCCAGCAGGATAATGCGCGTGCGCATACAGCCAGGGCAACAAGAGACTTCTTGCAGCAGAATAACGTCAATGTTATGAATTGGCCAGCTCTAAGTCCAGATTTGAACCCTATTGAACATCTGTGGGACGAAATTCAGAGACGGTTGAATGAAGAGCAGCCAAGCCCGACAACTGCAGCTGAACTTTCGGTAGCGTTTCAGAGAGTTTGGGCACTTATTCCTATGGCATTCATCAATCGCCTTGTCAACTCTATGCATCGATGATGTGCTGCTGTGATTAACGCTGGTGGTGGACATACTCGTTATTAACGGAAGTGGAATTAAAGCATCAACATGTTGCGGTTTTGCTTTATTCAGACGTTCGATATAACTTCATAACATAGAGACAATAAATCTACCATTCAAACAATGTAAAACGAATTTATTTTATGTTTATTGTATTTCAAAATAAATGTCTGTGATTCTGTAATTTGTTGCGACGTTTCTTTTGCGGTTCAGTATATATACGATTTAAATGTTTATCTGATATCAAGATTAATAAAAAAAATATATATTATTACGAGACAAGGTAACACATCGATTATTGAAGCTCCTTTTTTTAGGGAGAGGATGTGGTCGAGTGGTCTAGGGGGCTAAGCGAATGGTGCTGCAGTGTATCAATGGTGTGAGGTCAAATTCCGCCGAGAAGAACAAAAATGTGAGAGCTCTAAAATCTAATTCTAACACTGTTTGGTTTAATTTTCAGACGTATATATATATATGTGTGTGTGTTACAGGCATTTTCTAAATTTATAATGCCTGAAATATAAGTATACGGTATTCAAATAAATCAACAAAGAATTATATTTGACTAGCCAAACGATAGAAGTTAAAAGAATGTAATTACTTTTATCATTCAACATAAGAAAAGTGAGTAAATCTTCAGAAATGAACTCACTTTGTTTTCTAAACTGTTATTTTATGTGTGTCTGTTGACAATGGCAGAGGCACAAATTGCAGTGTTGGAAAATCTTGAATCAAGTCAGAAATGTGTTACATGGAAAAGGTATATTAATAAATTAAAACTGGAAAAAAAGGAACTTCCTCGAGACTTATTATATGCATAGGTATGTACAAGTAATGTTTCAGAATTGAATTTCATGTTATTAGAATGGGGATAGATTTTGGGCTTGTGACCCCTCCCGTTTCTGAACAAGAGGCCCAAAGGGGACAAACATGGTGTTCTCACTTATTATGACTCGCAGCCGTAAGTGATCAAGTTTACCAGTTACTCGCCCATAGTCGGTGGTTCTCTCCGGGTACTCCGGCTTCCTCCACCACTAAAACTGGTCGCCATAATATATTCATTATTTTGCATTCAGTTAAAACTCCTTTGTGCTATTTTTTCCAATAAGGTGCAGTGCGTTTAGGCATTTTGTAAAATGCCTGGCATTTTTTTCAGGCATTTTGTAAAAAGCCTGGAAAAATTAGTCATTTTATAAAATGCATAAAACAGCTAGGCTTTTTACAAATACCTAAATTTTCTAGTCATTTTACAAATTTCCTATACTAAGAAATTGCCTGTAACATATATATATATATACGTCTGAAAATTAAACCAAACAGTGTTAGAATTAGATTTTAGAGCTGTCAAATTTTTGTTCTTCCCTCGACGGGATTTGAACCCACACCATTGATACACTGCAGCACCATTCGCTTAGCCGTACGTCCAGCGCCCTAGACCACTCGACTACATCCACTCCCTTAAATAAGGAGCTTCAATAGTCGTAGTGTTACCTTGTCTCGTAAGGAAAATCTAGGGATAGACGTAAGACATGTGTATAAGCGTGTGTAGATGGTACATATATACTTTTAATATTATAATTTGACAGCAATCTAACTCAGCAATTTTTAATATATTGTATAGGATAATGAAGAATTCATTATACAGTCACAGGAAATAAAGTATATTATACAAACGTCTAGAAGCAAGTGACAACCATACAATATATCTGTCCCACTGGATCTCAAAGTTACTTTAAAGGATACTAGGTTAATACTAAATATTATATACGTCTGAAAATTAAACCAAACAGTGTTAGAATTAGATTTCAGAGCTGTCAAATTTTTGTTCTTCCCTCGACGGGATTTGAACCCACACCATTGATTCACTGCAGGCACCATTCGCTTAGCCTTACGTCCAGCGCCCTAGACCATTCGACTACATCCACTCCCTAAAAAAAGGAGCTTCAATAGTCGTAGTGTTACCTTGTCTCGTAAGGAAAATCTAGGGATAGACGTAAGACATGTGTATAAGCGTGTGTAGATGGTACATATATACTTTTAATATTATAATTTGACAGCAATTTTTAATATATTGTATAGGATAATGAAGAATTCATTATACAGTCACAGGAAATAAAGTATATTATACAAACGTCTAGAAGCAAGTGACAACCATACAATATATCTGTCCCACTGGATCTCAAAGTTACTTTTACTTTATATATATATATATATATCTTTATAGATAAAATCTCTTGTGAGATTAACCAGATCAAATGACAACCATGAAATCAACAAGACAACATAACATTTCTTAAATGGGTTTTTCATTTTTGACATTTAAATTTGATTTTAATCTAAATAGGGTGTTAAAATATTTCAACTTCTTGGCATGTGCTAAAAGGTGGAGTGGAGTGGTGGAGTGGAGTCTTGGAGACTCCAAGTTGTAGTGGAGTCTTCAAGACTCCAAGTTGGAGTGTAGTTTATGATTTTTCTGTAGATATTTAAAATCTTTTCAACATTTCACACTACATCAATCATATCAAACAAACCATAATTCAATGTTGAATACCAAGAGAGTCTAATAACAGCTTATGCTCGGGTGATAAAATCTGCTTGATTTCATTATGAATTAAGATATCTCTGTTTATCAAAGAAAGATCGTCTTGAAAACAAATTGAAATGTTATGATGTTCTACAATATTTCTGTTATATGAGGGGCTTAGATAGATACAGATTACATAGCTGTCCCATGGCGATGAAAGGTTACACTCGATCTGATGATGATGTCCGATTTGTAAGCGATCAACAAACTTAGTTTGACTATTATATATAGCTCACTGAAACAACAATCTGTAGTTAGAAATGTCACCCCGGACACGACTGATTGCTAGACAAATGGTCTTAGCGAAGAAGCAACCAATACCAATTTTAGAGTCTTTGGTTTAACATGACCGGGGCTCGAATCCACGATCTACCGCGCGCGAGGGAAGTTCGGTAACCATTGGCACCACTGATGCGGTCTCTTGACTACGTTTGCGACTCACTTGTGACGAGATGTACTCGATATGGCATTATGTCAGTAGCTAAAGTCTGTATTTTGTCTGTATTCTAGAAACCACTACCAATTGAACAGATCATCATGATAACTGAAAGGTAGCGAAGTGGTATAATAAACATCCCCGAAACCCACTACTACACTCCAACTTGGAGTCTTTAAGACTCCACTCCACGACTCCACTCCACCTTTTAGCACAGGCCGTTACAAATATATAATATATGATCAAAGGAACTTGTCTGAATCTCCAGATAAAATCTCAAAATTTGAATAAAAATGTTTTTTAATATATTTTTGTCTAGATGTCACTAAAGGATAAACAGTGTATATGATATGTAATGTCTACTATATCCCCTTTCACCTGTCAAGTAATATCCAATCTGTGTTAAATCTGTCTTCTTACAGAAAATCTGATAGAAATATGAATATGGTTGATTTTAAGTTATTGAATAAATATCAGTATTTATTGTATAACTTAATTTATTTGTTAAGCAAAAATCCATTTGGATTGAAGCAATACACATTACAAACGAACAAAAAGACAATAAAAGAAATATATTATATTTATAATATCTATCTAGAAAGCTACATAGTTTACATTTTCTTTGAATCCTTAGTGTTTTTTGTGTATCATCCAGTTTCTATTAACAGTTGATGATCACTTATTCTAAATGTTGCTATGATCTTTCTACTTTCTTTATTAGGATGAGATAAATAATATTTCAAAGTATTATCATTTGTTTTTAAGAATTTATATATAAATTTCTTGAAATATTACTATGAAAATCTTATAAATAATAAAATTGATAACCTAACTGAAAACAGTAAGACATTTTTATATAAATTCTGTAAGAAACACACATCTTATTGTGGTCTTTGTTGTCTGGTTTTCTTGTGTCTGAGAGTCTGGAGATTGATTCTTATTAATTACATTACGAAAGCAGATGACAGTGACATCTATAATCAATTTTCTATTAAAATGTGACAACTAAAATATCAAGTGTACAATAACAGGATATCTATATTTAATTATCTTTAAACTCTTCTTATGTACTTAACATTAATGTCATAATATTTATCTCAACTCAATGTGACAACGGTCGTCGTGATTATATAGTAAATGATTTACCAGTTTATCCCAAAAATGTTCTTCAATAATTTAGGATGTTAATGACTAGATTGTTAAGAGATATGGTCGTATAACAATATTATGTTTGAAATAGATTGTAAATAAATAGTTTGTCTTCAGTATCAGAACTCGATGCATCTCTTTCTAGTTATAAACTATATTAACCAATGAGAACAGCATCGGTGGTGTAATGGTTAGCGTGCTCGCCTCGAATGTGGTAGATCATGGGTTCGAGCACTGGTCGGATCAAACAAAAGACTTGTAAAATTATTAGCTGCTTCTCCACTAAGCAAACAACATAAAGGCTCTGAATTAGTATAATGTGTCCAAGTGTAGCGTCAGGTCCAGCCAAGTATAAGCGTGTTGGTCAAATACACAACGGACATCATGATCATCATCACAACGAATGTAACTTATTCTCGCCATGATAAAGCTGAAAATTTGCTTCTCACGACAGTCGAATTCACAAACATTAATAGTACTAGTGATAGACTTTGATCAGGCGCGGGTCTAGATTTTAGCATTGAGAAGGGGTGAAATCTAGTTGATGTGTTATAGGTCTCCAGCAGATATAAACAAACATAGGTATGGAGATAAAGCAATGTAGAGGTTTTAAAAATGGCAACCATTACTTTCTATAACTCAAATGCCGTTTTGAGTTATATAATACTAGTTAAAAAGAGAGGCGCATGTCCAGCATCCCCCTCCTGATGATTTCGTTAGTATCGTTCTATCCATGTCGGTAGCTAACCGCTGAATATGCTCTGATACTCTCCACTTTACCGGAGGGTGATCAACATTCTGTTTACATGTCTGGGCCTAAGTCATATGGTTATGTCTTCAAAGGTACACAATGGCCCGGGTGGCTCAATGAGTTAGGTAGTTGGATTACCTAACAACTCATACAAGCCTATCACCAATACGGCGTGGGTTCGCGCCCGGCTTTGTAAATTACAAAAAAGGTGCACTCGACTCGCAACCACAAGTGATAAAGTTTACCAGTTGCTTGCCCATGGTCGGTGGTTCTCTCCGGCTTCTTCCACCACTAAAACTGGTATCCATGATATAGCTAAAATATTGCTGAAAGTGGCGTTAAAACACAAAAAAATCAAATCAATCAATCAAAAGTACATTGGTTTCTGTATTAATTTTCCTGGACTTTGCTGAAATCGACGTCGTTAAATATACGATAGCAGTTATATCGGCATCGTCAAATGTACGATATCAGTCATATCGACATCGTCAAATATTAGCTTTGGTCTCAGCATGAAGCGGTGTTTTAGGGTTAGGGTTATGATGTTTAACGCCACTTTCACCAATATTTCAGTTTTATTGATGGAGGAATCTGGAGAAAACCACTGAGCTGCCGCTAGTCACTGACAAACTTTATCACATAATGTTGTATGAAGCGTCGATGATCCACTGAAAAGTTAGAACGCTGAACTTATTCCGTTGATCCACCTCTAATATTATACTGTTTCAAGTGAAAAATGCTTTAAAAAAATAATAATCCTGTTATTATGACTGACTTTACAAAGTTGACAAGTCATTTAAAATACTTTTTTTAAATACTTAGAATTAGGAATTATAATTATTATTGTTATGACTAACGATTACACGTTAACTAGTCGTGTAAACAAATATATAAAATATCAACAATACAAACAGTTCTTCTTAATATCTGTCTATTGTTAATCTAGACTCGTTGGCTATCGGAGACGGAGACAGTTTTTGGAAATAATTTGTAAAGAGGATTTAGAAAAAGATCGTTTACATTCAAATACGGATGCAGAATTCTAGTACCTGGCGAAGATATGTTGCAGCAAAGCAAAGTGGGTGAGAGGGGATGGCAAAATAAACACGAAGTACTAAATGATCACGGCGGGCAATGACGTGTCCCCAAGACCCTTGCCAAATAACAATGACAGTTTTAGGTATGAACCAATCAAATTGTATATTACAACTAAAAGTAAGGTCACAGAGGGAACTTTATGCTCACGTTTATGTATGAAATTACAAAAATATGTTTAAGGAAATTATAAATAAGCTGTGAACGCTTAAAATGCTTATTATTATTCCACAAAAATCGCCAACATAAAAAATGTAGATATCATGGTACGCTATTTTCCTAAATTAATAAATCCTATTGTATATGACATCGAGGTGAAGTATTGATCTTGTTAAATGCCACACCTATATATTTATTGGGGGTCTTTATTAAATATTGATAAATTTAAACAAGGACTAGAAATTGTTAACCTTGTATGGCAAGGGTCACACAAACACTTTGTGGACACAGTGACCCTTGTCATGAGAAGATAATACAATACAAGGACTAGAAATTGTTAACCTTGTATGGCAAGGGTCACACAGACACTTTGTGGACACAGTGACCCTTGCCTTGAGAAGATAATACAATACAAGGACTAGAACCTTGTATGGCAAGGGTCACACAGACACTTTGTGGACACAGTGACCCTTTCCATGAGAAGATAATACAATACAAGGACTAGAAATTGTTAACCTTGTATGGCAAGGGTCACATAGACACTTTGTGGACACAGTGACCCCTGCCTTGAGAAGATAATACAATACAAGGACTAGAAATTGTTAACCTTGTATGGAAAGGGTCACACAGACACTTTGTGGACACAGTGACCCTTGCCGTGAGAAGATAATGCAATACAAGGACTAGAAATTGTTAACCTTGTATGGCAAGGGTCACACAAACACTTTGTGGACACAGTGACCCTTGCCTTGAGAAGATAATACAATACAAGAACTAGAAATTGTTAACCTTGTATGGCAAGGGTCACACAGACACTTTGTGGACACAGTGACCCTTGCCATGAGAAGATAATACAATACAAGGACTAGAAATTGTTAACCTTGTATGGCAAGGGTTACACAAACACTTTGTGGACACAGTGACCCTTGCCTTGAGAAGATAATACAATACAAGGACTAGAAATTGTTAACCTTGTATGGCAAGGGTCACACAAACACTTGTGGACACAGTGACCCTTACCTTGAGAAGATAATACAATACAAGGATTAGAAATTGTTAACCTTGTATGGCAAGGGTCACACAAACACTTTGTGGACACAGTGACCCTTACCTTGAGAAGATAATACAATACAAGGACTAGAAATTGTTAACCTTGTATGGCAAGGGTCACACAAACACGTGTGGACACAGTGACCCTTGCCTTGAGAAGATAATACAATACAAGGACTAGAAATTGTTAACCTTGTATGGAAAGGGTCACACAAACACGTGTGGACACAGTGACCCTTGCCTTGAGAAGATTATACAATACAAGGACTAGAAATTGTTAACCTTGTATGGCAAGGGTTACACAAACACTTGTGGACACAGTGACCCTTGCCTTGAGAAGATAATACAATACAAGGACTAGAAATTGTTAACCTTGTATGGCAAGGGTCACACAAACACGTGTGGACACAGTGACCCTTGTCTTGAGAAGATAATACAATACAAGGACTAGAAATTGTTAACCTTGTATGGCAAGGGTCACACAAACACGTGTGGACACAGTGACCCTTGCCTTGAGAAGATAATACAATACAAGGACTAGAAATTGTTAACCTTGTATGGCAAGGGTCACACAAACACTTGTGGACACAGTGACCCTTGCCTTGAGAAGATAATACAATACAAGGACTAGAAATGGTTAACCTTGTATGGCAAGGGTCACACAAACACTTTGTGGACACAGTGACCCTTGCCATGAGAAGATAATACAATACAAGGACTAGAAATTGTTAACCTTGTATGGCAAGGGTCACACAAACACTTTGTGGACACAGTGACCCTTGCCTTGAGAAGATAATACAATACAAGGACTAGAAATTGTTAACCTTGTATGGCAAGGGTCACACAAACACTTTGTGGACACAGTGACCCTTGCCTTGAGAAGATAATACAATACAAGGACTAGAAATTGTTAACCTTGTATGGCAAGGGTCACACAAACACTTTGTGGACACAGTGACCCTTGCCTTGAGAGGATAATACAATACAAGGACTAGAAATTGTTAACCTTGTATGGCAAGGGTCACACAGACACTTTGTGGACACAGTGACCCTTGCCTTGAGAAGATAATACAATACAAGGACTAGAAATTGTTAACCTTGTATGGCAAGGGTCACACAAACACTTTGTGGACACAGTGACCCTTGCCATGAGAAGATAATACAATACAAGGACTAGAAATGGTTAACCTTGTATGGCAAGGGTCACACAAACACTTTGTGGACACAGTGACCCTTGCCTTGAGAGGAAGATTATACAATACAAGGACTAGAAATGGTTAACCTTGTATGGCAAGGGTCACACAAACACTTTGTGGACACAGTGACCCTTGCCTTAAGGAAGATTATACAATACAAGGACTAGAAATGGTTAACCTTGTATGGCAAGGGTCACACAAACACTTTGTGGACACAGTGACCCTTGCCTTAAGGAAGATTATACAATACAAGGACTAGAAATGGTTAACCTTGTATGGCAAGGGTCACACAAACACTTGTGGACACAGTGACCCTTGCCTTAAAGGACACATGACACAAAAAATAATTTTCTCAATTTTGTTTGATTTGGTCATTAAATAAACTATAAACATTGTCTTAATTGAAAATAACCCCCTAGGACGCTCATTTTATTGATTATTACCTTTTGAAATTGTCGCGATCTCTGACCTATACATTTTAATGAGCTAAGTGGTCACGTGATTACGTGACGTTACATGCGCCAAAGGATGGCTTCCATGATAAACGGTCAGTTGAGCGATCGAAGTGAGACAGTAAACAGCCGATAAATATCATGGACAGTGATGACAGCAATATCTCCGATCATGTTGGTGATTTAGACATCCAGTCGTATCAGTTCGAGCCATTATGTAATGATGAAAGTCAACAGGAAAGAGAACATTCAACATCAGAAGACTCTGATATCGACGAAAGTTCCCAAGCTCAGGACAGACTAGTCAACACTGACTGGTGAGGTTTTGTTTATTTGTTAACAATATTAAAAAAAAAACACGATTGAACGAAAAACTGAAATAACATAAGTCAACAGGTTGTACTGACGATGATATCTTGGGATAATGTCATTACTCCGACACTCAATACTCCGACAGTCATTACTCCGACACTCAATACTCCGACAGTCATTACTCCGACACTCAATACTCCGACAGTCATTACTCAGACACTTATTACTCCGACAATCATTACTCCGACTCTTAATACTTCGACAGTGACCGATAGTCTTTGCAATTCTGGCGCTTTTAACAATCCAAATGCAATACGGGACTGCCCATTTAACTTGAAAGAAGAGGTATGGTTTTTATCCCAGAGTCGGAAGTTTTTTTCGTATGCAGCGCTATTGTTTTTAAAGCTTTTCAGCGCGGCCCAACAAAATATTTTTTACAAAACTTGAAAAGAAAATATTATTTCATGTAGATCTAATAAAAATGCTTTCTGTGATGAGTTTGTTTCTTCGATTCCCGTCATATTTTCCTCAAAATTCAGGATAGCAAAAATACATGGCCTATATGTATACCTTTTCAAGTTATCAAGTCGTCTCATAGTTGAGCGACACCTATCTACCATTGCATCAGATGCGTACGGAATTGGGCTTGTTGAAGAGACTCGTACTACCCGCGACCAATACTGTGGGTGCGTTGCAACAATTTCAGACAGAAATTTCTTCACTCGCATTCGGTCGAACTCATTGGGCTCGTAATTGTGTGTGTTTTTTCCCTTTAGATTGTTGTCTGTGCTCCCCGGGTTTGTATATAAAAGGCCAAGATTGGATTTGGTTTTTTGTTGTTGTTGTTATTTTCCTTCACTTCTTTATTGACTCCGCACAGGACACTTGTAAACACACATAAAATTAACAAATGTGCCAAGTTAGGTAGTATTCTGTTGGGTGTTTCTCGAGAAGATGATGAAAATATTTTTTCCCATAGAGTTTCAATAAAATTTTGACCTTCACAAGTGGTCATTTTGAAATTCGTAAATGGCCCAAAAACTATCAAAACTTGTTAAGGACCTTCATAGAAACATTCACACCAAATTTCATTCAAATCCGTTTAGTGGTTCTCAAGAAGAAGATTCCTGAAATATACCCTTATATATCGACCTGATTCAATATGGAGATGATGTGATGGTATTCGAAATTTTGTTAGGTTTCTCCTGAACTCAGAATTACTTAAAGTAATTCTGAGAATTACTTAAAGTAATTCTGAGTTCAGGAGAAACATCAAAGAAAGATAGTTTTCTCTTCCATAAACAGTTTTAAATTTTACATAAGTTCTCAATTTACCATCAAAACATTTGTTCCTATCTAGGGCCCATTGATGCCTATGTGCTTCTAGAAGTATTTTCTTGACTGTTTGTTTTGAAACTTTTTGATTAGTTGACAGTTTTTTAAGCGGAATGTTATTCAAAATTTGTTGTAAAACACCATACCAAGAGGATATCCGGTGGTCATATAATTTTCTGGAATGTGTGTATGCATCCTTCAACAAGGGAAAAGTGTCCAAAGTTTCTAATAAAAAGTTCCCATATTTCAGAGCAATATAGTAAAACATGTTAAATTATATGGTCAAAAACATATGTCCTAAGCGACGTCGCTAAGTAAACATTGACGCGCAGGAACACTGAAAACATAGTTCATCTAAATTTTCGACTATATCTTTTATTTTCGTCAATGAAATAGATATAATAATCAATTGCACGTCGTGAATATTGAATATATGATCACTCGTGCCGAAACGCATTTAAATTAAACTCGTGCGCGTAGCAAGTTCGGCACACTCGTTTAATCTGATGCGTTTTGCGGCACTCGTGATTATATTTTCAATATCCACTTCGTGCAATTATCCTATAGTTGTTTGGAGTTGCGATTAGATAGGATATGATGATACAGTCCGGGATGCATGGTCGGAGTATTAACGAGTGTCGGAGTAATGACTGTCGGAGTTATGACTGTCGGAGTAATGAGACGACCCCGATATCTTAACCCCCCCCCCCCCCAATTTACGAAAGTTTCAACGAATAAAGACGACTGTCGTAGTGCCTCATATGTCCCCCTTTTTTTAGGATTCTACTTCGCACATGTCCAAAATGAACCCTGACACATTTCGAATAGGAGAGATTAAAAACGAAAGACTTTTAAGCCCATCTGACTTTTGTTAGTGCTACAGCCATATTGATACTGATAGTGCGAGTCTTGCCATGTAAAGAGTACCCCCAGGTAAAGAGAAAATTGAGTAATTTTAACATTATTTTCTCTCAAATGAAGCAGCAAACAAATAATTCACAATCCACAACAGCTCAAGCATTGACCTCTTTTCCAGAAAACCCACAACTTTATATATTTGCTTATACAATTACTGATATTATGCATATCTTGAACAAGTCTGCAAGTTGGTACATTTCTTTCGAGTTGTCAGGTCTACTGGCCGAGTACCCAATCTCAACACTAACCATTGTATTTATGCATGTTACGTACATTTCTACAAAAAGTTTTCAGAAATTTTAAGGAAAGTTCTGGTAAAGTGGCTCCCTGTTGATTTCAAACAATGAAATGTTTTAACTGGCACTTTCAAGTTGACAGAAACATCTTGCATGGGTACCTGGCAGGATAGGTTACACAGCCAGTAATTGTATTCATCAAGGGTAAATTTGCATAGTAATTACTGTTGAAGATCCAGAAAACTTTTTCGAGTTACCTGAAATGTTGACTTAAATGTATTCGAGACAACAAGAATCAATTACTTCTCAATTCCATTCTAGATTAGAGGCAGTTTTCAATCATATTTGAAAAATTGTTCTAGTATTTTGGCCACTGAACCACTTTGTTTTTTGTTGGGGGTCATTTAGGGCTTGCTGTATTTTGTGGGGTGTCCCACTTGTTGAAGATGGTGTGGCCATCTATATGTCTATTTTTGATCAGCCAGTCAATTCGGAGATGGGATGTTCTCTCATTGACATTTGCTCCATATCTGTTCCTTTTCTTCCCAACTGTATAGTAAAACCCTTCATAAGCTTTACACCATCTGTTTCTGGAACCACTCTGTCAGTCCCATCAGTCTACTTTATATCCATATGTATTTACTTTATAGATGTACCGCATGTGTATATTTTTTCATGTTATGCTTGCTTTATATGTAAGTAATGTATCTTATTTTTTAGGTGTGAATGTGGCAATTGCTCCTCAATGACAACACCAGAAGAATGTATTTGTTGTGTTGAAGTGCCCGCAGTTCACTCCCAGATGCTATCAGAGGACATGCAGTGTATTACAGACAGTGACATTTTTATTTCCAACTGCCTTAACCGACATGTTCTTCACGTCAACATGTACGAGTTCTTGGAAAATGTTGGTCCCTTTGACGACAGCGAGCCAATAAATGAGTATGTAATCATATTTCAACATTTTATTCAGTATGTGCATTTTTCAGTAAAATGTGCATAACTATAAACAGGTATATTTACAATGAATAATTTGTATCTTTATACAAATTATATTTATTAACATACAGAACTTACAACACAAGACTTTGTCACGTAAACTCATAAATTTGTTTTTATATAAATTATTATTGGATATGCAGAAGAATTATTTACAGGACAAATTAACAATTATATTTTTAATATACAAATAATTGTGAATATAGGAAGATATAAAATGTTTAGAATCATACTCTGTAAAATCTTCTAATTAATCATTTTATAAACTGTTATAATAAGTGAAACTGAATCTAAAAGTTGGTATTTTTATTTCAGACAATACAGATTTATGGCTTACAGACGCTTCATACAGTGGATTTGGCACAGACTTGGACGTCATAACAGGAAAATTTTTACCAACTTGTGTTGTTCAGAAAATAAGAGAGACTTTTCCATCAGAAGAATATTGTGGGTTTAAATACGCTACTGTTTGAGTAACATTTGTTTGAAATATGTACTATTTCTATGAACTGTGAATTATATACACTGCAGATTATTATATACAATTTACATAAAGAATTAAATTTTAATGTTCACACAGTCTTTTCATTGTCTGCTAAATCTTGATCGATGTCTCTGAATGAGGTCTGCTTTCTCAATATAGTGAATGATGTCAGAGACGGTGGATTGGTAGTGTTGAGCACTTTTACATCATCGTCTTCTTTCCACTACTGCCTGCTTGATCAGGGCCACATACTCTACAATAAAAAAGAAAGTTATAAAATCTGGTAAATGACATATACATGTATCACAATTGCAACTTTATATTAGCAGAGTTGATATTTTTAATTTGTTTCTCAACACTGTGTACCTATATGACTATATTTCCTTGAATTACCTGTATTAATCTTTAGTTAAAAGCATGAAAAATTATCAATATAAATGTATAGCTCATTGATGCAACACATTAAATAAACCGTTAAGCTGCTTTAGCAAATTTTAACTGAAAACAGGATGGATAAGGCATAATGCATGCGAGAAAAAAAGAAAATCAGTGCAAAAGAACAAGGTTTTTATATTTATTGCTGTTCTTCATCTTGGTGAAACTGGAAGTTTGACAAAATTAAACTTGTCAAAAGGTATGACTTTTACATTACAGTGTGTGAAGTATACATGTACAGTAAAACATCACAGAGACTGCACAATTTTTTTTCAAGAAATGCATATTGTTTAGTTACTAATACATGTAAAAGAATATGCAGGATTGAAAAAGTGGATTGAGAAATGAGTGGTTCTCAAGCTACTGATGTTTGACAATACTAACCAAACGATGGTGGTGGTGTCCTAGGTTTTGCAATAGCGTGTGTTCCCTTCTTTGGGTAGCAGGTGTTGAAGCATTGCTGTCCATCTTTAGTTGTTGCTTGGTCTCTGTTGCAGTTCTCGTTGTAATGAAGTGCAGCTATTCCTAGCCTGCAAAAATCAAATCAGTTTGAAAAAAAATATACAAATATTTACATTTGATTTGTTACAAAATAAAACCACCACATTTTACTTTTTGGATGCAAACACTTTTTCTTATGAATAAACAATGTTATAAGCTACATGTTCAAAAGGTTACATCAGTATACATTGCACTTTTCTGTTTGGTAAACAATTTCACACTTGTATTTTTTTCTTCGAGTTTGCTTGTTCATTTTTCCTCTTCATCATGTTTATATGAATGGTTTTTTTTATATTTGCGCTGTAACATACAGTGGTGTATTTTCAGTTGTCAAATCTGAGTTAAAAATAGTATTGTTATTTGTTTACATTTGGTAAAGGTCAGAATCTGGACCGTACGTACATTTGTACGTGTGTGGAGAACGTATATACTAGTAATTTATGAAACTGGAAAGAAATTATAACACTTGTATACTATGCATGAAATTTAAACGAGATTACAACATGCAAAACTTGATGTATACGCCCCGTGATCGTCTGTTCGTGGTAAACTGGGAAAAAGGGGGGGAGCATGATGACCTACATGTACTTCTAAACCACGACTTTAATATCATTAATTATTATCGATATTCTCGACTAGCCTTTGCACATGTGTAATGTTAAAAATCACATACATCGGCCTTTTGACGCTTCTGTAGTGCTCCCCTGCGAATGTGTAGGTGTTGAACAACTGGAGTTTCGCCATTTTTTTTCTCCGGGTCAGGTGATGCTAGGGGCACATTTGGTGCTGCATCTGGCTTCAGTCGTCGCTTGAAGGTTCCATCAACACCAAGTTCCATCATTCTCAAAGGATCCATTTAAAAGCAGTCACGGGTGAAGTGGGTGGAGCACAATCTGGGACCTGATGTTGGATCTAAATTCCATCGTCCACAGTAATGGAGCCAGGCTTTTCTCAGCTGGCCGTCCTTCGGGAACGAGAAAAAACTCAGTCCATTGCCTTTGGTTCCTCTGTTGTTGCACCCAAACGCTGCACAGGACACCATTTGGAACTTCTAGCTATTTCACCCACGTGGATGTTTGTTTTGGTTTGCTATTCACGGCTTTGTAATGCAAATTTCGTTTCGATATCAATCGGCTGATTTAGAAATAGATGACTGGCGCATGTGACGTCACGAGTGGTTCAGCCTCGTTATCGCACTCAAAATATGCATAATTTCTAGGTCAGCAAAAAGGGCGATAAAAGGGGTGTTTATCCCTTTTTACGTATCGTTAATCACATGAAAGTGAAAAAGTAATTATTTTTACAGCATTTTGGAAGTATTTCACAAAGATTTGTGAAAAATAAAAAATCGTGTCATGTGTCCTTTAAGAAGATTATACAATACAAGGATTAGAAATGGTTAACCTTGTATGGCAAGGGTCACACAAACACTTGTGGACACAGTGACCCTTGCCTTAAGGAAGATTATACAATACAAGATCAAAATCATCAAAGAAAAAATAATTAACATATGAAACCTAAACTTGATTAAACTTAATTTATGGTAAAGATCCTCTTTTTCACTGATTATTTTAATTGTTCTATCAAACTTAAATTACCTTAAAATGTGAATGACGTATATGATGCATGATATGACGTTACTGGGCGCCATGTTTGTCGTTTGGAATTTTTGCTTTTGTATTGTTTAGAAATGTTGTTTGTACAAACATGTCATTGAAATCACATTCCGAACTTTGATAGAGCGAAACTAATCATAAACGCCCTGATTTATCTGAAACAAATATGCTAACAAAACACGGGTTTGCAAACATTATCAGAAATTCAGAAGCTAAAAACGTTTGAAGTTATGATCACAATTTAATACAAATGTATCATCATATTTTTTCATCACTTTGCCAAATCCAATGTCAAATTTGGTCGTCATCCGGTTTTTATTTGTTTGTTTGTTTGTGTGTTTTTTGTTTGTTTGTTTCTTTCTTTTTTCAAATTCCAGAAACCACAATTTCAAGTTTTCGAACATTTGTACATTAAATCTGAATAACACAATCTTGGTACTACTCAGTTTTTGTGCGGAACAACACCAGCATGACAATTTCTGTCAGATTGCTTCCAAATAATTCACAGGTTTCAGATATGATTTTAAAGATTTTTTTCATAGGGATCTATGCACCGACATGGAATTCGATGAGAATAATTTAAGTGTGTAAGTGGTTGTTGTTTAATGAGCAATCGTTCAGCTATATCATTGCGAGACCAATTTATATTCAATGAAATGATGATGATGAGGATATCCACTTTGCACTTGACCAACACGCTTAATTGGATCTTGCTAGTGAAACAACAGCCCGTGGGTAGACATGTCGCTCCACTCGGAGTCGGACACATTATCCTGGTTCCGAGCCAACCAAATTTACTCTTACTCCTCAAAGCTACTTACTTAGCGAAGAAGAAGGAAATACCAATTATATAGTCTTTGATTTGACCCCACCGGTGAACCCAAATCTATTGCACTCGCTAACCATTACATGACCGATAAATTAAACGGATTCTGTTTCCAAATTGTAACATATAGTATTTCTAATGATACGAATGTGTTTATATAACACTTTATTGTTATTGTTGACGGAGAAAGTGTTAAGATCGGTTTAAGAATGTCAGGGCAATATTGATGGACACATAAAACACAACATTCGATTCGTCCAAATATGAATAATTTATAAGTAGATAATATGTTCTTGGATTCATATGATATGTAGCCGATGTGAAAGTACTGGAAATTATTTGTCCTTAAGATTGGAATTGATATGTATCCGATTTCTTCAGTAAATTGTGTAGACTTTGGTCATTACAGAGTTGGATTTCTTTTCAGAACTAAGTTAATAACATACCTATCTTACAGCACCCAAATCAAAAACCAATTTATTTGGAATATACAATTTGTGAACGCTAGAAATGTCTGATTATCACGTGATTGTGGTAGTTACGATTATGTTATGAATAAAAGACATTTGTTTATGTTGACATTCCAATGTTGTTCCGTGTATTATAATCTAGAAGGTGAAGAGTTTAATCAAGTTGACCCAAGGTGTGACAACTATATTCATGTGTGGATAGTGATCGTTTGAACAACATTATCTGAAATATCTCTATCGCCATTTCAAAGGGATAATTTATGGCTTCTAATTGGGTTATATAAGGAATATTTGAAATTTTTGAACAGGTTATACGATAAAACTTGGTTTGTACCAGTATACGCTTAATAAATCGCGAAGCAGTTTATGAAAAGCTAAAACTGTTCCATACCAGGTTATACAAGTATAACCTATTCAAAATTTCAAATATTCCTTATAATTTATTTATTACAACAAAATTTAATAATTCCTCGATTCTAACTACGATTATTTATTGTGACTATTTGAATTTGTCGTTGGCGACATCACAATACCGACCCAGCCAGCGGGATATCAAGTATAACCAAAATGTTCTCCAGTCGGATCAGCCAATCAGATTGCAGTATTCAAATCAAATTAAATTATTTGTGTTTAAAGGTACTTTCAGCAGTTTTTACCGATATATTTTGACTACCAGAACTAATGTAAAGGAAAGTCCGAATAATCATAACGAACCAATGAAACACTCCACCTTGGGTAGGTGTCTAGAAATCTGGATAATATGAAGCAGCCGGACGCAATACTGATATCACCAGTATTGTGACCAGTATTGTACACAATACTGAGTATTTTACCAGAATCTTCCGGTATCTGCAATACTGGTACAGATACTGGTAAATACTAGTTTCCCAGTATCTTCCAGAATTTTCCAGTATCTGCAATACTAGAAGATACTGGTCATTGCCAAAATATGAGTATTGCAGATACCGGAAGATTCTGGGAAATACTGGTTATATCAGTATTGCAGATACTGGAAGATTCTAGAAAATACTGGTTATACCAGTATTGCAGATACTGGAGGATTAGGTACGAAGTTGCGGAATGTACTTGTATATTGGTTTTTTTTGTCCTGTCTGTGCGTCTGTTATGAGAGGACGGACAGTGTATAGGGAGACCGGGAGAAAGGAGACTAGGGGCGGGAGAAAGGAGAAGAGCGTTGGTTGCTGCGGAAGGAGGTCAGATTAAACTAATATATGAGACTACTTAGCCTCCTCACGAGAAGTTTATTTTGGCATATTACTGGACGAGGAGGGTACATGTATGTTAATCTTTATATAAAAATGATGGTAAGGAAAGAGTCAACTCTTGTCTAAATACAATGTATCTCTTTCTCGGTAATTCAAGGTGTCATGTATTGAATGGAGAGAATTGTTGCTGGTTTATTCCTATCAATTCCCCAAGAACAAATCATCCAACATTACTCACATTTTCATGTACATCACATATGTATATTGAATATTGATACCGTATAAATTATTGAATAAAACTTAACTTTAGACTATATGTTCTATTTCTCTTGAACTGTATAGGTAAGATTTTAATCTTTTTAACATCTGTTTTAAGAGACTTCGACAAGCATTTCTTTTTCCTCTCCATAATTTAAAATAGGTTTAAAATAGGTTTAAAATAGGTTTACTCAATATTCATTGTTCAGTGTATGTCCTGAAGCTAACTTTAAATGTAAATAGGTTTACTCAATATTCATTGTTCAGTGTATGTCCTGAAGCTAACTTTAAATGTAAATAGGTTTACTCAATATTCATTGTTCAGTGTATGTCCTGAAGCTAACTTTAAATGTAAATAGGTTTACTCAATATTCATTGTTCAGTGTATGTCCTGAAGCTAACTTTAAATGTAAATAGGTTTACTCAATATTCATTGTTCAGTGTATGTCCTGAAGCTAACTTTAAATGTAAATAGGTTTACTCAATATTCATTGTTCAGTGTATGTCCTGAAGCTAACTTTAAATGTAAATAGGTTTACTCAATATTCATTGTTCAGTGTATGTCCTGAAGCTAACTTTAAATGTAAATAGGTTTACTCAATATTCATTGTTCAGTGTATGTCCTGAAGCTAACTTTAAATGTAAATAGGTTTACTCAATATTCATTGTTCAGTGTATGTCCTGAAGCTAACTTTAAATGTAAATAGGTTTACTCAATATTCATTGTTCAGTGTATGTCCTGAAGCTAACTTTAAATGTAAATAGGTTTACTCAATATTCATTGTTCAGTGTATGTCCTGAAGCTAACTTTAAATGTAAATAGGTTTACTCAATATTCATTGTTCAGTGTATGTCCTGAAGCTAACTTTAAATGTAAATAGGTTTACTCAATATTCATTGTTCAGTGTATGTCCTGAAGCTAACTTTAAATGTAAATAGGTTTACTCAATATTCATTGTTCAGTGTATGTCCTGAAGCTAACTTTAAATGTAAATAGGTTTACTCAATATTCATTGTTCAGTGTATGTCCTGAAGCTAACTTTAAATGTAAATAGGTTTACTCAATATTCATTGTTCAGTGTATGTCCTGAAGCTAACTTTAAATGTAAATAGGTTTACTTGAACATATTCACAAAGGGACATTAATTGATAGTAAGAATTTTTACTTTTATAAATTAAATGTGTAAAATTTCAGGTTTTACAAGAAATAAATCTGTTCAGGGGCAATAAATAAACAATACATGTCAACACTTAATACTCCAGATTAAATTACAAAAACCAAACAAATCTTTAAATGCTAATCTAAAGTGAGTAATTGAATTTATAAGAAACAGACCTATTTCACGGCTCCCACCTAAGTAAATCTTATTATGTTCTTATAGATAAGTGGTATTAAAAGATAAATAAATGGAGTTAACTTGTGACTAATTAGCCAGAATAATTCAATATTGTTCTGTGTCAGTCGAGGGTTTATGTTTTAAATCCAATATGGAAATTAAAGTACTTTACATCTATTTTGACAATGCTCTAATCTTAGCCTATCCAATTGGATAGATCTGATTAACTATCATAGGACAAAAGACATACCGGTACATAGTACATTTGTATATACATTAACATTCTTGATTGCCCCTTTGGTTTTCTCTAATGCTTGATTTGATTTTTTCTTCCTCTGGTTGTATATAGACGGGTTTATCCGCAGCTTATCTCAAAACCATGGGCGCTGCCATTAGAGGTCACGTGCTGCGTCGGCCATAACACTCGTGAAAGATAACACACGTGCATCAATAATCTATAGTATATCATTAGTAAACATTAGCTGTCTTTTATTTTCACATCGATATTTTTGTATTATTTCTTGTATTTATATGTGAAGTAAAATATAAAAAAGGTGGTGGTAATTCGTGTGCCGTCAACGGTTGTTCAAATAATCGCCGTAAATTAAATGAATGGAAACAACTTTTTTGTGAATTACATCAAGAAAAACATGAAGACTGTTCTTGTATGATTCCATATAGACTACATACGATGATGCCCTCTAATGAGTCAATGCGATTACAGTGGGCAAACACTTTAAATAGAAAATCCCTCTCTAAGCAGGTATTTGCTTGCTCGGAACATTTTTTGGACGGAAAGCCGACAGAAAGAAACCCAAATTCCGGTGATGCTGTTTCTACATCTTCAGGACATAAAACAGAACACCTTCCAGAAGCTATCTGTGAGTTTAATGTTCTTGAATCGTCAAGTGTTAGCGCCGGGACACAATACAAATATTCACTGTTTTAGGAAAAGATGATCACACATACGCGAAACCATGGACTGACAACCAGACTACGCTTACACAGACAAAAATACTTTGCATAGACGAAAAGGGTGTTCAAGTTATCACTGAAACCGGTACGCTGTCGGCAAAAGGGAGGTAGTGTGTGTTATAATTCACCCGGGTTTTTTTTAAATGTGTATTGCATTGCCTTTTATATTAATTGTCAGTAAATTTATTATTATTAGAACAAAGTTGCAGTTTGTAAGATATTTCATGTTTACATGTGTATAAATAGATTTTGTGTACACATAGGGAATACGTACCCTGTCATGGTTATAAATAAAACATCGATTGTTGTTCTTGTTTGTGTATATAAATATGTAGACCTGTGTGTTTAATGATTTTAATTAAATAAACGTAATTTTACAAATATTCTGTATGAAGTGTATAATCTTATTAAATCCCCACTTGGAATAATTTATCATAAATATAACGATATAGACATTTTTTCCTTATGTTACGCTATTATTTAGGTCAACGAACACACAATTTCAATGACAATATAAACAAACACTTTTATATACATGTAGTGTGGATCCATTGTGTCTTTTAATAAGATTAGGAAACAAGCACACATTTTCCTTCAAAAATCGTAAACTTCTGCGAGTATAAAATGCTTGTTGTTTCTGCGTGTTTATCTACATTCACGACCTTAATGGCGGACGGAACAATTATGTCACCTAGCGGCGGCGTGCAGTACTAAGGGGGATAATTTGAAAAACCCATCTATAGCTAAGTTTGATTTAATAGGTCATGAAGATCTAGAGTAGATTTAAATATATATATATATTTAATATGCCTAATTTGTATAATCGGTATAAATCGACTGAAAGAAAAATTTCACAGAAAAACCTGGAAGATGTGTTGAACTACTCAATTTGTCATGCAGCTGCAATTTAAATTTTAGCTCATTTTAGCTTACAATACAATGTAGGTAACTAAAGATATTTCTATTTTTAGTAACATCAGCCATCTTGAATGCATCATGTGGCTGTCGAACACAATTTTGAATGGGATCCACCCATGCCAGTGATTTCAGAGAAGATTTAAATGTAAAAGTTTACCACAAGTGATGGTCTTTGAGTAGGTGAGCTAAAAACAGACATACAATGAGGTATTCATTGGTAATGTTTTACTTGCAAATTAATGGACCACGCCTTTTACTGGAACCTATAGAATCGTCAGGAACAAATGTTAAAATCTACCAGCAAAGATCATCATGCATGGTTGAAGTTAAAAAATATTAGTTGCAAATTAATATGTATGTACTGCATCTCGGTGTTGTAATGGACTATTAGTTGATATTTGCTGCTTCTCCAGTAAGTAGGCAGCATTGAGGAGAAAGAACGAAGACTGATTGGCTCGGAGTCTTGTAAATGTGTCATTGTGGAACCACATGCATGTCTATCTGTGGACTGGTTTTTTTTTCTTCAGTGAACTAACACTATAAAAATCAAATATATTTGTTTAAATAAACAATTCAGTGATTTAGCTAGCACTCGTCACTTTCGTCATTGACGATTGATCTTCTTCAATATATTGGTTTAGTACAAAATAGGCATCATCATCATCATCATCACTAGACTTGCTACAAGTTCCTTTCTTGTTAATAATTCCTTTAAATAATTTGTTGCTATGGATGTGAAATCTTGACTGTCCTTTTAAGTGGTCAGTCAATATTTGATTTTGAAATGCAACGCAAACTGAGACAATACATATAGACTCCACAGAGTTCAACTTTTCACAACCTGCTTCTAGAGTCACTAATTGTCTTTATCATCACTACTATACTACAATGTATATATTTCATATACATTTTAAACTTTTCTTTTAAAGGCACAAAATAGATATTTGACAATAATGACAAACTCACAAGAGTAAAGTTTAAAATATCTTTTTTATAGTTAAAATAAAGCAGTTCATATAGATATAGAATAAGAGACAATACATCTATAAATCAGTGTAAATATATATGCATGCTTCTTTATCAATGGGACTTTTTGGCAATTAAACAAAATAAGATACAAAGATAGTTTGAATAATATCCGTCTTTGGTCATTGTTATCTTCAATATATATTTGCTTCTCCAGCAATGGGACTTTTTGGGAATTGCACAAAATAAGTACAAGATAACTTAAATTCTGCACCATTAATAATATCCTCCTTCGGTCAAAGTCATTCTATACCTGTATATGGAAACGAAAATATTTGTACGAAATGGGGAAGGAAGATGAAGGGTTTGAGATCAAAAAGCGGATGTCCATTTTATTTTAATACAAATCATATCCAGTCAAACATCAGACTAGAATATCCGGTATCATAATGTGGAACCTAGATCCATCATGACGTTTTCCTCATCAAATTCCTTAATGAGGTTATTATAAGGACTACCACAATCGTAATTTCCATTGCTGTCGGTATTCAACGTTTTAGTCATAACTTCATTTGAACAAAACATGTTTCTTAAAGAACGGAGATCAGATATGTTATCAAAGTCCATGGAGAACTCTTCCTTTCCCTTCCAAACAGGCGAATCGTCATCGTTATAAGATGTCAGTTTGTTATTTGTTGTTGCAAAGTCATTCAAATAGTTCGACTGTTTTTGTGACGGTGACTTTGAAAACAATGCAAGTTTAGTATCGTCGGAATATGGAGATTTCAATATGTCGTCCTGACTAACCTCCGGAGTAGGCGAGATCCAATTTTGTTTCCAAATGAATTCATCTTTCGCAACACATTCAAAGGAGTCAATTTCCTCGTTAGTTTCAGGAATCGACGACATCGATGTTGATGATGTCGACCGGGCACAAGAGTCATCCTCCGTCGACATAGAAACGCGGTGTAATTTCAACGATCTTAGTGATTCGCCCGTTTCATCCGTGCAAACTGAGGACTCTTCAATCAATCTTCGAGATTCTCGCATACTACATATGCTTTCGCGTCTCGACCCAGGAAGTAAGCTTGCAACTGTTCTTCTCTGGATCGGGAGAGACATTCTGATGCTACCGTTCCTACGCATTGGAATAGTTCCAATCATATTGCACTTTTCACTTTCTTCCGTTCGATTGAGCAGCATTGTGGCAACATTCGGTTCAATTTTGATATGATAACTGTGTCTCCGAACAAGTTTTGTGTTTTTAGCCTCTTCTTGTTCAAACATTGATCTTCGATTCGGTAGTGATCGTGTTCTTACTATATGAGTGGACTGACTCGGCTTGCTCCAACCGAACAAGTTTTCTGCACGGATACGTAGACAGTATTGTGAGTCTGGTTTTAAATCTTTGACATCATATGAATTACCCTGACAACAGTTTGTGACAACTTTCCACTTTCTGATATTCAAGTTGTAAAGTTCTACTCTGTATGCTAATATTGTGTCCACACTCTGTCCCTGAGGTGGGCACCAGATGACAGTAAGTGAATTGTGAGTTATGTCCTTTAATGAAGGTGTCCCCTCCGGCGGCGGTGGTTTACCTGAAATGAAATAAATTTATTAATATTTCCCGAAAAAACACGGAGCCATTTGAAAGCTATATTTTGTATGATATAGATACAGGATATGTATAAGCAATTCAAAAACCTACTACAAAAAAAGTTACTGGAAAATAAACATTATATTATAAAATATGTCATTAAGAAGATATACAATTGTATTATTTTCGTTAGTTTGTGCACATGTAAGGTTACAGTACAACTTAATTGTTATACAACTGGAAAAGACACCAAAGAACTACTCCTATTTTTTCTTTAAATACGAATTATCATAAAGGACAATGCTGACTTTGTACACAACAGAAGACACCAAGACAGGATAATATGATAAAGGACAATGCTGACTGTGTACACAACAGACGACACCAAGGCATCATATTATAGAGAACAATGCTGACTTTCTACACAACAGAAGACACCAAGACAGGATGATATGATAAAGGACAATGCTGACTGTGTACACAACAGACGACACCAAGGCATCATATTATAGAGAACAATGCTGCCTTTCTACACAACAGAAGACACCAAGACAGGATGATATGATGAAGGACAATGCTTACTTTGTACACAACAGAAGACACCAAGACAAGATGATATGATAAAGGACAATGCTGACTTTGTCAACAACACTGAGAAGACACCAAGGCATGATGATATGATAAAGGACAGTGCTGACTTTGTCAACAACAGAAGACACCAAGGCAGGATGATATGATAAAGGACAGTGCTGACTGTCAACAACAGAAGACACCAAGGCAAGATGATATGATAAAGGACAGTGCTGACTTTGTAAACAACAGAAGACACCAAGACAGGATGATATGATAAAGGACAGTGCTGACTTTGTCAACAGAAAATACCAAGGCAGGATGATATTATAAAGGACAATACTTACTTTGTACACAACAGAAGACACCAAGACAAGATGATATGATAAAGGACAGTGCTTACTTTGTCAACAACAGAAGACACCAAGGCAGGATGATATGATAAAGGACAGTGCTGACTTTGTCAACAACAGAAGACACCAAGGTAGGATGATATGATAAAGGACAGTGCTGACTTTGTCAACAACAGAAGACACCAAGGCAAGATGATATGATAAAGGACAGTGCTGACTTTGTAAACAACAGAAGACACCAAGACAGGATGATATGATAAAGGACAGTGCTGATTTTGTCAACAGAAGACACCAAGGCAGGATGATATTATAAAGGACAATACTTACTTTGTACACAACAGAAGACACCAAGACAAGATGATATGATAAAGGACAATGCTGACTTTGTCAACAACACTGAGAAGACACCAAGACATGATGATATGATAAAAGACAGTGCTGACTTTGTCAACAACAGAAGACACCAAGGCAGGATGATATGATAAAGGACAGTGCTGACTGTCAATAACAGAAGACACCAAGGCAAGATGATATGATAAAGGACAGTTCACCTGGTTATAAAAAAAACCAATTGGTCCTATGTAAAAACTATGTCCTGCAGTGGTAGTCATCTTGGAATTACGATCAACATAAAAAACACAAAGTTTGTAAAGGACCTTCCAATGATTGATGCACAATTTAGGTTCAATCAGGCAATAGCTTCAGAGAAGAATATATTTCTGTATTTTCCCCTGTGTTAATACTATGACCTGTGGTGGCAGCCATCTTGGATTTCCGATCGGCATAAAAAACAGAAACTTTGTAGAGGACCTTCCAATGATCATTCCTGGGCAGTTTGGTTTCAACTGTCCAAGTGGTTTCAGAGAAGAAGCGTTTTGAAACATTTTCCCCATAGGGTCCAATGTTAAACTAAGTCCTGCCGTAGCCGCCATTTTGAATTTCATATCAGAACAAAAAACGTAAAGTTTGTAGAGGACCATCCAATGAACATTCATGTACAGTTTGGCTTTAATCATATTTGTAGTTTCTGAGTAGAAGGCATTTGAACATCTTCCCATAGGGTCCAATGTTAATCTATGTATTGCGTGGTGGCCATCTTGGATTTCCGATCGGCATAAAAAAAACACACCTTGTAGAGGACCTTCCAATGATCATTCCTGGTCAGTTTGGTTTCAATTATCCAAGTGGTTTCAGAGAAGAAGCGTTTTGAAACATTTTTCCCATAGGGTCCAATGTTAAACTAAGTCCTGCCGTAGCCGCCATTTTGAATTTCATATCGGAATAAAAAACGTTAAATTTGTAGAGGACCATTCAATGAACATTCATGTACAGTTTTGCTTTAATCATATTTGTAGTTTCTGAGAAGAAGGCATTTGAACATTTTCCCATAGGGTCCAATGTTAATCTATGTCTTGCGGTGGCGGCCATCTTGAATTTTCGATCGGCATAAAAAAACAGAAACTTTGTAGAGGACCTTCCAATGATCATTCCTGGGCAGTTTGGTTTCAATTGTCCAAGTGGTTTCAGAGAAGAAGCGTTTTGAAACATTTTTCCCATAGGGTCCAATGTTAAACTAAGTCCTGCCGTAGCCGCCATTTTGAATTTCATATCGGAACAAAAAACGTAAAGTTTGTAGAGGACCATCCAATGAACATTCATGTACAGTTTGGCTTTAATAATATTTGTAGTTTCTGAGAAGAAGGCATTTGAACATTTTCCCATAGGGTCCAATGTTAATCTATGTATTGCGGTGTGAAAAATCCGTTTTGTTCTTTTTTTTAATAATTTCTTTTATATATATATATATGTGGTCGAGTTATATTGTGTTGCATCGTCATGTCTCGACGATCCGTTACTCATTAAGTTCTCTGGTTGGTAGATTCCCTTAGACTTTATATATATATAAATATAAGGGAGTGGATGTGGTCGAGTGATCTAGGACGCTGGACGCAAGGCTAAGCGAATGGTGCTGCAGTGTATCAATGGTGCGAGTTCAAATCCTGTCGAGGGAAGAACAAAAATTTGACAGCTCTAAAATCTAATTCTAACACTGTTTGGTTTAATAGGGAGTGGATGTGGTCGAGTGGTCTAGGGCGCTGGACGTAAGGCTTAGCGAATGGTGCTGCAGTGTATCAATGGTGTGGGTTCAAATCCCGTCGAGGGAAGAACAAAAATTTGACAGCTCTAAAATCTAATTCTAACACTGTTTGGTTTAATTTTCAGACGTATACATATATATATATATATATCCAGATCAGATAAATACCAATATAGTGTGTGTAATGTCTTGTGTAAATGAATTGTAATGTCTGTGTTGTATGTAAAAATGGAAAATTACAACAAAAAACATTTGACAAATTCCTTTCTAGCACAGACCTCCCATTGTCTAATCCAAAAGAACATATTGACAAAACAAGTAGAGGGTCACTAGTTTCAAATTCTTGTAAAATGCATTGGTAAAGGGAATATTTAAAGCAATTTTGTTCAAAATAGTTATCTCTCTCTAACCTGTGAGTAATATAACAAACCCAGCCTGAACCATAAGTATAAGATTTATCATGATGAAAAATAAACTTGAAAGCTAATATATCAAGAATTATGATGCAATCTATCAACAAAAAGGATGTAAAACCACTTTAAAAAATAAGTTGCGTCATTCTAAATGTTAAATCTTAAATAGTAATAAAGTACATATCCAGGGGGTGTATATGACAAACAAAACGTAACATCATTGTCATACTTAAAATTAGAGAAAAAATATCTAGGTGATAAATAATTTTGTTGTCTTTGATAAAAATGTTTATCTTTCGGGTGTTACGTTAGATAAAGATAAAATGTACCCATTTGACATTTTCAATAATTATTTTAAGAAATCTAACAAGTTTTTTTTTGTGATGAATCACAAGACTGAAAATGTATGTAATCTTTAAATGGAAATTTTTGGTGAATAGCATTGGCTATTTTTAAAAAAGATAGAATAGTATTTAACCAATATCCCTCCATAGACAAATATTAATTCCACGGAAATCAATGGGAATGAAATGGTAAATAATCAACTTCCCACTAACATTGTGAAATTGACAGTGACTAGTCTGTCTCTACTATAATCCACTCGGAATTTTTGCTTGCTTTAATTTCGATTCTTTGATAACATTTTGTTTTTACTTTTGTAAAATATATATTGATACTATACATAATAACAAATAGAAATCCACCAGAAATTCATAATTACAACTAAAGAAAACAAACACTTATTGTCACTTTCATAAAACTCACCTTTAACATTTGAAACTCCATGATAACCTAGTCTGTGTTTGGCTGAAGAACAGTATTTATCCTTGTATTCTAAATTCCTCCTTGGGTCGTCTTCTTGTATGGAGTTGTTAGCTCCCATTTCAATATTTTAGAATTCAACTGGAATTAAATCAACACTACAATTGACCTCTTTTCAATTAAAATGTGTTCATTTCACAGATAAATCGATCCACAAAAGTCCAATATAAACTGTCGATTTGTTTTAAAATTTATTATATTATAACTCGTGTGAAAATGGACTTTCTGTATTATTATGTATATATTTTTTAATCCCACGGTATTTTTTTCTTGTTCAAATCCAGTTAAATCAGACTGATATAAAGTGTACACACGTAAATAAATACCACACGTAAATATACAATCCTCTTATCAATGTGATCACTTGATCAGAATTTCCAGGATTGACCAATGAAAATTTATGACTCACAAAACCGTAAATAAAAACGTGTACAGTTTAAAAACTGGAAAACTACACGGATTTATAAATACACAGCTTTTCCTTAGCGTATTTCCGATGTAATGTGAACTTATCGACAATCAACTAACGATATACGGTCCCTTTAATAAAGTTAGCCTTTATCTAGTTAGATCTATTCATCAAAGTCAGTCACGGTTCGTTGACCATCCATTGACAAAACGTCTCAAGTGTCTTGAAAGGCGCTACTGGTAAAACATGACCGGAAAACTAGTGTTAATGTCATTGATTAATTAGATTAGTAAATTTTACGAATTTCAATGTACATAAATTATCTTCAATTATTGAATATACATGTATAAGAGAACGAGTTATTTAAGTCCTCGTTGGCAATCGATTTTTCAAACGACAGATGGACATTTTTTTTACATGAAAAATTCCTTTTGACATGAGACTTTTCTGTTTATAGAATGTAATCTTTTTAAAAATAGATTCCAAAAATAATAAAGTCAAATTATCAAATTATCCAATCGTTTCCAAAAAATCAAAGACCGTAAATAGATCTCATTTTCGTCCTTGGGGAAAATCAAATAGAACTGCCTTGGGAGAGACTTATAATATGTCGACCAGCTTAGAATGAAAGAAAACTGCACAAATTAAGGAGAATATTTTTCTGTTGAACAAAATTCTTCACACAAAGCTATGGTATCTGTGTCCACAATTTTTGTATCTATGTCAACAATCACATGTAACTATAAGTTAGGGTGTCAATGTCAACAGTCACATGTAACTATAAGTAGGGTATATATGTCAACAGTCACATGTAACTATAAGTAGGGTATCTATGTCAACAGTCACATGTAACTATATGTAGTGTGTCTATGTCAACAGTCACATGTAACTATAAGTAGGGTGTCTATGTCAACAGTCACATGTAAATATAAGTAGGGTATCTATGTCAACAGTCACATGTAACTATAAGTTAGGGTGACTATGTCAACAGTCACATGTAACTATAAGTTAGGGTGTCTATGTCAACAGTCACATGTAACTATAAGTAGGGTATCTATGTCAACAGTCACATGTAACTATAAGTAGGGTATCTATGTCAACAGTCACATGTAACTATAAGTTAGGGTGTCTATGTCAACAGTCACATGTAACTATAAGTAGGGTATCTATGTCAACAGTCACATGTAACTATAAGTAGGGTATCTATGTCAACAGTCACATGTAACTATAAGTAGGGTATCTATGTCAACAGTCACATGTAACTATAAGTTAGGGTGTCTATGTCAACAGTCACATGTAACTATAAGTAGGGTATCTATGTCAACAGTCACATGTAAATATAAGTAGGGTATCTATGTCAACAGTCACATGTAACTATAAGTAGGGTATATATGTCAACAATCACATGTAACTATAAGTAGGGTATCTATGGCAACAGTCACATGTAACTATATGTAGTGTGTCTATGTCAACAGTCACATGTAACTATAAGTAGGGTGTCTATGTCAACAGTCACATGTAAATATAAGTAGGGTATCTATGTCAACAGTCACATGTAACTATAAGTTAGGGTGACTATGTCAACAGTCACATGTAACTATAAGTTAGGGTGTCTATGTCAACAGTCACATGTAACTATAAGTAGGGTATCTATGTCAACAGTCACATGTAACTATAAGTAGGGTATCTATGTCAACAGTCACATGTAACTATAAGTAGGGTATCTATGTCAACAGTCACATGTAACTATAAGTAGGGTATCTATGTCAACAGTCACATGTAACTATAAGTTAGGGTGTCTATGTCAACAGTCACATGTAACTATAAGTAGGGTATCTATGTCAACAGTCACATGTAACTATAAGTTAGGGTGTCTATGTCAACAGTCACATGTAACTATAAGTAGGGTGTCTATGTCAACAGTCTCATGTAACTATAAGTAGGGTACATATGTCAACAGTCACATGTAACTATAAGTTAGGGTGTCTATGTCAAGTCACATGTAATTATAAGTAGGGTGTCTATGTCAACAGTCTCATGTAACTATAAGTTAGGGTGTCTATGTCAACAGTCACATGTAACTATATGTTAGGGTATCTATGTCAAGTCACATGTAACTATAAGTTAGGGTGTCTATGTCAACAGTTACATGTAACTATAAGTAGGGTGTCTATGTCAACTGTCACATGTAACTATAAGTAGGGTGTCTATGTCAACAGTCACATGTAACTATAAGTTAGGGTGTCTATGTCAACAGTCACATGTAACTATACGTTAGGGTATCTATGTCAACAGTCACATGTAACTAT
Source organism: Bathymodiolus brooksi (assembly GCA_963680875.1). Lineage (NCBI taxonomy): Eukaryota > Metazoa > Mollusca > Bivalvia > Mytilida > Modiolidae > Bathymodiolus > Bathymodiolus brooksi. The sequence goes on along the minus strand of OY804589.1, from coordinate 94,239,867 downwards.
TAGTAGGGTATCTATGACAACAGTCACATGTAATTATAAGTTAGGGTGTCTATGTCAACCGTCACATGTAACTATTAGTAGGGTATCTATGTCAACAGTCATATGTAACTATAAGTAGGGTGTCTATGTCAACAGTCACATGTAACTATAAATAGGGTGTCTATGTCAACAGTCACATGTAACTATAAGTTAGGGTGTCTATGTCAACAGTCACATGTAACTATAAATAGGGTGTCTATGTCAACAGTCACATGTAACTATAAGTTAGGGTGTCTATGTCAACAGTCATATGTAACTATAAGTAGGGTGTCTATGTCAACAGTCACATGTAACTATAAATAGGGTGTCTATGTCAACAGTCACATGTAACTATAAGTTAGGGTGTCTATGTCAACAGTCACATGTAACTATAAGTAGGGTGTCTATGTCAACAGTCACATGTAACTATAAGTTAATTACTAGTAATGTAATTATGTCGGATATTAAAGGGATATTGTCTACCAGCTGCGTAATTTTTTCATACCCAAAATTATTGTCGATTTCCGTACTGACCTTCATAAAATGAAGATTAAACACCGAATTATTGATGAATACGCTCCGAAACGTTGTTTTTTCGACTAAAAAAGCTGACCATCGTTACCGGAAGCTAATTAATAGTTGTTGAGAAAAATGTGCATATAAATGTTCAATGTGGATAAAAACCAACTAAGTCGGCAAACAGGAAGTAGGAATCTGATGGTTCCAAAAACGCTTCCCACGATATGGCATACCTATGTGAAGCTTGTGACCAAATATCAGATTTCTGCCATCAATAGTTGCTGAGAAAAATGTGACGAAAAATATTTTGGAAGGACGGACGGACAGAGGTAAAACAGTATACCCCCCTCCCCCTTCGGGGACCGGGGGTATAATTAGATCTAAAATAGGGAGCAAGCGCGTAGATCTAATTTTAATTAGATTGGCGAAGTGCTGGAATAATTTTTTTTCTTCAAAATTTTGTATATGATTATACTGTGAAAATGTCAAGTCAGAATATATTTTTTTCTCCTGTCCAGCCAAATTTTTTCTTCAAGATTCAGAATCAAAATAATTTTTAGGAAAAAAAACATAAAATTAAAATTGAATAGCTTGAGGGGTAAATTGATAAAAAAAAATTGCAAGACCAAAATGGTTCTCCCATATACCAACAAAAAACGAAATAAAACTGTGGTCATAAGAAAGTCCCACGAGAAAATCTTTCCTTCCAAAATAAGACTTTTTTTTATTTCTCTAAACTGAATTTGTGCAAACTATTTCACTTATAATGAATTATATTTCTTTTTTAAATAGAGCTCATTTTTCTAGATGAATGTATAACCATCTGTCTTTACTCTGTTTTTATTAAATCTCTTGTCTTTATTACAGGACTTTGATCGGATTGTCCTTGATGAGGCAGTGTTGGGGGTTGCTAGAATGTTTCGAGAGGAACTTGTAGTAATGCCCCATGACGAGGATTACAACAGATCCAATAGGTATGCAGCCTACCGCCAGTATACCATTTGGGCACATGGCCGACTTGGAGCTGGGGTCAGACGTGTGATCCCAAGCTGTTGTACTTGGAAAATTAGGGACAAGTATCCTGATCTATATGGACAGTACAATGGTTTCATTCCTAGACGATTTAATTAAAACTTGTTCATGAAATATTTTGTATTTTATCCCATATACCCTATAATGATAAAGTTTACCACTTGCTTCCCTATGGTCGGTGGTTGTCCGGGTACTCTGGCTTCCTCCACCACTAAAACTGGTCGCCATGATATAGCTGAAATATTGCTGAAAGTGGCGTTAAAACACCAAAAATAAAAAATAAATCAACCCTAATGAGTTGTTAATTTCACAAGTTGGTCAGTTGGAATTGTAAATTTAATTTGAAAGTTTTGCCATCTTATTATTATTTTTTGTTCTATCAGCACTGACAATTTCTTCTAAAATGGACTGACAGTCTTTTATATAATTCAAAACCAAACTTGGCAGAGATGTTTTCTATGAGGTCCTACACAAGAGTTGTTACTTTTGTGCAGATTCGTCAAAAAACATAGCCACCATGTGACTTTGAAAATTCTGATTGGTCGATTTTCAAGAAACTTCTTCTCAAGAACCACTGAAGGGATTGAATTGAAATCTGGTATATATGTTCCTATGAATGTCTTTAACATGTGTTGTTACTGTTTGCACCATTTGAAAATTCAAAATGGCCACCAGCTATCATTATTGTGCATTGGACAATTTGTAATGGCCATTATCCTGACTTGGGTACTTTTCTGCTCTAAATGTGCAGAACTTCTGTTAGACCAGGAAAAACAAAGAGTGACAATCTAAATTTATTTTATGCGACAATATAGTCAATTGTTTTGTCTTGGTCTTCAAATCTGGATTTCTGAGATGCTACAATATCATCCCGAGTTGGAGGTTGTGGAATTGGTGCAAGATGGACCGAGATTCTTCTGGGATCATCTACTTCCAACTGCACATGTTAATTCATTCCTTCATTATCTTGCTGTCTCATACAAATGATGACCCTTAATAGTCTTGGAACATAGGAATATGACTTGTCAGCTTTAACAGGCTGCACAGACCATCTAGCTGTCTTTTTGTTGTAACTTCTCTGCCACCTGAAGTAGAAAAATACATACAATGTAATTCACAAGAATAAAACAATAGAATTGAGATTATGATCTATGGAGCCCTAACTTTCAATTCAAGATGAATATCTCGAATGTATAGTGAATGACAAACTAAACATATCATTACAAGTCCACTTTATGAAGGATTTGAGTGATTTGTAGACAGATTTTAGGTTGTGGTCATCCCTCAAGAAGTTCTACGGCAGGCATCACGAGCTGGTCAATGGTTACAGGGTGTCTGTTACCCAAATCAGACCTGATCTTCATTTGTTGTTGATGTCTTTCCCTTCATCGGATGGGACTTCTACCGGACTTGACCATGGACAAAACAGCGGGTTTGCGACTTTTGATTGACCCTTCTGAAGCCTATGATCAAATATCAGATTGCTGCCATAAATAATTACTGAGAAAAATGTTATGAACATCTTGGAACGAACGGATGGACAGAGGTAAAACAGTATACCCCCTCCCCCTTCCAGTAGAGCGGGGGTATAATAAAGCTCCTATGACATATGATCATGCATGGTTCTGTTATTAGGACAAAATTTCAAGTATGTAAGTTACAACTGAAACATATGAAATTAACATGACAAACCTTAGAGTGAAGTTGAGGCTAGGTTCAAAATCTCCATCGTCAGAATCATCACCAACATCACTGCCCTCTTCAGTAATATCTATTGAGAGACTGTAAGAATAAAAAATAATTGTTTATTACAGTGTATGTGTATAATATCGAAACAAATTTTGCTATATGGTTCTGATGTGCAGCTGTATAACGAAAAAGCTTTTCAAAATAATATTAAATCTTTATACATGTATCCAGCACACATCTACACAACCCAATATAAAGAAACAAAATTACATCAAAGTTCCAGGAAAAAATTTGGTGCGCCAGACGTGCGTCAATTCTGTCCCAGTTTGGTTTCATTCCCGTAAGTAGCTAAAGAGGACTGGCCATTTCAGCTTGTGGATTGATGAAAATGTAACGATGACGCAGAAGCCAACATGATCCCTATATAATATAGCTACTAGTAGTATCACTATGCAAGCCACAATAATTAATAGGAAACTGTTATACAAGTGACTGTGTTGAACAATATTGACAATGTTACCTATAAACATAATGTAGAATATGTCTAATCTTTAACAAATGAACATACTGAAATGGGTTCACAAATGAACTCGATTTCTCCAGTTTCATCCGTTTCGTTGAAATGTGATGGCTGCTCATTTCTTCTACTCTAGAATTACCTTGGTCAGAATATCTAAATCAAAAGTACATAATATCAATCACTACAAAATCACATTTGTCTGAAATTACCAGTTTTTGTAGTAATTTGCCTAAAAAATTTAGATAATTTTACAAAAACCTGCATGATTTTCACACAGACATGGGCCATCGGTCTACTGTTAAATTCACACACTGTGAAACATGCAAATTGCTATGGATCTTCACATTATTTCTTAAAAATCTTGTTTATAAATCATACTTACAAGATCCAAACTAAACAAGGGCAAAGCGTGGCATATCCCCTTGCCTAAAAATTTGACCCGGTGACCTTGACCTTTGACTTTGAAAATCAATAGGGTTCCAGATTCTCTTAAGGACTAAGTATGTACCAAGTTTGGTCAAAATCCATTGAAGGATGTTGATTCTAGAGTGTTCAAAAGGATGTTACGTGGTAAAATTTTGACCCGGTTATCTTGACCTTTGACCTATAAGGCTATGACCTTGAAAATCAATAAGGTTTCTGTATCTTAAGGACTAAGTATGTACCAAGTTTTGTCAAAAATCCATTGAAGGATGTTGATTCTAGTGTTCACAAGGATGTTATGCGGTAAAAATTTTAGGCTGTGACCTTGATCTTTGCATACGACCTTGAAAATCAATAGGGTTCCAGATTCTCTTAAGGACTAAGTATGTACCAAGTTTGGTCAAAATCCATTGAAGGATGTTGATTCTATAGTGTTCACAAGGATGTGACGGACGGACGGTAGCGTTACTATATCCCTTGGCAACTTCGTTGGCGAGGGGATAAAAAGCAGTTCAAATGACAATTCTTTAAATAGAAAGCCTTTATATAAAAAAAACATATTGATTTCCCTCTATCATGTCTATGTTGATAATTCTAAGATAGTAAAGTATAATTTTGGCTCCCTGAACTAAAAATTATGTCCAAAATTGTTGAAATGTAGTAAAAAACTAGTTAATGTAATGTTTTTAGAATAGTCAAGAAATAAACTTGGTTTGCATAAGGAAATTGAAAACGATTTTCATTTAGTCATAGTCTAAAATATGCAGTTCAGGACATTTCAGTAAAATTTTATAGTCACATATATAGAAAAGTTTCTGAAACTTGCAAATTTCTATGGATCTTCATATTATTTTTTAAAAACCTTGTTTATGTATCATACTTACAGGATCCAAACTAAAAATGCTACTGAAATGACACTTATTTAAATGGAAAGCTTTTTATATAAAAGATACATACTGATTTTCCACTATGGTGATAATTCACAGACAGGAAGATATAATTTTGGCTCCCATAACAAAATGTTATGTTCAAACTTATTGAAAAGTCCTTTTAACCTTATTTATGTAATGTATTTCCAGTACCCAAGATATAAACTTGTTTGCATAAAGGAATTGAAAATGATTTTCATTTAGCCATGGTCTAAAATATGCATTTTAGGACATTTCTGAAATTTTCAGTAAAATTTTGTAGTCATATATAAAAAAAAGTTCTGAAACTTGAAAATTTCAATGGATATTCATATCATTTCTTCAAAACCTTGTTTATAATTATATATTATACTTACAGGATCCACACTAAAAGTGCAATTGAAATGAAGCTTCTTTAAATAGAAAGCTTTTATTTGAAAAATACATACTGATTTTCCATTATAGTGATAATTCGCAGAAAGTAAGGTATATACTTTTGGTTCCCAAAACTAAGTTTCATGTCCAAGTTGTTGAAATTTGATAAAATTAAAAGCCTAATTATATCAAAGAAATAAATTTGCTTGAATAAAAAGAACTTTATAGGGTTTTCATTAAGCCATGTACAGTTTTAATTCTTGCATTAAAAATGAATTGATTCGATTTTTTTTTTAAATTGATAATAATAAACTGCATTGTCATTGATATCATTTTTGCACTCCCATTTCCCCTTTGCTGGCCTCTTAAAATTTGTGTTTGTTTACCTCGCAAATACGGCCGTTTTATGCTACTCATTGACAATAATTTGCTGTTGCCAGGTGCAAAATTACATATATTGATTAATATCTACCGAAAATGATCATAGGCATCATCATAAATTCATAAAATATGAAAAACGATTGAGAAAAGAAGGCAACATGCTCGGCTTACCTATCAACAATAATCAAGCACTTCCTTGAGTTCGCTCCATCCAACGGCAACGGTCCAACTGATCCCCTACATATATCCTGCATTTGTTCCATTTGGAAGATACTTCACTTCTATTCCTCTTTATCTCTGAATCCGTCAAAGTCCGCTTTCTTCCACGCGTTGACAGTTTCTCTTTTGCCCAAGAACCACATGTTGTTTATTGTTTCTAAACAGTGCGCATGCTCAAGACGTGTTCGCATAGAAGGCCATATGAACAGATTTGAATATTGTCATCCGGACAATAATTCTGATAACGATAGTTTTGGGTCTTTTTCGTATCTTTTGCAACATAACTCGGTGTTAATCTTCATTTTATGAAGGTCAGTACGGAAATCGACAATAATTTTGGGTATGAAAAAATTACGCAGCTGGTAGACAATATCCCTTTAATATTTCATCTTCAGATGACTGTGTACTCTCGCAATGATTATAATATTACTCAAATTTGACAACACCACTTATATACATATATATATAATATACGTCTGAAAATCAAACCAAACAGTGTTAGAATTAGATTTTAGAGCTGTCAAATTTTTGTTCTTCCCTCGACGGGATTCGAACTCACACCATTGATACACTGCAGCACCATTCGCTTAGCCTTACGTCCAGGGCGCTGGACGTATATGATACATTTTTGCATCCAGTCAAGTCTAAACAATTAAGCAATCAGTTTTTATTATACAGCTTATAAGATATTCATATTTATATGTTTTATTTCAACGTCTTCCAATACATTTTATTTCATTTTTACTTCAACTATTAATTCCATTTCAAAACAATCAAAACGGTTCTTTTATCTTGTATAGATGTACTATGTTATATATAGTGACTGATTGTCGATGTGAAATTACGGCACATAATATGGGACATCCTTGATAATGCATGGAACATATTATTTTCTTTAATAAGGATAATTATGAGATGATGCAATGACAAAGTTTATCTGATTATAATGATGTAATATTGACCAATCAAGACTAAGTAGACTGTTGACAAACTGTGATTACATGGATCGTAAATAACTTGATTGTCTCTTCAAGGCCAGTAGCCAGTTTTCACGCTGTGACCGTTTGATAATCATCCCATCTTGAACAGGAACGACACTCATGGAAAAGGGTTGGGGGATAACCGTGCGGACGGGACTAGTTGAAGTTGAACAATTCTAACAATGGTTTAGCTTTTATTATTATAATCTCTTTTATTATTCTTTTATTTGTTTGTTTGTCAAAATCGTGTCGGATTATAGTGCCAATATTTTTTTTGGAAAAGTCACAAAGTCACAAAGTTTGTATGGGGGAAGGGGTGGAGCTTAAAGTTGACATGATGGATACATTATGTTTTGATTTTCGAACCTTATGAATATGGATACAATAAAAAGAAAACGCGGCGTAAAAATCTAACAAAGCCTTCCATTGATAAATGTTACTGTAATATACTATTTTTTTCAACAAAGACAACCTAGTATTTCGTTCATCAATTTTTGTTTTGCGTGAACTGATAATGTCTAGTTCTCCAGCAACAAAAGGTTTAAAGTCAAGATCCTGAAATGCGACAGATTTATTAATATACTCGTATTGAAGGGCAGTATGGGGCCAAGTTTGTGGATTCTGCACGTCGTCACTAGCTTTAGCTACCATCCCAGATTTAACCATACTTTTGCTCTTGAAAACTTTCTTTTTACTATCCCGGTCTGACTCTGATGTATTAGAAGAATCCGAATCTGAATTTGAATCCATCGATTCTGTTGATTCGGAAACGGCGTGTTTTTTAGACGACTTGTTACTCTTACCGAAAAAAGTATCCTTTTTAACTTTTTTCTTTTTCAAATCACGTTTCTGTTCATGATCATGTGACAAACAAGAAAAATCAGAACTATCGTCTGAACTATCTTGTGTAATACAATCAGTAATATCAATATTAAATAATTTACCCTTCCTACAAATTTCCGACAATTGCTTTTCCACAATATCATTCAACATTTTGTTGTTTCTTAGTTTATCTAAATTTATCTCACCCTTTTTCTTCTTTTTCTGTACTAAATCTGTATCCTTGCCAGTGCGTCTGTTGGGCTTCTCGTCCTTCTTTGCAACTGCACCAATATCCCTCTGTTGATGTTTCACCAATTCCGGTCCACTCGACTCATTACGTGATATCGGAACACTCGTATACCTTTTCTTTGATGTTGTTAACTGTCCACTCGACGACACACGCGGCAAAGATTTCGGAATAGCCCCCTGCAACTCAAATTCCCTCTCAGATATGGAGATTTCTAAATCTTCAATTTGTTCTTTTAATTTATTTATAGTTTCACCTTTTATCTCGTCGTCAAAAATACCCGACGTTGGGTCAGAAATGTCTAAAACATCTTCGGCATAGTCCAAACGGAATTCATTTATAAATTTATTATTTTTTTGTGTATTACCTCGTGTAAAAGGCATGTTGACCGAAGGCAGTCTCCCGTGCAAGCCACAAAAAAAGTCGATGTATATCAAACAAAAGCGCTGTCAATGAATTAAATAAAATAACCAAAAGAAAGAGAGAGAAATTTTGTTTACCATAAATATTTAGAGAACGAAAAACGAAAAATTAACAATACATATTTAAGAAAGGCTTTATTAATAAATTAAATAAAAATGACGAAAAAATAAAAATTACCAAAACTTTACATGCCTCACGGGATGAACCACCATGGTAATCGAACCGACCTTCTCGTGCGGCACTTGACGGCAGAATGCCTAAGAACATGTGAACAAAATAAATGAAATCTGTTCGTCCAATCAAAATGATTTTAATAAAATAACAATTTAAATGATGACGAACAATGTAAAGAGTAGATAAGTCCGAATGTAATTAGTATAGTCTATTTAAAAAATCCAACAGCGCGAATTAATTATTTTTTGATAAATAAAAAAATGACACAATTAATATTTATATATCTTAGTATGGCGCCAAGCGTCCCACTATATTCTTAAATGAAATACGAGATTAAAACCTCAGATGGTTATAGAAACATTATCTTAATGCAGTTGGGTTGATTAACTGGTCATGTCTTACCATAATTAATAACAGTTTACATATAATTATAATGCGGAAATCGGATAAAAGCGATCATGTTTTCTGATTCGTGTCACAGCATGGATCAAAATCAACATATACTCTGTAATCTGACATTGGTAGTAAATCATACGACACTGAATTGGCGCGAGTTGGGGGCGATATAAAATCGTCGTCTTTGTTGACAACATCTGCTAAAACAAATATAAATTTTATCAATTAATATAAAAAAAATATTACAAGGATATACACATTATATATATATAGTGTTGGTACAACTGTTTGTATCATGTCGAGTCGGTAAAGGAAAGAAAGTCACAGTAAAAAAAGACATAAATTGTCTAGGAAAAAAGTCACAAAAAAAACAGGTCACAATGTTTACCTAGGAAAAGTCCTGTATATTACAATATATATATATATATATATATATATATATATACGTCTGAAAATTAAACCAAACAGTGTTAGAATTAGATTTTAGAACTGTCAAATTTTTGTTCTTCCCTCGACGGGATTTGAACCCACACCATTGATACACTGCAGCACCATTCGCTTAGCCTGACGTCCAGCGCCCTAGACCACTCGACCACATCCACTCCCTTATATATATATATATAGGTACACTGTCACACTGACGATTAACGACAAAAAAATTTAGAAAATGTCTGTTTAACTGACCATTAAGGTGATGGTAATTGATATTGATGTCCTTTAATATTTAAATGTCCTATGACACATGGTACAATGAAATAGACACTGAAAGCACATGTCTGTTTCTTTGTTTTGATGGTTTGACTCTTACACTATTTGTACTCACTCCGTGCAGATTTTTACACTTCAGAAAATCTAAAAAAAACATAGAGACCTATTTGGTAACCTTTTAAATAATGGACCAACAATTTTGAAATGATATCATATATTAATATACAATGTACATCGAGAGAAAAAAAGTTGATTTGAAAACTGGATTTTTAAGAATTCATAGAAGTCAAACGGACTATAGTAGCCACTAGGTTAAGTAGTGATGTGGAAGTTGTGGTTCCATGAGAAAAACACCGAGGCTAAGAAATTATTTGATAACTAGACTTCATTGATGAACTGGCGTGACAGGAAGTAGTTATAAAAAAAGATCGGGTCAACCACTAGACCATCGAGTACCCGTGATAATTTAATAATTGGTATGTTTCTGACTTTTGAAATGTATTAAACATTACAAAATTAGACCTACTCGTAAGAAAAATTAACATAATAATGCATCAACCTTAAAATTAGTCACAGCTTTTAGAGAATATAGTCCACTTTCAATCAAAGATATTATTAACATAAAACTAGTTTTACAGTTTGATCAAAGAAATTTCAACAATTTACTGTTAAAATCAGATGAACCTTATAGTGAAATATGAGGCGACGTACATATAAATCCTACACGCAAGACAGATGGTACCATGTATGAGATTAGAGATATGATAATCATCAAGGTTTTCTTATACATGTTGTAGACATATTTTACACATCTCATTAACTAAACTGTCAAAACATGAAAGAAATTTGACAAAATCTATCGCTCAGGTCATATTTCAACTGTACCATTAACACGCGAAATAACACTACTTCCTTCCGGCACATTTACTATCGTCTGTTTCCATGGAAATCAAGGTTTATTTAAAAAATACTAGCATTTAGCCCCAATATAACTAAAATAAGATGCTTGTTGGATTTTTTTGATCTGGCAATGGAAATAGAACAATCAATTGACTAGAGTGTTACGAGTGGCAGTTCGTGTTAAAATTGTGATGAAACCATCACGTTTCTCTTTCCATCGCGATACCTTTAACAAGAACTATAACGTACTGAAGCCTGGAACTGCCTTCTCTGGTTGTCTTACTACTTTTAACAAGAACTATAACGTACAGAAGCCTAGAACTGCCTTGTCTACTTGTCTGACTACTTTTAACAAGAACTATAACGTACAGAAGCCTAGAACTGCTTTGTCTACTTGTCTGACTACTTTTAACAAGAACTATAATGTACAGAAGCCTAGAACTCCTTTGTCTACTTGTCTGACTACTTTTAACAAGAACTATAATGTACAGAAGCCTAGAACTCCTTTGTCTACTTGTCTGACTACTTTTAACAAGAACTATAATGTACAGAAGCCTAGAACTGCCTTGTCTAGTTGTCTGACTACTTTTAACAAGAACTATAACGTACAGAAGCCTAGAACTGCCTTGTCTACTTGTCTGACTACTTTTAGCAAGAACTATAACGTACAGAAGCCTAGAACTGTCTTGTCTACTTGTCTTACTACTTTTAACAAGAACTATAATGTACAGAAGCCTAGAACTGCCCTGTCTACTTGTCTTACTACTTTTAACAAGAACTATAAAGTACAGAAGCCTAGAACTGTCTTGTCTACTTGTCTGACTACTTTTAACAAAAACTATAACGTACAGAAGCCTAGAACTGCCTTGTCTAGTTGTCTGACTACTTTTAACAAGAACTATAACGTACAGAAGCCTAGAACTGTCTTGTCTACTTGTCTGACTACTTTTAACAAGAACTATAATGTACGGAAGCCTAGAACTGTCTTGTCTACTTGTCTTACTACTTTTAACAAGAACTATAATGTACAGAAGCCTAGAACTGTCTTGTCTACTTGTCAGACTACTCTTAACAAGAACTATAATGTACAGAAGCCTAGAACTGCCTTGTCTACTTGTCTTACTACTTTTAACAAGAACTATAACGTACAGAAGCCTAGAACTGTCTTGTCTACTTGTTTTACTACTTTTAACAAGAACTATAATGTACGGAAGCCTAGAACTGCCTTGTCTAGTTTTCTTACTACTTTTAACAAGAACTATAACGTACAGAAGCCTAGAACTGCCTTGTCTACTTATCTTACTACTTTTAACAAGAACTATCACGTACAAAAGCCTAGAACTGTCTTGTCTACTTGTCTTACTACTTTTAACAAGAACTATAACGTACAGAAGCCTAGAACTGCCTTGTCTACTTGTCTGACTACTTTTAGCAAGAACTATAACGTACAGAAGCCTAGAACTGTCTTGTCTACTTGTCTTACTACTTTTAACAAGAACTATAATGTACAGAAGCCTAGAACTGCCCTGTCTACTTGTCTTACTACTTTTAACAAGAACTATAAAGTACAGAAGCCTAGAACTGTCTTGTCTACTTGTCTGACTACTTTTAACAAAAACTATAATGTACAGAAGCCTAGAACTGCCTTGTCTAGTTGTCTGACTACTTTTAACAAGAACTATAACGTACAGAAGCCTAGAACTGTCTTGTCTACTTGTCTGACTACTTTTAACAAGAACTATAATGTACGGAAGCCTAGAACTGTCTTGTCTACTTGTCTTACTACTTTTAACAAGAACTATAATGTACAGAAGCCTAGAACTGTCTTGTCTACTTGTCTTACTACTTTTAACAAGAACTATAACGTACAGAAGCCTAGAACTGTCTTGTCTACTTATCTGACTACTTTTAACAAGAACTATAATGTACAGAAGCCTAGAACTGCCTTGTCTACTTGTCTTACTACTTTTAACAAGAACTATAACGTACAGAAGCCTAGAACTGCCTTGTCTACTTGTCTTACTACTTTTAACAAGAACTATAACGTACAGAAGCCTAGAACTGTCTTGTCTACTTGTCTGACTACTTTTAACAAGAACTATAATGTACGGAAGCCTAGAACTGCCTTGTCTACTTGTCTGACTACTTTTAGCAAGAACTATAACGTACAGAAGCCTAGAACTGTCTTGTCTACTTGTCAGACTACTCTTAACAAGAACTATAATGTACAGAAGCCTAGAACTGCCTTGTCTACTTGTCTTACTACTTTTAACAAGAACTATAACGTACAGAAGCCTAGAACTGTCTTGTCTACTTATCTGACTACTTTTAACAAGAACTATAATGTACAGAAGCCTAGAACTGCCTTGTCTACTTGTCTTACTACTTTTAACAAGAACTATAACGTACAGAAGCCTAGAACTGCCTTGTCTAGTTGTCTGACTACTTTTAACAAGAACTATAACGTACAGAAGCCTAGAACTGTCTTGTCTACTTGTCTTACTACTTTTAACAAGAACTATAACGTACAGAAGCCTAGAACTGTCTTGTCTAGTTGTCTTACTACTTTTAACAAGAACTATAACGTACAGAAGCATAGAACTGTCTTGTCTACTTGTCTTACTACTTTTAACAAGAACTATAATGTACAGAAGCCTAGAACTGCCTTGTCTACTTGTATTACTACTTTTAACAAGAACTATAATGTACGGAAGCCTAGAACTGTCTTGTCTAGTTGTCTTACTACTTTTAACAAGAACTATAATGTACAGGAGCCTAGAACTGTCTTGTCTACTTGTCTTACTACTTTTAACAAGAACTATCACGTACAGAAGCCTAGAACTGTCTTGTCTACTTGTCTTACTACTTTTAACAAGAACTATAACGTACAGAAGCCTAGAACTGCCTTGTCTACTTATCTTACTACTTTTAACAAGAACTATCACGTACAAAAGCCTAGAACTGTCTTGTCTACTTGTATTACTACTTTTAACAAGAACTATAATGTACGGAAGCCTAGAACTGTCTTGTCTAGTTGTCTTACTACTTTTAACAAGAACTATAATGTACAGGAGCCTAGAACTGTCTTGTCTACTTGTCTTACTACTTTTAACAAGAACTATCACGTACAGAAGCCTAGAACTGTCTTGTCTACTTGTCTTACTACTTTTAACAAGAACTATAACGTACAGAAGCCTAGAACTGCCTTGTCTACTTGTCTGACTACTTTTAACAAGAACTATAACGTACAGAAGCCTAGAACTGTCTTGTCTACTTGTCTTACTACTTTTAACGAGAACTATAACGTACAGAAGCCTAGAACTGCCTTGTCTACTTGTCTTACTACTTTTAACAAGAACTATAATGTACGGAAGCCTGGAACTGCCTTGTCTAGTTGTCTTACTACTTTTAACAAGAACTATAATGTACAGAAGCCTAGAACTGCCTTGTCCACTTGTCTGACTACTTTAAACAAGAACTATAACGTACAGAAGCCTAGAACTGTCTTGTCTACTTGTCTTACTACTTTTAACAAGAACTATAACGTACAGAAGCCTAGAACTGCCTTGTCTACTTGTCTTACTACTTTTAACAAGAACTATAATGTACGGAAGCCTGGAACTGCCTTGTCTACTTGTCTGACTACTTTAAACAAGAACTATAACGTACAGAAGCCTAGAACTGTCTTGTCTACTTGTCTTACTACTTTTAACAAGAACTATAACGTACAGAAGCCTAGAACTGCCTTGTCTAGTTGTCGTACTACTTTTAACAAGAACTATATTGTACGGAAGCCTAGAACTGTCTTGTCTACTTGTCTGACTACTTTTAACAAGAACTATAACGTACAGAAGCCTAGAACTGCCTTGTCTAGTTGTCGTACTACTTTTAACAAGAACTATATTGTACGGAAGCCTAGAATTGTCTTGTCTACTTGTCTGACTACTTTTAACAAGAATTATAACGTACAGAAGCCTAGAACTGCCTTGTCTACTTGTCGTACTACTTTTAACAAGAACTATAACGTACAGAAGCCTAGAACTGCCTTGTCTACTTGTCTGACTACTTTTAACAAGAACTATAACGTACAGAAGCCTAGAACTGTCTTGTCTACTTGTCTTACTACTTTTAACGAGAACTATAACGTACAGAAGCCTAGAACTGCCTTGTCTACTTGTCTTACTACTTTTAACAAGAACTATAATGTACGGAAGCCTAGAACTGCCTTGTCTAGTTGTCGTACTACTTTTAACAAGAACTATAATGTACAGAAGCCTAGAACTGCCTTGTCCACTTGTCTGACTACTTTAAACAAGAACTATAACGTACAGAAGCCTAGAACTGTCTTGTCTACTTGTCTTACTACTTATAACAAGAACTATAACGTACAGAAGCCTAGAACTGTCTTGTCTACTTGTCTTACTACTTTTAACAAGAACTATAATGTACGGAAGCCTAGAACTGTCTTGTCTACTTGTCTGACTACTTTTAACAAGAATTATAACGTACAGAAGCCTAGAACTGCCTTGTCTACTTGTCGTACTACTTTTAACAAGAACTATAACGTACAGAAGCCTAGAAATGCCTTGTCTACTTGTCTGACTACTTTTAACAAGAACTATAACGTACAGAAGCCTAGAACTGTCTTGTCTACTTGTCTTACTACTTTTAACGAGAACTATAACGTACAGAAGCCTAGAACTGCCTTGTCTACTTGTCTTACTACTTTTAACAAGAACTATAATGTACGGAAGCCTAGAACTGCCTTGTCTAGTTGTCTTACTACTTTTAACAAGAACTATAATGTACAGAAGCCTAGAACTGCCTTCTCCACTTGTCTGACTACTTTAAACAAGAACTATAACGTACAGAAGCCTAGAACTGTCTTGTCTACTTGTCTTACTACTTTTAACGAGAACTATAACGTACAGAAGCCTAGAACTGCCTTGTCTACTTGTCTTACTACTTTTAACAAGAACTATAATGTACGGAAGCCTGGAACTGCCTTGTCTAGTTGTCTTACTACTTTTAACAAGAACTATAATGTACAGAAGCCTAGAACTGCCTTGTCCACTTGTCTGACTACTTTAAACAAGAACTATAACGTACAGAAGCCTAGAACTGTCTTGTCTACTTGTCTTACTACTTTTAACAAGAACTATAACGTACAGAAGCCTAGAACTGCCTTGTCTACTTGTCTTACTACTTTTAACAAGAACTATAATGTACGGAAGCCTGGAACTGCCTTGTCTACTTGTCTGACTACTTTAAACAAGAACTATAACGTACAGAAGCCTAGAACTGTCTTGTCTACTTGTCTTACTACTTTTAACAAGAACTATAACGTACAGAAGCCTAGAACTGCCTTGTCTAGTTGTCGTACTACTTTTAACAAGAACTATATTGTACGGAAGCCTAGAACTGTCTTGTCTACTTGTCTGACTACTTTTAACAAGAACTATAACGTACAGAAGCCTAGAACTGCCTTGTCTAGTTGTCGTACTACTTTTAACAAGAACTATATTGTACGGAAGCCTAGAATTGTCTTGTCTACTTGTCTGACTACTTTTAACAAGAATTATAACGTACAGAAGCCTAGAACTGCCTTGTCTACTTGTCGTACTACTTTTAACAAGAACTATAACGTACAGAAGCCTAGAACTGCCTTGTCTACTTGTCTGACTACTTTTAACAAGAACTATAACGTACAGAAGCCTAGAACTGTCTTGTCTACTTGTCTTACTACTTTTAACGAGAACTATAACGTACAGAAGCCTAGAACTGCCTTGTCTACTTGTCTTACTACTTTTAACAAGAACTATAATGTACGGAAGCCTAGAACTGCCTTGTCTACTTGTCGTACTACTTTTAACAAGAACTATAATGTACAGAAGCCTAGAACTGCCTTGTCCACTTGTCTGACTACTTTAAACAAGAACTATAACGTACAGAAGCCTAGAACTGTCTTGTCTACTTGTCTTACTACTTATAACAAGAACTATAACGTACAGAAGCCTAGAACTGTCTTGTCTACTTGTCTTACTACTTTTAACAAGAACTATAATGTACGGAAGCCTAGAACTGTCTTGTCTACTTGTCTGACTACTTTTAACAAGAATTATAACGTACAGAAGCCTAGAACTGCCTTGTCTACTTGTCGTACTACTTTTAACAAGAACTATAACGTACAGAAGCCTAGAAATGCCTTGTCTACTTGTCTGACTACTTTTAACAAGAACTATAACGTACAGAAGCCTAGAACTGTCTTGTCTACTTGTCTTACTACTTTTAACGAGAACTATAACGTACAGAAGCCTAGAACTGCCTTGTCTACTTGTCTTACTACTTTTAACAAGAACTATAATGTACGGAAGCCTAGAACTGCCTTGTCTAGTTGTCTTACTACTTTTAACAAGAACTATAATGTACAGAAGCCTAGAACTGCCTTCTCCACTTGTCTGACTACTTTAAACAAGAACTATAACGTACAGAAGCCTAGAACTGTCTTGTCTACTTGTCTTACTACTTATAACAAGAACTATAACGTACAGAAGCCTAGAACTGTCTTGTCTACTTGTCTTACTACTTTTAACAAGAACTATAACGTACGGAAGCCTAGAACTGTCTTGTCTACTTGTCTGACTACTTTTAACAAGAACTATAACGTACAGAAATCTAGAACTGCCTTGTCTAGTTGTCGTACTACTTTTAACAAGAACTATATTGTACGGAAGCCTAGAACTGTCTTGTCTACTTGTCTGACTACTTTAAACAAGAACTATAACGTACAGAAGCCTAGAACTGTCTTGTCTACTTGTCTTACTACTTTTAACAAGAACTATAACGTACAGAAGCCTAGAACTGCCTTGTCTACTTGTCTTACTACTTTTAACAAGAACTATAATGTACGGAAGCCTAGAACTGTCTTGTCTACTTGTCTGACTACTTTTAACAAGAACTATAACGTACAGAAGTCTAGAACTGACTTGTCTAGTTGTCGTACTACTTTTAACAAGAACTATATTGTACGGAAGCCTAGAACTGTCTTGTCTACTTGTCTGACTACTTTAAACAAGAACTATAACGTACAGAAGCCTAGAACTGTCTTGTCTACTTGTCTTACTACTTTTAACAAGAACTATAACGTACAGAAGCCTAGAACTGCCTTGTCTACTTGTCTTACTACTTTTAACAAGAACTATAATGTACGGAAGCCAAGAACTGTCTTGTCTACTTGTCTGACTCTTTTTAGCAAGAACTATAACGTACAGAAGCCTAGAACTGCCTTGTCTAGTTGTCGTACTACTTTTAACAAGAACTATATTGTACGGAAGCCTAGAACTGTCTTGTCTACTTGTCTGACTACTTTTAACAAGAACTATAACGTACAGAAGCCTAGAACTGTCTTGTCTACTTGTCTGACTACTTGTAACAAGAACTATAACGTACAGAAGCCTAGAACTGCCTTGTCTAGTTGTCGTACTACTTTTAACAAGAACTATATTGTACGGAAGCCTAGAACTGTCTTGTCTACTTGTCTGACTACTTTTAACAAGAACTATAACGTACAGAAGCCTAGAACTGCCTTGTCTACTTGTCTGACTACTTTTAACAAGAACTATAACGTACAGGAGCCTAGAACTGCCTTGTCTAGTTGTCGTACTACTTTTAACAAGAACTATATTGTACGGAAGCCTAGAACTGTCTTGTCTACTTGTCTGACTACTTTTAACAAGAACTATAACGTACAGAAGCCTAGAACTGCCTTGTCTACTTGTCGTACTACTTTTAACAAGAACTATAACGTACAGAAGCCTAGAACTGCATTGTCTACTTGTCTGACTACTTTTAACAAGAACTATAACGTACAGAAGCCTAGAACTGTCTTGTCTACTTGTCTTACTACTTTTAACGAGAACTATAACGTACAGAAGCCTAGAACTGCCTTGTCTACTTGTCTTACTACTTTTAACAAGAACTATAATGTACGGAAGCCTAGAACTGCCTTGTCTAGTTGTCTTACTACTTTTAACAAGAACTATAATGTACAGAAGCCTAGAACTGCCTTGTCCACTTGTCTGACTACTTTAAACAAGAACTATAATGTACAGAAGCCTAGAACTGTCTTGTCTACTTGTCTTACTACTTTTAACAAGAACTATAATGTACAGAAGCCTAGGACTGTCTTGTCTACTTGTCTTACTACTTTTAACAAGAACTATCACGTACAGAAGCCTAGAACTGTCTTGTCTACTTGTCTTACTACTTTTAACAAGAACTATAACGTACAGAAGCCTAGAACAGCCTTGTCTACTTGTCTTACTACTTTTAACAAGAACTATAACGTACAGAAGCCTAGAACTGCCTTGTCTACTTGTCTTACTACTTTTAACAAGAACTATAATGTACGGAAGCCTAGAACTGTCTTGTCTACTTGTCTGACTACTTTTAACAAGAACTATAACGTACAGAAGTCTAGAACTGACTTGTCTAGTTGTCGTACTACTTTTAACAAGAACTATATTGTACGGAAGCCTAGAACTGTCTTGTCTACTTGTCTGACTACTTTAAACAAGAACTATAACGTACAGAAGCCTAGAACTGTCTTGTCTACTTGTCTTACTACTTTTAACAAGAACTATAACGTACAGAAGCCTAGAACTGCCTTGTCTACTTGTCTTACTACTTTTAACAAGAACTATAATGTACGGAAGCCAAGAACTGTCTTGTCTACTTGTCTGACTCTTTTTAGCAAGAACTATAACGTACAGAAGCCTAGAACTGCCTTGTCTAGTTGTCGTACTACTTTTAACAAGAACTATATTGTACGGAAGCCTAGAACTGTCTTGTCTACTTGTCTGACTACTTTTAACAAGAACTATAACGTACAGAAGCCTAGAACTGTCTTGTCTACTTGTCTGACTACTTGTAACAAGAACTATAACGTACAGAAGCCTAGAACTGCCTTGTCTAGTTGTCGTACTACTTTTAACAAGAACTATATTGTACGGAAGCCTAGAACTGTCTTGTCTACTTGTCTGACTACTTTTAACAAGAACTATAACGTACAGAAGCCTAGAACTGCCTTGTCTACTTGTCTGACTACTTTTAACAAGAACTATAACGTACAGGAGCCTAGAACTGCCTTGTCTAGTTGTCGTACTACTTTTAACAAGAACTATATTGTACGGAAGCCTAGAACTGTCTTGTCTACTTGTCTGACTACTTTTAACAAGAACTATAACGTACAGAAGCCTAGAACTGCCTTGTCTACTTGTCGTACTACTTTTAACAAGAACTATAACGTACAGAAGCCTAGAACTGCATTGTCTACTTGTCTGACTACTTTTAACAAGAACTATAACGTACAGAAGCCTAGAACTGTCTTGTCTACTTGTCTTACTACTTTTAACGAGAACTATAACGTACAGAAGCCTAGAACTGCCTTGTCTACTTGTCTTACTACTTTTAACAAGAACTATAATGTACGGAAGCCTAGAACTGCCTTGTCTAGTTGTCTTACTACTTTTAACAAGAACTATAATGTACAGAAGCCTAGAACTGCCTTGTCCACTTGTCTGACTACTTTAAACAAGAACTATAATGTACAGAAGCCTATAACTGTCTTGTCTACTTGTCTTACTACTTTTAACAAGAACTATAATGTACAGAAGCCTAGGACTGTCTTGTCTACTTGTCTTACTACTTTTAACAAGAACTATCACGTACAGAAGCCTAGAACTGTCTTGTCTACTTGTCTTACTACTTTTAACAAGAACTATAACGTACAGAAGCCTAGAACAGCCTTGTCTACTTGTCTTACTACTTTTAACAAGAACTATAACGTACAGAAGCCTAGAACTGCTTTGTCTACTTGTCTTACTACTTTTAACAAGAACTATAACGTACGGAAGCCTAGAACTGTCTTGTCTACTTGTCTTACTACTTTTAACAAGAACTATAACGTACAGAGGCCTAGAACTGTCTTGTCTACTTGTCTTACTACTTTTAACAAGAACTATAATGTACAGAAGCCTAGAACTGCCTTGTCTACATGTTTTACTACTTTTAACAAGAACTATAATGTACGGAAGCCTAGAACTGCCTTGTCTAGTTTTCTTACTACTTTTAACAAGAACTATAACGTACAGAAGCCTAGAACTGCCTTGTCTACTTATCTTACTACTTTTAACAAGAACTATCACGTACAAAAGCCTAGAACTGTCTTGTCTACTTGTCTTACTACTATTAACAAGAACTATAACGTACAGAAGCCTAGAACTGCCTTGTCTACTTGTCTTACTACTTTTAACAAGAACTATAATGTACGGAAGCCTAGAACTGTCTTGTCTAGTTGTCTTACTACTTTTAACAAGAACTATAACGTACAGAAGCCTAGAACTGTCTTGTCTACTTGTCTTACTACTTTTAACAAGAACTATAATGTACAGAAGCCTAAAACTGCCTTGTCCACTTGTCTGACTACTTTTACCAAGAACTATAACGTACAGAAGCCTAGAACTGTCTTGTCTACTTGGCTTACTACTTTTAACAAGAACTATAACGTACAGAAGCCTAGAACTGTCTTGTCTACTTGTCTTACTACTTTTAACAAGAACTATAATGTACGGAAGCCTAGAACTGCCTTGTCTAGTTGTCTTACTACTTTTAACAAGAACTATAATGTACAGAAGCCTAGAACTGCCTTGTCCACTTGTCTGACTACTTTTAACAAGAACTATAACGTACAGAAGCCTAGAACTGCCTTGTCTAGTTGTAGTACTACTTTTAACAAGAACTTTATTGTACGGAAGCCTAGAACTGTCTTGTCTACTTGTCTGACTACTTTTAACAAGAACTATAACGTACAGAAGCCTAGAACTGCCTTGTCTACTTGTCTTACTACTCTTAACAAGAACTATAACGTACAGAAGCCTAGAACTGTCTTGTCTACTTGTCCGACTACTTTTAACAAGAATTATAACGTACGGAAGCCTAGAACTGCTTTGTCTACTTGTCTTACTACTTTTAACAAGAACTATAGCGTACAGAAGCCTACAACTGCCTTGTCTAGTTCTCTTACTACTTTTAACAAGAACTATAACGTACAGAAGCCTAGAACTACCTTGTCTAGTTGTCTTACTACTTTTAACAAGAACTATAATGTACGGAAGCCTAGAACTGCCTTGTCTACTTGCCTTACTACTTTTAACAAGAACTATAACGTACAGAAGCATAGAACTGCCTTGTCTAGTTTTCTTACTACTTTTAACAAGAACTATAACGTACAGAAGCCTAGAACTGCCTTGTCTAGTTGTCTGACTACTTTTAACAAGAACTATAACGTACAGAAGCCTAGAACTGTCTTGTCTACTTGTCTTACTACTTTTAACAAGAACTATAACGTACGGAAGCCTAGAACTGCTTTGTCTACTTGTCTTACTACTTTTAACAAGAACTATAATGTACGGAAGCCTAGAACTGTCTTGTCTACTTGTCTGACTACTTTTAGCAAGAACTATAACGTACAGAAGCCTAGAACTGCCTTGTCTACTTGTCTTACTACTTTTAACAAGAACTATAATGTACGGAAGCCTAGAACTGTCTTGTCTACTTGTCTTACTACTTTTAACAAGAACTATAATGTACGGAAGCCTAGAACTGTCTTGTCTACTTGTCTTACTACTTTTAACAAGAACTATAACGTACAGAAGCCTAGAACTGTCTTGTCTACTTGTCTTACTACTTTTAACAAGAACTATAATGTACGGAAGCCTAGAACTGTCTTGTCTACTTGTCTTACTACTTTTAACAAGAACTATAACGTACAGAAGCCTAGAACTGTCTTGTCTACTTGTCTTACTACTTTTAACAAGAACTATAATGTACGGAAGCCTAGAACTGCCTTGTCTACTTGTCTTACTACTTTTAACAAGAACTATAATGTACGGAAGCCTAGAACTGTCTTGTCTACTTGTCTGACTACTTTTAACAAGAACTATAATGTACAGAAGCCTAGAACTGTCTTGTCTACTTGTCTTACTACTTTTAACAAGAACTATAACGTACAGAAGCCTAGAACTGCCTTGTCTAGTTGTCTTACTACTTTTAACAAGAACTATAACGTACAGAAGCCTAGAACTACCTTGTCTAGTTGTCTTACTACTTTTAACAAGAACTATAACGTACAGAAGCCTAGAACTGCCTTGTCTAGTTGTCTTACTACTTTTAACAAGAACTATAACGTACAGAAGCCTAGAACTGCCTTGTCTACTTGTCTTACTACTTTTAACAAGAACTATAATGTACGGAAGCCTAGAACTGCCCTGTCTAGTTGTCTTACTACTTTTAACAAGAACTATAATGTACAGAAGCCTAGAACTGCCTTGTCCACTTGTCTGACTACTTTTAACAAGAACTATAACGTACATAAGCCTAGAACTGTCTTGTCTACTTGTCTTACTACTTTTAACAAGAACTATAACGTACAGAAGCCTAGAACTGCCTTGTCTAGTTGTCTTACTACTTTTAACAAGAACTATAATGTACGGAAGCCTAGAACTGTCTTGTCTACTTGTCTGACTACTTTTAACAAGAACTATAACGTACAGAAGCCTAGAACTCCCTTGTCTAGTTGTCTTACTACTTTTAACAAGAACTATAACGTACAGAAGCCTAGAACTACCTTGTCTAGTTTTCTTACTACTTTTAACAAGAACTATAATGTACAGAAGCCTAGAACTGCCTTGTCTAGTTGTCTTACTACTTTTAACAAGAACTATAACGTACAGAAGCCTAGAACTACCTTGTCTAGTTGTCTTACTACTATTAACAAGAACTATAACGTACAGAAGCCTAGAACTGCCTTGTCTACTTGTCTTACTACTTTTAACAAGAACTATAATGTACGGAAGCCTAGAACTGTCTTGTCTACTTGTCTGACTACTTTTAGCAAGAACTATAACGTACAGAAGCCTAGAACTGCCTTGTCTACTTGTCTTACTACTTTTAACAAGAACTATAATGTACAGAAGCCTAGAACTGTCTTGTCTACTTGTCTGACTACTTTTAACAAGAACTATAACGTACAGAAGCCTAGAACTGTCTTGTCTACTTGTCTTACTACTTTTAACAAGAACTATAATGTACAGAAGCCTAGAACTGTCTTGTCTACTTGTCTTACTACTTTTAACAAGAACTATAACGTACAGAAGCCTAGAACTGCCTTGTCTAGTTGTCTTACTACTTTTAACAAGAACTATAACGTACAGAAGCCTAGAACTACCTTGTCTAGTTGTCTTAATACTTTTAACAAGAACTATAACGTACAGAAGCCTAGAACTGCCTTGTCTAGTTGTCTTACTACTTTTAACAAGAACTATAACGTACAGAAGCCTAGAACTGCCTTGTCTACTTGTCTTACTACTTTTAACAAGAACTATAATGTACGGAAGCCTAGAACTGCCCTGTCTAGTTGTCTTACTACTTTTAACAAGAACTATAATGTACAGAAGCCTAGAACTGCCTTGTCCACTTGTCTGACTACTTTTAACAAGAACTATAACGTACATAAGCCTAGAACTGTCTTGTCTACTTGTCTTACTACTTTTAACAAGAACTATAACGTACAGAAGCCTAGAACTGCCTTGTCTAGTTGTCTTACTACTTTTAACAAGAACTATAATGTACGGAAGCCTAGAACTGTCTTGTCTACTTGTCTGACTACTTTTAACAAGAACTATAACGTACAGAAGCCTAGAACTCCCTTGTCTAGTTGTCTTACTACTTTTAACAAGAACTATAACGTACAGAAGCCTAGAACTACCTTGTCTAGTTTTCTTACTACTTTTAACAAGAACTATAATGTACAGAAGCCTAGAACTGCCTTGTCTAGTTGTCTTACTACTTTTAACAAGAACTATAACGTACAGAAGCCTAGAACTACCTTGTCTAGTTGTCTTACTACTATTAACAAGAACTATAACGTACAGAAGCCTAGAACTGCCTTGTCTACTTGTCTTACTACTTTTAACAAGAACTATAATGTACGGAAGCCTAGAACTGTCTTGTCTACTTGTCTGACTACTTTTAGCAAGAACTATAACGTACAGAAGCCTAGAACTGCCTTGTCTACTTGTCTTACTACTTTTAACAAGAACTATAATGTACAGAAGCCTAGAACTGTCTTGTCTACTTGTCTGACTACTTTTAACAAGAACTATAACGTACAGAAGCCTAGAACTGTCTTGTCTACTTGTCTTACTACTTTTAACAAGAACTATAATGTACAGAAGCCTAGAACTGTCTTGTCTACTTGTCTGACTACTTTTAACAAGAACTATAACGTACGGAAGCCTAGAACTGCCTTGTCCACTTGTCTGACTACTTTTAACAAGAACTATAATGTACAGAAGCCTAGAACTGTCTTGTCTACTTGTCTTACTACTTTTAACAAGAACTATAACGTACAGAAGCCTAGAACTGCCTTGTCTACTTGTCTGACTACTTTTAACAAGAACTATAACGTACAGAAGCCTAGAACTGTCTTGTCTACTTGTCTTACTACTTTTAACGAGAACTATAACGTACAGAAGCCTAGAACTGCCTTGTCTACTTGTCTTACTACTTTTAACAAGAACTATAATGTACGGAAGCCTAGAACTGCCTTGTCTAGTTGTCTTACTACTTTTAACAAGAACTATAATGTACAGAAGCCTAGAACTGCCTTGTCCACTTGTCTGACTACTTTAAACAAGAACTATAATGTACAGAAGCCTAGAACTGTCTTGTCTACTTGTCTTACTACTTTTAACAAGAACTATAATGTACAGAAGCCTAGGACTGTCTTGTCTACTTGTCTTACTACTTTTAACAAGAACTATCACGTACAGAAGCCTAGAACTGTCTTGTCTACTTGTCTTACTACTTTTAACAAGAACTATAACGTACAGAAGCCTAGAACAGCCTTGTCTACTTGTCTTACTACTTTTAACAAGAACTATAACGTACAGAAGCCTAGAACTGCTTTGTCTACTTGTCTTACTACTTTTAACAAGAACTATAACGTACGGAAGCCTAGAACTGTCTTGTCTACTTGTCTTACTACTTTTAACAAGAACTATAACGTACAGAGGCCTAGAACTGTCTTGTCTACTTGTCTTACTACTTTTAACAAGAACTATAATGTACAGAAGCCTAGAACTGCCTTGTCTACATGTTTTACTACTTTTAACAAGAACTATAATGTACGGAAGCCTAGAACTGCCTTGTCTAGTTTTCTTACTACTTTTAACAAGAACTATAACGTACAGAAGCCTAGAACTGCCTTGTCTACTTATCTTACTACTTTTAACAAGAACTATCACGTACAAAAGCCTAGAACTGTCTTGTCTACTTGTCTTACTACTATTAACAAGAACTATAACGTACAGAAGCCTAGAACTGCCTTGTCTACTTGTCTTACTACTTTTAACAAGAACTATAATGTACGGAAGCCTAGAACTGTCTTGTCTACTTGTCTTACTACTTTTAACAAGAACTATAATGTACAGAAGCCTAAAACTGCCTTGTCCACTTGTCTGACTACTTTTACCAAGAACTATAACGTACAGAAGCCTAGAACTGTCTTGTCTACTTGGCTTACTACTTTTAACAAGAACTATAACGTACAGAAGCCTAGAACTGTCTTGTCTACTTGTCTTACTACTTTTAACAAGAACTATAATGTACGGAAGCCTAGAACTGCCTTGTCTAGTTGTCTTACTACTTTTAACAAGAACTATAATGTACAGAAGCCTAGAACTGCCTTGTCCACTTGTCTGACTACTTTTAACAAGAACTATAACGTACAGAAGCCTAGAACTGCCTTGTCTAGTTGTAGTACTACTTTTAACAAGAACTTTATTGTACGGAAGCCTAGAACTGTCTTGTCTACTTGTCTGACTACTTTTAACAAGAACTATAACGTACAGAAGCCTAGAACTGCCTTGTCTACTTGTCTTACTACTCTTAACAAGAACTATAACGTACAGAAGCCTAGAACTGTCTTGTCTACTTGTCCGACTACTTTTAACAAGAATTATAACGTACGGAAGCCTAGAACTGCTTTGTCTACTTGTCTTACTACTTTTAACAAGAACTATAGCGTACAGAAGCCTACAACTGCCTTGTCTAGTTCTCTTACTACTTTTAACAAGAACTATAACGTACAGAAGCCTAGAACTACCTTGTCTAGTTGTCTTACTACTTTTAACAAGAACTATAATGTACGGAAGCCTAGAACTGCCTTGTCTACTTGCCTTACTACTTTTAACAAGAACTATAACGTACAGAAGCATAGAACTGCCTTGTCTAGTTTTCTTACTACTTTTAACAAGAACTATAACGTACAGAAGCCTAGAACTGCCTTGTCTAGTTGTCTTACTACTTTTAACAAGAACTATAACGTACAGAAGCCTAGAACTGTCTTGTCTACTTGTCTTACTACTTTTAACAAGAACTATAACGTACGGAAGCCTAGAACTGCTTTGTCTACTTGTCTTACTACTTTTAACAAGAACTATAATGTACGGAAGCCTAGAACTGTCTTGTCTACTTGTCTGACTACTTTTAGCAAGAACTATAACGTACAGAAGCCTAGAATTGCCTTGTCTACTTGTCTTACTACTTTTAACAAGAACTATAATGTACGGAAGCCTAGAACTGTCTTGTCTACTTGTCTTACTACTTTTAACAAGAACTATAATGTACGGAAGCCTAGAACTGTCTTGTCTACTTGTCTTACTACTTTTAACAAGAACTATAACGTACAGAAGCCTAGAACTGTCTTGTCTACTTGTCTTACTACTTTTAACAAGAACTATAATGTACGGAAGCCTAGAACTGTCTTGTCTACTTGTCTTACTACTTTTAACAAGAACTATAACGTACAGAAGCCTAGAACTGTCTTGTCTACTTGTCTTACTACTTTTAACAAGAACTATAATGTACGGAAGCCTAGAACTGCCTTGTCTACTTGTCTTACTACTTTTAACAAGAACTATAATGTACGGAAGCCTAGAACTGTCTTGTCTACTTGTCTGACTACTTTTAACAAGAACTATAATGTACAGAAGCCTAGAACTGTCTTGTCTACTTGTCTTACTACTTTTAACAAGAACTATAACGTACAGAAGCCTAGAACTGCCTTGTCTAGTTGTCTTACTACTTTTAACAAGAACTATAACGTACAGAAGCCTAGAACTACCTTGTCTAGTTGTCTTACTACTTTTAACAAGAACTATAACGTACAGAAGCCTAGAACTGCCTTGTCTAGTTGTCTTACTACTTTTAACAAGAACTATAACGTACAGAAGCCTAGAACTGCCTTGTCTACTTGTCTTACTACTTTTAACAAGAACTATAATGTACGGAAGCCTAGAACTGCCCTGTCTAGTTGTCTTACTACTTTTAACAAGAACTATAATGTACAGAAGCCTAGAACTGCCTTGTCCACTTGTCTGACTACTTTTAACAAGAACTATAACGTACATAAGCCTAGAACTGTCTTGTCTACTTGTCTTACTACTTTTAACAAGAACTATAACGTACAGAAGCCTAGAACTGCCTTGTCTAGTTGTCTTACTACTTTTAACAAGAACTATAATGTACGGAAGCCTAGAACTGTCTTGTCTACTTGTCTGACTACTTTTAACAAGAACTATAACGTACAGAAGCCTAGAACTCCCTTGTCTAGTTGTCTTACTACTTTTAACAAGAACTATAACGTACAGAAGCCTAGAACTACCTTGTCTAGTTTTCTTACTACTTTTAACAAGAACTATAATGTACAGAAGCCTAGAACTGCCTTGTCTAGTTGTCTTACTACTTTTAACAAGAACTATAACGTACAGAAGCCTAGAACTACCTTGTCTAGTTGTCTTACTACTATTAACAAGAACTATAACGTACAGAAGCCTAGAACTGCCTTGTCTACTTGTCTTACTACTTTTAACAAGAACTATAATGTACGGAAGCCTAGAACTGTCTTGTCTACTTGTCTGACTACTTTTAGCAAGAACTATAACGTACAGAAGCCTAGAACTGCCTTGTCTACTTGTCTTACTACTTTTAACAAGAACTATAATGTACAGAAGCCTAGAACTGTCTTGTCTACTTGTCTTACTACTTTTAACAAGAACTATAACGTACAGAAGCCTAGAACTGTCTTGTCTACTTGTCTTACTACTTTTAACAAGAACTATAATGTACAGAAGCCTAGAACTGTCTTGTCTACTTGTCTTACTACTTTTAACAAGAACTATAACGTACAGAAGCCTAGAACTGCCTTGTCTAGTTGTCTTACTACTTTTAACAAGAACTATAACGTACAGAAGCCTAGAACTACCTTGTCTAGTTGTCTTACTACTTTTAACAAGAACTATAACGTACAGAAGCCTAGAACTGCCTTGTCTAGTTGTCTTACTACTTTTAACAAGAACTATAACGTACAGAAGCCTAGAACTGCCTTGTCTACTTGTCTTACTACTTTTAACAAGAACTATAATGTACAGAAGCCTAGAACTGCCCTGTCTAGTTGTCTTACTACTTTTAACAAGAACTATAATGTACAGAAGCCTAGAACTGCCTTGTCCACTTGTCTGACTACTTTTAACAAGAACTATAACGTACATAAGCCTAGAACTGTCTTGTCTACTTGTCTTACTACTTTTAACAAGAACTATAACGTACAGAAGCCTAGAACTGCCTTGTCTAGTTGTCTTACTACTTTTAACAAGAACTATAATGTACGGAAGCCTAGAACTGTCTTGTCTACTTGTCTGACTACTTTTAACAAGAACTATAACGTACAGAAGCCTAGAACTCCCTTGTCTAGTTGTCTTACTACTTTTAACAAGAACTATAACGTACAGAAGCCTAGAACTACCTTGTCTAGTTTTCTTACTACTTTTAACAAGAACTATAATGTACAGAAGCCTAGAACTGCCTTGTCTAGTTGTCTTACTACTTTTAACAAGAACTATAACGTACAGAAGCCTAGAACTACCTTGTCTAGTTGTCTTACTACTATTAACAAGAACTATAACGTACAGAAGCCTAGAACTGCCTTGTCTACTTGTCTTACTACTTTTAACAAGAACTATAATGTACGGAAGCCTAGAACTGTCTTGTCTACTTGTCTGACTACTTTTAGCAAGAACTATAACGTACAGAAGCCTAGAACTGCCTTGTCTACTTGTCTGACTACTTTTAACAAGAACTATAATGTACAGAAGCCTAGAACTGTCTTGTCTACTTGTCTGACTACTTTTAACAAGAACTATAACGTACAGAAGCCTAGAACTGTCTTGTCTACTTGTCTTACTACTTTTAACAAGAACTATAATGTACAGAAGCCTAGAACTGTCTTGTCTACTTGTCTGACTACTTTTAACAAGAACTATAACGTACGGAAGCCTAGAACTGCCTTGTCCACTTGTCTGACTACTTTTAACAAGAACTATAATGTACAGAAGCCTAGAACTGTCTTGTCTACTTGTCTTACTACTTTTAACAAGAACTATAACGTACAGAAGCCTAGAACTGCCTTGTCTACTTGCCTTACTACTTTTAACAAGAACAATAATGTACAGAAGCCTAGAACTGTCTTGTCTACTTGTCTTACTACTTTTAACAAGAACTATAATGTACAGAAGCCTAGAACTGTCTTGTCTACTTGTCTGACTACTTTTAAAAGAACTGTAACGCACAGAAGCCTAGAACTGTCTTGTCTACTTGCCTTACTACTTTTAACAAGAACAATAATGTACAGAAGCCTAGAACTGCCTTGTCTACTTGCCTTACTACTTTTAACAAGAACTATAACGTACGGAAGCCTAGAACTGTCTTGTCTACTTGTCTGACTACTTTTAACAAGAACTATAATGTACAGAAGCCTAGAACTGTCTTGTCTACTTGTCATACTACTTTTAACAAGAACTATAACGTACAGAAGCCTAGAACTGCCTTGTCTAGTTGTCTTACTACTTTTAACAAGAACTATAGCGTACAGAAGCCTACAACTGCCTTGTCTACTTGTCTTACTACTTTTAACAAGAACTATAACGTACAGAAGCCTAGAACTGCCTTGTCTAGTTCTCTTACTACTTTTAACAAGAACTATAACGTACAGAAGCCTAGAACTACCTTGTCTAGTTGTCTTACTACTTTTAACAAGAACTATAACGTACGGAAGCCTAGAACTGCCTTGTCTACTTGTCTGACTACTTTTAACAAGAACTATAACGTACAGAAGCCCAGAACTGCCTTGTCTAGTTGTCTTACTACTTTTAACAAGAACTATAACGTACAGAAGCCTAGAACTGCTTTGTCTAGTTGTCTTACTACTTTTAACAAGAACTATAATGTACGGAAGCCTAGAACTGCCTTGTCTACTTGTCTTACTACTTTTAACAAGAACTATAATGTATGGAAGCCTAGAACTGCCTTGTCTACTTGTCTGACTACTTTTAACAAGAACTATAATGTACAGAAGCCTAGAACTGCCTTGTCTAGTTGTCTTACTACTTTTAACAAGAACTATAACGTACAGAAGCCTAGAGCTGTCTTGTCTACTTGTCTGACTACTTTTAACAAGAACTATAATGTACAGAAGCCTAGAACTGTCTTGTCTACTTGTCTTACTACTTTTAACAAGAACTATAACGTACAGAAGCCTAGAACTGCCTTGTCTAGTTGTCTTACTACTTTTAACAAGAACTATAACGTACAGAAGCCTAGAACTGCCTTGTCTACTTGTCTTACTACTTTTAACAAGAACTATCACGTACAGAAGCCTAGAACTGTCTTGTCTACTTGTCTTACTACTTTTAACAAGAACTATAACGTACGGAAGCCTAGAACTGTCTTGTCTACTTGTCTGACTACTTGTAACAAGAACTATAACGTACAGAAGCCTAGAACTGCCTTGTCTAGTTGTCGTACTACTTTTAACAAGAACTATATTGTACGGAAGCCTAGAACTGTCTTGTCTACTTGTCTGACTACTTTTAACAAGAACTATAACGTACAGAAGCCTAGAACTGCCTTGTCTACTTGTCTGACTACTTTTAACAAGAACTATAACGTACAGGAGCCTAGAACTGCCTTGTCTAGTTGTCGTACTACTTTTAACAAGAACTATATTGTACGGAAACCTAGAACTGTCTTGTCTACTTGTCTGACTACTTTTAACAAGAACTATAACGTACAGAAGCCTAGAACTGCCTTGTCTACTTGTCGTACTACTTTTAACAAGAACTATAACGTACAGAAGCCTAGAACTGCCTTGTCTACTTGTCTGACTACTTTTAACAAGAACTATAACGTACAGAAGCCTAGAACTGTCTTGTCTACTTGTCTTACTACTTTTAACGAGAACTATAACGTACAGAAGCCTAGAACTGCCTTGTCTACTTGTCTTACTACTTTTAACAAGAACTATAATGTACGGAAGCCTAGAACTGCCTTGTCTAGTTGTCTTACTACTTTTAACAAGAACTATAATGTACAGAAGCCTAGAACTGCTTTGTCTAGTTGTCTTACTACTTTTAACAAGAACTATAATGTACGGAAGCCTAGAACTGCCTTGTCTACTTGTCTTACTACTTTTAACAAGAACTATAATGTATGGAAGCCTAGAACTGCCTTGTCTACTTGTCTGACTACTTTTAACAAGAACTATAATGTACAGAAGCCTAGAACTGCCTTGTCTAGTTGTCTGACTACTTTTAACAAGAACTATAATGTACGGAAGCCTAGAACTAACTTGTCTACTTGTCTTACTACTTTTAACAAGAACTATAATGTACAGAAGCCTAGAACTGTCTTGTCTACTTGTCTGACTACTTTTAACAAGAACTATAACGTACGGAAGCCTAGAACTGTCTTGTCTAGTTGTCTTACTACTTTTAACAAGAACTATAACGTACAGAAGCCTAGAGCTGTCTTGTCTACTTGTCTGACTACTTTTAACAAGAACTATAATGTACAGAAGCCTAGAACTGTCTTGTCTACTTGTCTTACTACTTTTAACAAGAACTATAACGTACAGAAGCCTAGAACTGCCTTGTCTAGTTGTCTTACTACTTTTAACAAGAACTATAACGTACAGAAGCCTAGAACTGCCTTGTCTACTTGTCTTACTACTTTTAACAAGAACTATCACGTACAGAAGCCTAGAACTGTCTTGTCTACTTGTCTTACTACTTTTAACAAGAACTATAACGTACGGAAGCCTAGAACTGTCTTGTCTACTTGTCTGACTACTTGTAACAAGAACTATAACGTACAGAAGCCTAGAACTGCCTTGTCTAGTTGTCGTACTACTTTTAACAAGAACTATATTGTACGGAAGCCTAGAACTGTCTTGTCTACTTGTCTGACTACTTTTAACAAGAACTATAACGTACAGAAGCCTAGAACTGCCTTGTCTACTTGTCTGACTACTTTTAAAAAGAACTATAACGTACAGGAGCCTAGAACTGCCTTGTCTAGTTGTCGTACTACTTTTAACAAGAACTATATTGTACGGAAACCTAGAACTGTCTTGTCTACTTGTCTGACTACTTTTAACAAGAACTATAACGTACAGAAGCCTAGAACTGCCTTGTCTACTTGTCGTACTACTTTTAACAAGAACTATAACGTACAGAAGCCTAGAACTGCCTTGTCTACTTGTCTGACTACTTTTAACAAGAACTATAACGTACAGAAGCCTAGAACTGTCTTGTCTACTTGTCTTACTACTTTTAACGAGAACTATAACGTACAGAAGCCTAGAACTGCCTTGTCTACTTGTCTTACTACTTTTAACAAAAACTATAATGTACGGAAGCCTAGAACTGCCTTGTCTAGTTGTCTTACTACTTTTAACAAGAACTATAATGTACAGAAGCCTAGAACTGCCTTGTCCACTTGTCTGACTACTTTAAACAAGAACTATAACGTACAGAAGCCTAGAACTGTCTTGTCTACTTGTCTTACTACTTTTAACAAGAACTATAATGTACAGAAGCCTAGAACTGCCTTGTCTACTTGTCTTACTACTTTTAACAAGAACTATAATGTACGGAAGCCTAGAACTGTCTTGTCTACTTGTCTGACTACTTTTAACAAGAACTATAACGTACAGAAGTCTAGAACTGCCCTGTCTAGTTGTCGTACTACTTTTAACAAGAACTATATTGTACGGAAGCCTAGAACTGTCTTGTCTACTTGTCTGACTACTTTAAACAAGAACTATAACGTACAGAAGCCTAGAACTGTCTTGTCTACTTGTCTTACTACTTTTAACAAGAACTATAACGTACAGAAGCCTAGAACTGCCTTGTCTACTTGTCTGACTACTTTTAACAAGAACTATAATGTACGGAAGCCTAGAACTGTCTTGTCTACTTGTCTGACTACTTTTAACAAGAACTATAACGTACAGAAGCCTAGAACTGCCTTGTCTAGTTGTCGTACTACTCTTAACAAGAACTATATTGTACGGAAGCCTAGAACTGTCTTGTCTACTTGTCTTACTACTTTTAACAAGAACTATAACGTACAGAAGCCTAGAACTGTCTTATCTACTTGTCTGACTACTTTTAACAAGAACTATAACGTACAGAAGCCTAGAACTGTCTTGTCTACTTGTCTTACTACTTTTAACGAGAACTATAACGTACAGAAGCCTAGAACTGCCTTGTCTACTTGTCTTACTACTTTTAAGAAGAACTATAATGTACGGAAGCCTAGAACTGCCTTGTCTAGTTGTCTTACTACTTTTAACAAGAACTATAATGTACAGAAGCCTAGAACTGCCTTGTCCACTTGTCTGACTACTTTAAACAAGAACTATAACGTACAGAAGCCTAGAACTGTCTTGTCTACTTGTCTTACTACTTTTAACAAGAACTATAACGTACAGAAGCCTAGAACTGCCTTGTCTACTTGTCTTACTACTTTTAACAAGAACTATAACGTACAGAAGCCTAGAACTGCCTTGTCTAGTTGTCGTACTACTTTTAACAAGAACTATATTGTACGGAAGCCTAGAACTGTCTTGTCTACTTGTCTGACTACTTTAAACAAGAACTATAACGTACAGAAGCCTAGAACTATCTTGTCTACTTGTCTTACTACTTTTAACAAGAACTATAACGTACAGAAGCCTAGAACTGCCTTGTCTACTTGTCTTACTACTTTTAACAAGAACTATAATGTACGGAAGCCTAGAACTGTCTTGTCTACTTGTCTGACTACTTTTAACAAGAACTATAACGTACAGAAGCCTAGAACTGCCTTGTCTAGTTGTCGTACTACTTTTAACAAGAACTATATTGTACGGAAGCCTAGAACTGTCTTGTCTACTTGTCTGACTACTTTTAACAAGAACTATAACGTACAGAAGCCTAGAACTGTCTTGTCTACTTGTCTGACTACTTTAAACAAGAACTATAACGTACAGAAGCCTAGAACTGCCTTGTCTAGTTGTCGTACTACTTTTAACAAGAACTATATTGTACAGAAGCCTAGAACTGTCTTGTCTACTTGTCTGACTACTTTTAACAAGAACTATAACGTACAGAAGCCTAGAACTGTCTTGTCTACTTGTCTTACTACTTGTAACAAGAACTATAACGTACAGAAGCCTAGAACTGCCTTGTCTAGTTGTCGTACTACTTTTAACAAGAACTATATTGTACGGAAGCCTAGAACTGTCTTGTCTACTTGTCTGACTACTTTTAACAAGAACTATAACGTACAGAAGCCTAGAACTGCCTTGTCTACTTGTTTTACTACTTTTAACAAGAACTATAACGTACAGGAGCCTAGAACTGCCTTGTCTAGTTGTCGTACTACTTTTAACAAGAACTATATTGTACGGAAGCCTAGAACTGTCTTGTCTACTTGTCTTACTACTTTTAACAAGAACTATAACGTATAGAAGCCTAGAACTGCCTTGTCTACTTGTCGTACTACTTTTAACAAGAACTATAATGTACAGAAGCCTTGAACTGCCCTGTCTACTTGTCTTACTACTTTTAACAAGAACTATATTGTACGGAAGCCTAGAACTGTCTTGTCTACTTGTCTTACTACTTTTAACAAGAACTATAACGTATAGAAGCCTAGAACTGCCTTGTCTACTTGTCGTACTACTTTTAACAAGAACTATAATGTACAGAAGCCTTGAACTGCCCTGTCTACTTGTCTTACTACTTTTAACAAGAACTATATTGTACGGAAGCCTAGAACTGTCTTGTCTACTTGTCTGACTACTTTTAACAAGAACTATAACGTACAGAAGCCTAGAACTGCCTTGTCTAGTTGTCGTACTACTTTTAACAAGAACTATATTGTACGGAAGCCTAGAACTGTCTTGTCTACTTTTCTGACTACTTTTAACAAGAACTATAACGTACAGAAGCCTAGAACTGTCTTGTCTACTTGTCTGACTACTTTTAACAAGAACTATAACGTACAGAAGCCTAGAACTGCCTTGTCTAGTTGTCGTACTACTTTTAACAAGAACTATATTGTACAGAAGCCTAGAACTGTCTTGTCTACTTGTCTGACTACTTTTAACAAGAACTATAACGTACAGAAGCCTAGAACTGTCTTGTCTACTTGTCTTACTACTTGTAACAAGAACTATAACGTACAGAAGCCTAGAACTGCCTTGTCTAGTTGTCGTACTACTTTTAACAAGAACTATATTGTACGGAAGCCTAGAACTGTCTTGTCTACTTGTCTGACTACTTTTAACAAGAACTATAACGTACAGAAGCCTAGAACTGCCTTGTCTAGTTGTCGTACTACTTTTAACAAGAACTATATTGTACGGAAGCCTAGAACTGTCTTGTCTACTTTTCTGACTACTTTTAACAAGAACTATAACGTACAGAAGCCTAGAACTGTCTTGTCTACTTGTCTGACTACTTTAAACAAGAACTATAACGTACAGAAGCCTAGAACTGCCTTGTCTAGTTGTCGTACTACTTTTAACAAGAACTATATTGTACAGAAGCCTAGAACTGTCTTGTCTACTTGTCTGACTACTTTTAACAAGAACTATAACGTACAGAAGCCTAGAACTGTCTTGTCTACTTGTCTTACTACTTGTAACAAGAACTATAACGTACAGAAGCCTAGAACTGCCTTGTCTAGTTGTCGTACTACTTTTAACAAGAACTATATTGTACGGAAGCCTAGAACTGTCTTGTCTACTTGTCTGACTACTTTTAACAAGAACTATAACGTACAGAAGCCTAGAACTGCCTTGTCTACTTGTTTTACTACTTTTAACAAGAACTATAACGTACAGGAGCCTAGAACTGCCTTGTCTAGTTGTCGTACTACTTTTAACAAGAACTATATTGTACGGAAGCCTAGAACTGTCTTGTCTACTTGTCTTACTACTTTTAACAAGAACTATAACGTATAGAAGCCTAGAACTGCCTTGTCTACTTGTCGTACTACTTTTAACAAGAACTATAATGTACAGAAGCCTTGAACTGCCCTGTCTACTTGTCTTACTACTTTTAACAAGAACTATATTGTACGGAAGCCTAGAACTGTCTTGTCTACTTGTCTTACTACTTTTAACAAGAACTATAACGTATAGAAGCCTAGAACTGCCTTGTCTACTTGTCGTACTACTTTTAACAAGAACTATAATGTACAGAAGCCTTGAACTGCCCTGTCTACTTGTCTTACTACTTTTAACAAGAACTATATTGTACGGAAGCCTAGAACTGTCTTGTCTACTTGTCTGACTACTTTTAACAAGAACTATAACGTACAGAAGCCTAGAACTGCCTTGTCTAGTTGTCGTACTACTTTTAACAAGAACTATATTGTACGGAAGCCTAGAACTGTCTTGTCTACTTTTCTGACTACTTTTAACAAGAACTATAACGTACAGAAGCCTAGAACTGTCTTGTCTACTTGTCTGACTACTTTTAACAAGAACTATAACGTACAGAAGCCTAGAACTGCCTTGTCTAGTTGTCGTACTACTTTTAACAAGAACTATATTGTACAGAAGCCTAGAACTGTCTTGTCTACTTGTCTGACTACTTTTAACAAGAACTATAACGTACAGAAGCCTAGAACTGTCTTGTCTACTTGTCTTACTACTTGTAACAAGAACTATAACGTACAGAAGCCTAGAACTGCCTTGTCTAGTTGTCGTACTACTTTTAACAAGAACTATATTGTACGGAAGCCTAGAACTGTCTTGTCTACTTGTCTGACTACTTTTAACAAGAACTATAACGTACAGAAGCCTAGAACTGCCTTGTCTACTTGTTTTACTACTTTTAACAAGAACTATAACGTACAGGAGCCTAGAACTGCCTTGTCTAGTTGTCGTACTACTTTTAACAAGAACTATATTGTACGGAAGCCTAGAACTGTCTTGTCTACTTGTCTTACTACTTTTAACAAGAACTATAACGTATAGAAGCCTAGAACTGCCTTGTCTACTTGTCGTACTACTTTTAACAAGAACTATAATGTACAGAAGCCTTGAACTGCCCTGTCTACTTGTCTTACTACTTTTAACAAGAACTATAACATACAGAAGCCTAGAACTGTCTTGTCTACTTGTCTTACTACTTTTAACAAGAACTATAATGTACAGAAGCCTAGGACTGTCTTGTCTACTTGTCTTACTACTTTTAACAAGAACTATCACGTACAGAAGCCTAGAACTGTCTTGTCTACTTGTCTTACTACTTTTAACAAGAACTATAATGTACAGAAGCCTAGAACAGCCTTGTCTACTTGTCTTACTACTTTTAACAAGAACTATAACGTACAGAAGCCTAGAACTGTCTTGTCTACTTGTCTTACTACTTTTAACAAGAACTATAATGTACAGAAGCCTAGAACTGCCTTGTCTACTTGTTTTACTACTTTTAACAAGAACTATAATGTACGGAAGCCTAGAACTGCCTTGTCTAGTTGTCTTACTACTTTTAACAAGAACTATAACGTACAGAAGCCTAGAACTGCCTTGTCTACTTATCTTACTACTTTTAACAAGAACTATCACGTACAAAAGCCTAGAACTGTCTTGTCTACTTGTCTTACTACTTTTAACAAGAACTATAACGTACAGAAGCCTAGAACTGCCTTGTCTACTTGTCTTACTACTTTTAACAAGAACTATAATGTACGGAAGCCTAGAACTGTCTTGTCTAGTTGTCTTACTACTTTTAACAAGAACTATAACGTACAGAAGCCTAGAACTGTCTTGTCTACTTGTCTTACTACTTTTAACAAGAACTATAGTGTACAGAAGCCTAAAACTGCCTTGTCTACTTGTCTTACTACCTTTAACAAGATCTATAACGTACAGAAGCCTAGAACTGTCTTGATTACTTGTCTTACTACTTTTAACAAGAACTATCACGTACAGAAGCCTAGAACTGTCTTGTCTACTTGTCTGACTAATTTTAACAAGAACTATAACGTACAGAAGCCTAGAACTGCCTTGTCTACTTGTCTGACTACTTTTAACAAGAACTATAACGTACAGAAGCCTAGAACTGTCTTGTCTACTTGTCTTACTACTTTTAACAAGAACTATAACGTACAGAAGCCTAGAACTGCCTTGTCTACTTGTCTTACTACTTTTAACAAGAACTATAATGTACGGAAGCCTAGAACTGTCTTGTCTACTTGTCTGACTACTTTTAACAAGAACTATAACGTACAGAAGTCTAGAACTGCCTTGTCTAGTTGTCGTACTACTTTTAACAAGAACTATATTGTACGGAAGCCTAGAACTGTCTTGTCTACTTGTCTGACTACTTTAAACAAGAACTATAACGTACAGAAGCCTAGAACTGCCTTGTCTACTTGTCTTACTACTTTTAACAAGAACTATAATGTACGGAAGCCTAGAACTGTCTTGTCTACTTGTCTGACTACTTTTAACAAGAACTATAACGTACAGAAGCCTAGAACTGCCTTGTCTAGTTGTCGTACTACTTTTAACAAGAACTATATTGTACGGAAGCCTAGAACTGTCTTGTCTACTTGTCTGACTACTTTTAACAAGAACTATAACGTACAGAAGCCTAGAACTGTCTTATCTACTTGTCTGACTACTTTTAACAAGAACTATAACGTACAGAAGCCTAGAACTCTCTTGTCTACTTGTCTTACTACTTTTAACGAGAACTATAACGTACAGAAGCCTAGAACTGCCTTGTCTACTTGTCTTACTACTTTTAACAAGAACTATAACGTACAGAAGCCTAGAACTGCCTTGTCTAGTTGTCGTACTACTTTTAACAAGAACTATATTGTACGGAAGCCTAGAACTGTCTTGTCTACTTGTCTGACTACTTTAAACAAGAACTATAACGTACAGAAGCCTAGAACTATCTTGTCTACTTGTCTTACTACTTTTAACAAGAACTATAACGTACAGAAGCCTAGAACTGCCTTGTCTACTTGTCTTACTACTTTTAACAAGAACTATAATGTACGGAAGCCTAGAACTGTCTTGTCTACTTGTCTGACTACTTTTAACAAGAACTATAACGTACAGAAGCCTAGAACTGCCTTGTCTAGTTGTCGTACTACTTTTAACAAGAACTATATTGTACGGAAGCCTAGAACTGTCTTGTCTATTTGTCTGACTACTTTTAACAAGAACTATAACGTACAGAAGCCTAGAACTGTCTTGTCTACTTGTCTGACTACTTTTAACAAGAACTATAACGTACAGAAGCCTAGAACTGCCTTGTCTAGTTGTCGTACTACTTTTAACAAGAACTATATTGTACGGAAGCCTAGAACTGTCTTGTCTACTTGTCTGACTACTTTTAACAAGAACTATAACGTACAGAAGCCTAGAACTGTCTTGTCTACTTGTCTGACTACTTTTAACAAGAACTATAACGTACAGAAGCCTAGAACTGCCTTGTCTAGTTGTCGTACTACTTTTAACAAGAACTATATTGTACAGAAGCCTAGAACTGTCTTGTCTACTTGTCTGACTACTTTTAACAAGAACTATAACGTACAGAAGCCTAGAACTGTCTTGTCTACTTGTCTTACTACTTGTAACAAGAACTATAACGTACAGAAGCCTAGAACTGCCTTGTCTAGTTGTCGTACTACTTTTAACAAGAACTATATTGTACGGAAGCCTAGAACTGTCTTGTCTACTTGTCTGACTACTTTTAACAAGAACTATAACGTACAGAAGCCTAGAACTGCCTTGTCTACTTGTTTTACTACTTTTAACAAGAACTATAACGTACAGGAGCCTAGAACTGCCTTGTCTACTTGTCGTACTACTTTTAACAAGAACTATAATGTACAGAAGCCTTGAACTGCCCTGTCTACTTGTCTTACTACTTTTAACAAGAACTATAACGTACAGAAGCCTAGAACTGTCTTGTCTACTTGTCTTACTACTTTTAACAAGAACTATAACGTACAGAAGCCTAAAACTGCCTTGTCTACTTGTCTTACTACTTTTAACAAGAACTATAACATACAGAAGCCTAGAACTGTCTTGTCTACTTGTCTGACTACTCTTAACAAGAACTATAATGTACGGAAGCCTAGAACTGTCTTGTCTACTTGTCTGACTACTTTTAACAAGAACTATAATGTACAGAAGCCTAGAACTGTCTTGTCTACTTGTCTTACTACTTTTAACAAGAACTATAATGTACAGAAGCCTAGGACTGTCTTGTCTACTTGTCTTACTACTTTTAACAAGAACTATCACGTACAGAAGCCTAGAACTGTCTTGTCTACTTGTCTTACTACTTTTAACAAGAACTATAACGTACAGAAGCCTAGAACAGCCTTGTCTACTTGTCTTACTACTTTTAACAAGAACTATAACGTACAGAAGCCTAGAACTGCTTTGTCTACTTGTCTTACTACTTTTAACAAGAACTATAACGTACGGAAGCCTAGAACTGTCTTGTCTACTTGTCTTACTACTTTTAACAAGAACTATAACGTACAGAAGCCTAGAACTGTCTTGTCTACTTGTCTTACTACTTTTAACAAGAACTATAATGTACAGAAGCCTAGAACTGCCTTGTCTACTTGTTTTACTACTTTTAACAAGAACTATAATGTACGGAAGCCTTGAACTGCCTTGTCTAGTTGTCTTACTACTTTTAACAAGAACTATAACGTACAGAAGCCTAGAACTGCCTTGTCTACTTATCTTACTACTTTTAACAAGAACTATCACGTACAAAAGCCTAGAACTGTCTTGTCTACTTGTCTTACTACTTTTAACAAGAACTATAACGTACAGAAGCCTAGAACTGCCTTGTCTACTTGTCTTACTACTTTTAACAAGAACTATAATGTACAGAAGCCTAGAACTGTCTTGTCTAGTTGTCTTACTACTTTTAACAAGAACTATAACGTACAGAAGCCTAGAACTGTCTTGTCTACTTGTCTTACTACTTTTAACAAGAACTATAATGTACAGAAGCCTAAAACTGCCTTGTCTACTTGTCTTACTACTTTTAACAAGAACTATAACGTACAGAAGCCTAGAACTGTCTTGTCTACTTGTCTTACTACTTTTAACAAGAACTATCACGTACAGAAGCCTAGAACTGTCTTGTCTACTTGTCTGACTACTTTTAACAAGAACTATAACGTACAGAAGCCTAGAACTGCCTTGTCTACTTGTCTGACTACTTTTAACAAGAACTATAACGTACAGAAGCCTAGAACTGTCTTGTCTACTTGTCTTACTACTTTTAACAAGAACTATAACGTGCAGAAGCCTAGAACTGCCTTGTCTACTTGTCTTACTACTTTTAACAAGAACTATAATGTACGGAAGCCTAGAACTGCCTTGTCCACTTGTCTGACTACTTTTACCAAGAACTATAACGTACAGAAGCCTAGAACTGTCTTGTCTAGTTGTCTTACTACTTTTAACAAGAACTATAATGTACAGAAGCCTAGAACTGCCTTGTCCACTTGTCTGACTACTTTTAACAAGAACTATAACGTACAGAAGCCTAGAACTGCCTTGTCTAGTTGTAGTACTACTTTTAACAAGAACTTTATTGTACGGAAGCCTAGAACTGTCTTGTCTACTTGTCTGACTACTTTTAACAAGAACTATAACGTACAGAAGCCTAGAACTGCCTTGTCTACTTGTCTTAATACTCTTAACAAGAACTATAACGTACAGAAGCCTAGAACTGTCTTGTCTACTTGTCTGACTACTTTTAACAAGAATTATAACGTACGGAAGCCTAGAACTGCTTTGTCTACTTGTCTTACTACTTTTAACAAGAACTATAGCGTACAGAAGCCTACAACTGCCTTGTCTACTTGTCTGACTACTTTTAACAAGAACTATAACGTACAGAAGCCTAGAACTGCCTTGTCTACTTGTTTTACTACTTTTAACAAGAACTATAATGTACGGAAGCCTAGAACTGCCTTGTCTAGTTGTCTTACTACTTTTAACAAGAACTATAACGTACAGAAGCCTAGAACTGCCTTGTCTACTTATCTTACTACTTTTAACAAGAACTATCACGTACAAAAGCCTAGAACTGTCTTGTCTACTTGTCTTACTACTTTTAACAAGAACTATAACGTACAGAAGCCTAGAACTGCCTTGTCTACTTGTCTTACTACTTTTAACAAGAACTATAATGTACGGAAGCCTAGAACTGTCTTGTCTAGTTGTCTTACTACTTTTAACAAGAACTATAACGTACAGAAGCCTAGAACTGTCTTGTCTACTTGTCTTACTACTTTTAACAAGAACTATAATGTACAGAAGCCTAAAACTGCCTTGTCTACTTGTCTTACTACCTTTAACAAGAACTATAACGTACAGAAGCCTAGAACTGTCTTGATTACTTGTCTTACTACTTTTAACAAGAACTATCACGTACAGAAGCCTAGAACTGTCTTGTCTACTTGTCTGACTACTTGTAACAAGAACTATAACGTACAGAAGCCTAGAACTGCCTTGTCTAGTTGTCGTACTACTTTTAACAAGAACTATATTGTACGGAAGCCTAGAACTGTCTTGTCTACTTGTCTGACTACTTTTAACAAGAACTATAACGTACAGAAGCCTAGAACTGCCTTGTCTACTTGTCTGACTACTTTTAACAAGAACTATAACGTACAGGAGCCTAGAACTGCCTTGTCTAGTTGTCGTACTACTTTTAACAAGAACTATATTGTACGGAAACCTAGAACTGTCTTGTCTACTTGTCTGACTACTTTTAACAAGAACTATAACGTACAGAAGCCTAGAACTGCCTTGTCTACTTGTCGTACTACTTTTAACAAGAACTATAACGTACAGAAGCCTAGAACTGCCTTGTCTACTTGTCTGACTACTTTTAACAAGAACTATAACGTACAGAAGCCTAGAACTGTCTTGTCTACTTGTCTTACTACTTTTAACGAGAACTATAACTTACAGAAGCCTAGAACTGCCTTGTCTACTTGTCTTACTACTTTTAACAAAAACTATAATGTACGGAAGCCTAGAACTGCCTTGTCTAGTTGTCTTACTACTTTTAACAAGAACTATAATGTACAGAAGCCTAGAACTGCCTTGTCCACTTGTCTGACTACTTTAAACAAGAACTATAACGTACAGAAGCCTAGAACTGTCTTGTCTACTTGTCTTACTACTTTTAACAAGAACTATAATGTACAGAAGCCTAGAACTGCCTTGTCTACTTGTCTTACTACTTTTAACAAGAACTATAATGTACGGAAGCCTAGAACTGTCTTGTCTACTTGTCTGACTACTTTTAACAAGAACTATAACGTACAGAAGTCTAGAACTGCCCTGTCTAGTTGTCGTACTACTTTTAACAA
Organism: Bathymodiolus brooksi; assembly: GCA_963680875.1. NCBI lineage: Eukaryota > Metazoa > Mollusca > Bivalvia > Mytilida > Modiolidae > Bathymodiolus > Bathymodiolus brooksi. The sequence continues at coordinate 94,195,239 of OY804589.1, read as the reverse complement.
GAACTATATTGTACGGAAGCCTAGAACTGTCTTGTCTACTTGTCTGACTACTTTAAACAAGAACTATAACGTACAGAAGCCTAGAACTGTCTTGTCTACTTGTCTTACTACTTTTAACAAGAACTATAACGTACAGAAGCCTAGAACTGCCTTGTCTACTTGTCTTACTACTTTTAACAAGAACTATAATGTACGGAAGCCTAGAACTGTCTTGTCTACTTGTCTGACTACTTTTAACAAGAACTATAACGTACAGAAGCCTAGAACTGCCTTGTCTAGTTGTCGTACTACTCTTAACAAGAACTATATTGTACGGAAGCCTAGAACTGTCTTGTCTACTTGTCTTACTACTTTTAACAAGAACTATAACGTACAGAAGCCTAGAACTGTCTTATCTACTTGTCTGACTACTTTTAACAAGAACTATAACGTACAGAAGCCTAGAACTGTCTTGTCTACTTGTCTTACTACTTTTAACGAGAACTATAACGTACAGAAGCCTAGAACTGCCTTGTCTACTTGTCTTACTACTTTTAAGAAGAACTATAATGTACGGAAGCCTAGAACTGCCTTGTCTAGTTGTCTTACTACTTTTAACAAGAACTATAATGTACAGAAGCCTAGAACTGCCTTGTCCACTTGTCTGACTACTTTAAACAAGAACTATAACGTACAGAAGCCTAGAACTGTCTTGTCTACTTGTCTTACTACTTTTAACAAGAACTATAACGTACAGAAGCCTAGAACTGCCTTGTCTACTTGTCTTACTACTTTTAACAAGAACTATAACGTACAGAAGCCTAGAACTGCCTTGTCTAGTTGTCGTACTACTTTTAACAAGAACTATATTGTACGGAAGCCTAGAACTGTCTTGTCTACTTGTCTGACTACTTTAAACAAGAACTATAACGTACAGAAGCCTAGAACTATCTTGTCTACTTGTCTTACTACTTTTAACAAGAACTATAACGTACAGAAGCCTAGAACTGCCTTGTCTACTTGTCTTACTACTTTTAACAAGAACTATAATGTACGGAAGCCTAGAACTGTCTTGTCTACTTGTCTGACTACTTTTAACAAGAACTATAACGTACAGAAGCCTAGAACTGCCTTGTCTAGTTGTCGTACTACTTTTAACAAGAACTATATTGTACGGAAGCCTAGAACTGTCTTGTCTACTTGTCTGACTACTTTTAACAAGAACTATAACGTACAGAAGCCTAGAACTGCCTTGTCTAGTTGTCGTACTACTTTTAACAAGAACTATATTGTACGGAAGCCTAGAACTGTCTTGTCTACTTTTCTGACTACTTTTAACAAGAACTATAACGTACAGAAGCCTAGAACTGTCTTGTCTACTTGTCTGACTACTTTAAACAAGAACTATAACGTACAGAAGCCTAGAACTGCCTTGTCTAGTTGTCGTACTACTTTTAACAAGAACTATATTGTACAGAAGCCTAGAACTGTCTTGTCTACTTGTCTGACTACTTTTAACAAGAACTATAACGTACAGAAGCCTAGAACTGTCTTGTCTACTTGTCTTACTACTTGTAACAAGAACTATAACGTACAGAAGCCTAGAACTGCCTTGTCTAGTTGTCGTACTACTTTTAACAAGAACTATATTGTACGGAAGCCTAGAACTGTCTTGTCTACTTGTCTGACTACTTTTAACAAGAACTATAACGTACAGAAGCCTAGAACTGCCTTGTCTACTTGTTTTACTACTTTTAACAAGAACTATAACGTACAGGAGCCTAGAACTGCCTTGTCTAGTTGTCGTACTACTTTTAACAAGAACTATATTGTACGGAAGCCTAGAACTGTCTTGTCTACTTGTCTTACTACTTTTAACAAGAACTATAACGTATAGAAGCCTAGAACTGCCTTGTCTACTTGTCGTACTACTTTTAACAAGAACTATAATGTACAGAAGCCTTGAACTGCCCTGTCTACTTGTCTTACTACTTTTAACAAGAACTATATTGTACGGAAGCCTAGAACTGTCTTGTCTACTTGTCTTACTACTTTTAACAAGAACTATAACGTATAGAAGCCTAGAACTGCCTTGTCTACTTGTCGTACTACTTTTAACAAGAACTATAATGTACAGAAGCCTTGAACTGCCCTGTCTACTTGTCTTACTACTTTTAACAAGAACTATATTGTACGGAAGCCTAGAACTGTCTTGTCTACTTGTCTGACTACTTTTAACAAGAACTATAACGTACAGAAGCCTAGAACTGCCTTGTCTAGTTGTCGTACTACTTTTAACAAGAACTATATTGTACGGAAGCCTAGAACTGTCTTGTCTACTTTTCTGACTACTTTTAACAAGAACTATAACGTACAGAAGCCTAGAACTGTCTTGTCTACTTGTCTGACTACTTTTAACAAGAACTATAACGTACAGAAGCCTAGAACTGCCTTGTCTAGTTGTCGTACTACTTTTAACAAGAACTATATTGTACAGAAGCCTAGAACTGTCTTGTCTACTTGTCTGACTACTTTTAACAAGAACTATAACGTACAGAAGCCTAGAACTGTCTTGTCTACTTGTCTTACTACTTGTAACAAGAACTATAACGTACAGAAGCCTAGAACTGCCTTGTCTAGTTGTCGTACTACTTTTAACAAGAACTATATTGTACGGAAGCCTAGAACTGTCTTGTCTACTTGTCTGACTACTTTTAACAAGAACTATAACGTACAGAAGCCTAGAACTGCCTTGTCTAGTTGTCGTACTACTTTTAACAAGAACTATATTGTACGGAAGCCTAGAACTGTCTTGTCTACTTTTCTGACTACTTTTAACAAGAACTATAACGTACAGAAGCCTAGAACTGTCTTGTCTACTTGTCTGACTACTTTAAACAAGAACTATAACGTACAGAAGCCTAGAACTGCCTTGTCTAGTTGTCGTACTACTTTTAACAAGAACTATATTGTACAGAAGCCTAGAACTGTCTTGTCTACTTGTCTGACTACTTTTAACAAGAACTATAACGTACAGAAGCCTAGAACTGTCTTGTCTACTTGTCTTACTACTTGTAACAAGAACTATAACGTACAGAAGCCTAGAACTGCCTTGTCTAGTTGTCGTACTACTTTTAACAAGAACTATATTGTACGGAAGCCTAGAACTGTCTTGTCTACTTGTCTGACTACTTTTAACAAGAACTATAACGTACAGAAGCCTAGAACTGCCTTGTCTACTTGTTTTACTACTTTTAACAAGAACTATAACGTACAGGAGCCTAGAACTGCCTTGTCTAGTTGTCGTACTACTTTTAACAAGAACTATATTGTACGGAAGCCTAGAACTGTCTTGTCTACTTGTCTTACTACTTTTAACAAGAACTATAACGTATAGAAGCCTAGAACTGCCTTGTCTACTTGTCGTACTACTTTTAACAAGAACTATAATGTACAGAAGCCTTGAACTGCCCTGTCTACTTGTCTTACTACTTTTAACAAGAACTATATTGTACGGAAGCCTAGAACTGTCTTGTCTACTTGTCTTACTACTTTTAACAAGAACTATAACGTATAGAAGCCTAGAACTGCCTTGTCTACTTGTCGTACTACTTTTAACAAGAACTATAATGTACAGAAGCCTTGAACTGCCCTGTCTACTTGTCTTACTACTTTTAACAAGAACTATAACATACAGAAGCCTAGAACTGTCTTGTCTACTTGTCTTACTACTTTTAACAAGAACTATAATGTACAGAAGCCTAGGACTGTCTTGTCTACTTGTCTTACTACTTTTAACAAGAACTATCACGTACAGAAGCCTAGAACTGTCTTGTCTACTTGTCTTACTACTTTTAACAAGAACTATAATGTACAGAAGCCTAGAACAGCCTTGTCTACTTGTCTTACTACTTTTAACAAGAACTATAACGTACAGAAGCCTAGAACTGTCTTGTCTACTTGTCTTACTACTTTTAACAAGAACTATAATGTACAGAAGCCTAGAACTGCCTTGTCTACTTGTTTTACTACTTTTAACAAGAACTATAATGTACGGAAGCCTAGAACTGCCTTGTCTAGTTGTCTTACTACTTTTAACAAGAACTATAACGTACAGAAGCCTAGAACTGCCTTGTCTACTTATCTTACTACTTTTAACAAGAACTATCACGTACAAAAGCCTAGAACTGTCTTGTCTACTTGTCTTACTACTTTTAACAAGAACTATAACGTACAGAAGCCTAGAACTGCCTTGTCTACTTGTCTTACTACTTTTAACAAGAACTATAATGTACGGAAGCCTAGAACTGTCTTGTCTAGTTGTCTTACTACTTTTAACAAGAACTATAACGTACAGAAGCCTAGAACTGTCTTGTCTACTTGTCTTACTACTTTTAACAAGAACTATAATGTACAGAAGCCTAAAACTGCCTTGTCTACTTGTCTTACTACCTTTAACAAGAACTATAACGTACAGAAGCCTAGAACTGTCTTGATTACTTGTCTTACTACTTTTAACAAGAACTATCACGTACAGAAGCCTAGAACTGTCTTGTCTACTTGTCTGACTAATTTTAACAAGAACTATAACGTACAGAAGCCTAGAACTGCCTTGTCTACTTGTCTGACTACTTTTAACAAGAACTATAACGTACAGAAGCCTAGAACTGTCTTGTCTACTTGTCTTACTACTTTTAACAAGAACTATAACGTACAGAAGCCTAGAACTGCCTTGTCTACTTGTCTTACTACTTTTAACAAGAACTATAATGTACGGAAGCCTAGAACTGTCTTGTCTACTTGTCTGACTACTTTTAACAAGAACTATAACGTACAGAAGTCTAGAACTGCCTTGTCTAGTTGTCGTACTACTTTTAACAAGAACTATATTGTACGGAAGCCTAGAACTGTCTTGTCTACTTGTCTGACTACTTTAAACAAGAACTATAACGTACAGAAGCCTAGAACTGCCTTGTCTACTTGTCTTACTACTTTTAACAAGAACTATAATGTACGGAAGCCTAGAACTGTCTTGTCTACTTGTCTGACTACTTTTAACAAGAACTATAACGTACAGAAGCCTAGAACTGCCTTGTCTAGTTGTCGTACTACTTTTAACAAGAACTATATTGTACGGAAGCCTAGAACTGTCTTGTCTACTTGTCTGACTACTTTTAACAAGAACTATAACGTACAGAAGCCTAGAACTGTCTTATCTACTTGTCTGACTACTTTTAACAAGAACTATAACGTACAGAAGCCTAGAACTCTCTTGTCTACTTGTCTTACTACTTTTAACGAGAACTATAACGTACAGAAGCCTAGAACTGCCTTGTCTACTTGTCTTACTACTTTTAACAAGAACTATAACGTACAGAAGCCTAGAACTGCCTTGTCTAGTTGTCGTACTACTTTTAACAAGAACTATATTGTACGGAAGCCTAGAACTGTCTTGTCTACTTGTCTGACTACTTTAAACAAGAACTATAACGTACAGAAGCCTAGAACTATCTTGTCTACTTGTCTTACTACTTTTAACAAGAACTATAACGTACAGAAGCCTAGAACTGCCTTGTCTACTTGTCTGACTACTTTTAACAAGAACTATAATGTACGGAAGCCTAGAACTGTCTTGTCTACTTGTCTGACTACTTTTAACAAGAACTATAACGTACAGAAGCCTAGAACTGCCTTGTCTAGTTGTCGTACTACTTTTAACAAGAACTATATTGTACGGAAGCCTAGAACTGTCTTGTCTATTTGTCTGACTACTTTTAACAGGAACTATAACGTACAGAAGCCTAGAACTGTCTTGTCTACTTGTCTGACTACTTTTAACAAGAACTATAACGTACAGAAGCCTAGAACTGCCTTGTCTAGTTGTCGTACTACTTTTAACAAGAACTATATTGTACGGAAGCCTAGAACTGTCTTGTCTACTTGTCTGACTACTTTTAACAAGAACTATAACGTACAGAAGCCTAGAACTGTCTTGTCTACTTGTCTGACTACTTTTAACAAGAACTATAACGTACAGAAGCCTAGAACTGCCTTGTCTAGTTGTCGTACTACTTTTAACAAGAACTATATTGTACAGAAGCCTAGAACTGTCTTGTCTACTTGTCTGACTACTTTTAACAAGAACTATAACGTACAGAAGCCTAGAACTGTCTTGTCTACTTGTCTTACTACTTGTAACAAGAACTATAACGTACAGAAGCCTAGAACTGCCTTGTCTAGTTGTCGTACTACTTTTAACAAGAACTATATTGTACGGAAGCCTAGAACTGTCTTGTCTACTTGTCTGACTACTTTTAACAAGAACTATAACGTACAGAAGCCTAGAACTGCCTTGTCTACTTGTTTTACTACTTTTAACAAGAACTATAACGTACAGGAGCCTAGAACTGCCTTGTCTACTTGTCGTACTACTTTTAACAAGAACTATAATGTACAGAAGCCTTGAACTGCCCTGTCTACTTGTCTTACTACTTTTAACAAGAACTATAACGTACAGAAGCCTAGAACTGTCTTGTCTACTTGTCTTACTACTTTTAACAAGAACTATAACGTACAGAAGCCTAAAACTGCCTTGTCTACTTGTCTTACTACTTTTAACAAGAACTATAACATACAGAAGCCTAGAACTGTCTTGTCTACTTGTCTGACTACTCTTAACAAGAACTATAATGTACGGAAGCCTAGAACTGTCTTGTCTACTTGTCTGACTACTTTAAACAAGAACTATAACGTACAGAAGCCTAGAACTGCCTTGTCTACTTGTCTTACTACTTTTAACAAGAACTATAATGTACGGAAGCCTAGAACTGTCTTGTCTACTTGTCTGACTACTTTTAACAAGAACTATAACGTACAGAAGCCTAGAACTGCCTTGTCTAGTTGTCGTACTACTTTTAACAAGAACTATATTGTACGGAAGCCTAGAACTGTCTTGTCTACTTGTCTGACTACTTTTAACAAGAACTATAACGTACAGAAGCCTAGAACTGTCTTATCTACTTGTCTGACTACTTTTAACAAGAACTATAACGTACAGAAGCCTAGAACTCTCTTGTCTACTTGTCTTACTACTTTTAACGAGAACTATAACGTACAGAAGCCTAGAACTGCCTTGTCTACTTGTCTTACTACTTTTAACAAGAACTATAACGTACAGAAGCCTAGAACTGCCTTGTCTAGTTGTCGTACTACTTTTAACAAGAACTATATTGTACGGAAGCCTAGAACTGTCTTGTCTACTTGTCTGACTACTTTAAACAAGAACTATAACGTACAGAAGCCTAGAACTATCTTGTCTACTTGTCTTACTACTTTTAACAAGAACTATAACGTACAGAAGCCTAGAACTGCCTTGTCTACTTGTCTTACTACTTTTAACAAGAACTATAATGTACGGAAGCCTAGAACTGTCTTGTCTACTTGTCTGACTACTTTTAACAAGAACTATAACGTACAGAAGCCTAGAACTGCCTTGTCTAGTTGTCGTACTACTTTTAACAAGAACTATATTGTACGGAAGCCTAGAACTGTCTTGTCTATTTGTCTGACTACTTTTAACAGGAACTATAACGTACAGAAGCCTAGAACTGTCTTGTCTACTTGTCTGACTACTTTTAACAAGAACTATAACGTACAGAAGCCTAGAACTGCCTTGTCTAGTTGTCGTACTACTTTTAACAAGAACTATATTGTACGGAAGCCTAGAACTGTCTTGTCTACTTGTCTGACTACTTTTAACAAGAACTATAACGTACAGAAGCCTAGAACTGTCTTGTCTACTTGTCTGACTACTTTTAACAAGAACTATAACGTACAGAAGCCTAGAACTGCCTTGTCTAGTTGTCGTACTACTTTTAACAAGAACTATATTGTACAGAAGCCTAGAACTGTCTTGTCTACTTGTCTGACTACTTTTAACAAGAACTATAACGTACAGAAGCCTAGAACTGTCTTGTCTACTTGTCTTACTACTTGTAACAAGAACTATAACGTACAGAAGCCTAGAACTGCCTTGTCTAGTTGTCGTACTACTTTTAACAAGAACTATATTGTACGGAAGCCTAGAACTGTCTTGTCTACTTGTCTGACTACTTTTAACAAGAACTATAACGTACAGAAGCCTAGAACTGCCTTGTCTACTTGTTTTACTACTTTTAACAAGAACTATAACGTACAGGAGCCTAGAACTGCCTTGTCTACTTGTCGTACTACTTTTAACAAGAACTATAATGTACAGAAGCCTTGAACTGCCCTGTCTACTTGTCTTACTACTTTTAACAAGAACTATAACGTACAGAAGCCTAGAACTGTCTTGTCTACTTGTCTTACTACTTTTAACAAGAACTATAACGTACAGAAGCCTAAAACTGCCTTGTCTACTTGTCTTACTACTTTTAACAAGAACTATAACATACAGAAGCCTAGAACTGTCTTGTCTACTTGTCTGACTACTCTTAACAAGAACTATAATGTACGGAAGCCTAGAACTGTCTTGTCTACTTGTCTGACTACTTTTAACAAGAACTATAATGTACAGAAGCCTAGAACTGTCTTGTCTACTTGTCTTACTACTTTTAACAAGAACTATAATGTACAGAAGCCTAGGACTGTCTTGTCTACTTGTCTTACTACTTTTAACAAGAACTATCACGTACAGAAGCCTAGAACTGTCTTGTCTACTTGTCTTACTACTTTTAACAAGAACTATAACGTACAGAAGCCTAGAACAGCCTTGTCTACTTGTCTTACTACTTTTAACAAGAACTATAACGTACAGAAGCCTAGAACTGCTTTGTCTACTTGTCTTACTACTTTTAACAAGAACTATAACGTACGGAAGCCTAGAACTGTCTTGTCTACTTGTCTTACTACTTTTAACAAGAACTATAACGTACAGAAGCCTAGAACTGTCTTGTCTACTTGTCTTACTACTTTTAACAAGAACTATAATGTACAGAAGCCTAGAACTGCCTTGTCTACTTGTTTTACTACTTTTAACAAGAACTATAATGTACGGAAGCCTAGAACTGCCTTGTCTAGTTGTCTTACTACTTTTAACAAGAACTATAACGTACAGAAGCCTAGAACTGCCTTGTCTACTTATCTTACTACTTTTAACAAGAACTATCACGTACAAAAGCCTAGAACTGTCTTGTCTACTTGTCTTACTACTTTTAACAAGAACTATAACGTACAGAAGCCTAGTACTGCCTTGTCTACTTGTCTTACTACTTTTAACAAGAACTATAATGTACAGAAGCCTAGAACTGTCTTGTCTAGTTGTCTTACTACTTTTAACAAGAACTATAACGTACAGAAGCCTAGAACTGTCTTGTCTACTTGTCTTACTACTTTTAACAAGAACTATAATGTACAGAAGCCTAAAACTGCCTTGTCTACTTGTCTTACTACTTTTAACAAGAACTATAACGTACAGAAGCCTAGAACTGTCTTGTCTACTTGTCTTACTACTTTTAACAAGAACTATCACGTACAGAAGCCTAGAACTGTCTTGTCTACTTGTCTGACTACTTTTAACAAGAACTATAACGTACAGAAGCCTAGAACTGCCTTGTCTACTTGTCTGACTACTTTTAACAAGAACTATAACGTACAGAAGCCTAGAACTGTCTTGTCTACTTGTCTTACTACTTTTAACAAGAACTATAACGTGCAGAAGCCTAGAACTGCCTTGTCTACTTGTCTTACTACTTTTAACAAGAACTATAATGTACGGAAGCCTAGAACTGCCTTGTCCACTTGTCTGACTACTTTTACCAAGAACTATAACGTACAGAAGCCTAGAACTGTCTTGTCTAGTTGTCTTACTACTTTTAACAAGAACTATAATGTACAGAAGCCTAGAACTGCCTTGTCCACTTGTCTGACTACTTTTAACAAGAACTATAACGTACAGAAGCCTAGAACTGCCTTGTCTAGTTGTAGTACTACTTTTAACAAGAACTTTATTGTACGGAAGCCTAGAACTGTCTTGTCTACTTGTCTGACTACTTTTAACAAGAACTATAACGTACAGAAGCCTAGAACTGCCTTGTCTACTTGTCTTAATACTCTTAACAAGAACTATAACGTACAGAAGCCTAGAACTGTCTTGTCTACTTGTCTGACTACTTTTAACAAGAATTATAACGTACGGAAGCCTAGAACTGCTTTGTCTACTTGTCTTACTACTTTTAACAAGAACTATAGCGTACAGAAGCCTACAACTGCCTTGTCTACTTGTCTGACTACTTTTAACAAGAACTATAACGTACAGAAGCCTATAACTGCCTTGTCTAGTTCTCTTACTACTTTTAACAAGAACTATAACGTACAGAAGCCTAGAACTACCTTGTCTAGTTGTCTTACTACTTTTAACAAGAACTATAACGTACAGAAGCCTAGAACTGTCTTGTCTACTTGTCTTACTACTTTTAACAAGAACTATAACGCACAGAAGCCCAGAACTGCCTTGTCTAGTTGTCTTACTACTTTTAACAAGAACTATAACGTACAGAAGCCTAGAACTGCCTTGTCTAGTTGTCTTACTACTTTTAACAAGAACTATAATGTACGGAAGCCTAGAACTGCCTTGTCTACTTGCCTTACTACTTTTAACAAGAACTATAACGTACAGAAGCCTAGAACTGTCTTGTCTACTTGTCTTACTACTTTTAACAAGAACTATAACGTACGGAAGCCTAGAACTGCTTTGTCTACTTGTCTTACTACTTTTAACAAGAACTATAATGTACGGAAGCCTAGAACTGTCTTGTCTACTTGTCTGACTACTTTTAGCAAGAACTATAACGTACAGAAGCCTAGAACTGCCTTGTCTACTTGTCTTACTACTTTTAACAAGAACTATAACGTACAGAAGCCTAGAACTGTCTTGTCTACTTGTCTTACTACTTTTAACAAGAACTATAATGTACGGAAGCCTAGAACTGCCTTGTCTACTTGTCTGACTACTTTTAGCAAGAACTATAACGTACAGAAGCCTAGAACTGCCTTGTCTACTTGTCTTACTACTTTTAACAAGAAATATAACGTACAGAAGCCTAGAACTGCCTTGTCTACTTGTCTTACTACTTTTAACAAGAAATATAACGTACAGAAGCCTAGAACTGCCTTGTCTAGTTGTCTTACTACTTTTAACAAGAACTATAACGTACAGAAGCCTAGAACTACCTTGTCTAGTTGTCTTACTACTTTTAACAAGAACTATAACGTACAGAAGCCTAGAACTGCCTTGTCTAGTTGTCTTACTACTTTTAACAAGAACTATAACGTACAGAAGCCTAGAACTACCTTGTCTAGTTGTCTTACTACTTTTAACAAGAACTATAACGTACAGAAGCCTAGAACTGCCTTGTCTACTTGTCTTACTACTTTTAACAAGAACTATAATGTACGGAAGCCTAGAACTGCCCTGTCTAGTTGTCTTACTACTTTTAACAAGAACTATAATGTACAGAAGCCTAGAACTGCCTTGTCCACTTGTCTGACTACTTTTAACAAGAACTATAACGTACATAAGCCTAGAACTGTCTTGTCTACTTGTCTTACTACTTTTAACAAGAACTATAACGTACAGAAGCCTAGAACTGCCTTGTCTAGTTGTCTTACTACTTTTAACAAGAACTATAATGTACGGAAGCCTAGAACTGTCTTGTCTACTTGTCTGACTACTTTTAACAAGAACTATACCGTACAGAAGCCTAGAACTCCCTTGTCTAGTTGTCTTACTACTTTTAACAAGAACTATAACGTACAGAAGCCTAGAACTACCTTGTCTAGTTGTCTTACTACTTTTAACAAGAACTATAATGTACAGAAGCCTAGAACTGCCTTGTCTAGTTGTCTTACTACTTTTAACAAGAACTATAACGTACAGAAGCCTAGAACTACCTTGTCTAGTTGTCTTACTACTATTAACAAGAACTATAACGTACAGAAGCCTAGAACTGCCTTGTCTACTTGTCTTACTACTTTTAACAAGAACTATAATGTACGGAAGCCTAGAACTGCCCTGTCTAGTTGTCTTACTACTTTTAACAAGAACTATAATGTACAGAAGCTTAGAACTGCCTTGTCCACTTGTCTGACTACTTTTAACAAGAACTATAACGTACATAAGCCTAGAACTGTCTTGTCTACTTGTCTTACTACTTTTAACAAGAACTATAACGTACAGAAGCCTAGAACTGCCTTGTCTAGTTGTCTTACTACTTTTAACAAGAACTATAATGTACGGAAGCCTAGAACTGTCTTGTCTACTTGTCTGACTACTTTTAACAAGAACTATAATGTACAGAAGCCTAGAACTGTCTTGTCTACTTGTCTGACTACTTTTAACAAGAACTATAACGTACGGAAGCCTAGAACTGTCTTGTCTAGTTGTCTTACTACTTTTAACAAGAACTATAACGTACAGAAGCCTAGAGCTGTCTTGTCTACTTGTCTGACTACTTTTAACAAGAACTATAATGTACAGAAGCCTAGAACTGTCTTGTCTACTTGTCTTACTACTTTTAACAAGAACTATAACGTACAGAAGCCTAGAACTGCCTTGTCTAGTTGTCTTACTACTTTTAACAAGAACTATAACGTACAGAAGCCTAGAACTGCCTTGTCTACTTGTCTGACTACTTTTAACAAGAACTATAACGTACAGAAGCCTAGAACTACCTTGTCTAGTTGTCTTACTACTTTTAACAAGAACTATAACGTACGGAAGCCTAGAACTGTCTTGTCTAGTTGTCTTACTACTTTTAACAAGAACTATAACGTACAGAAGCCTAGAGCTGTCTTGTCTACTTGTCTGACTACTTTTAACAAGAACTATAATGTACAGAAGCCTAGAACTGTCTTGTCTACTTGTCTTACTACTTTTAACAAGAACTATAACGTACGGAAGCCTAGAACTGTCTTGTCTACTTGTCTTACTACTTTTAACAAGAACTATAACGTACAGAAGCCTAGAACTGTCTTGTCTACTTGTCTTACTACTTTTAACAAGAACTATAATGTACGGAAGCCTAGAACTGTCTTGTCTACTTGTCTGACTACTTTTAACAAGAACTATAACGTACAGAAGCCTAGAACTGCCTTGTTTACTTGTCTTACTACTTTTAACAAGAACTATAATGTACAGAAGCCTAGAACTGTCTTGTCTACTTGTCTTACTACTTTTAACAAGAACTATAACTTACAGAAGCCTAGAACTGTCTTGTCTACTTGTCTTACTACTTTTAACAAGAACTATAACGTACAGAAGCCTAGAACTGTCTTGTCTACTTGTCCTACTACTTTTAACAAGAACTATAACGTACAGAAGCCTAGAACTGTCTTGTCTACTTGTCCTACTACTTTTAACAAGAACTATAACGTACAGAAGCCTAGAACTTTCTTGTCTACTTGTCTTACTACTTTTAACAAGAACCATAATGTACGGAAGCCTAGAACTGTCTTGTCTACTTGTCTTACTACTTTTAACAAGAACTATAACGTACAGAAGCCTAGAACTGTCTTGTCTACTTGTCTTACTACTTTTAACAAGAACTATCACGTACAGAAGCCTAGAACTGTCTTGTCTACTTGTCTTACTACTTTTAACAAGAACTATAACGTACAGAAGCCTAGAACTTTCTTGTCTACTTGTCTTACTACTTTTAACAAGAACTATAATGTACGGAAGCCTAGAACTGTCTTGTCTACTTGTCTTACTACTTTTAACAAGAACTATAACGTACAGAAGCCTAGAACTGTCTTGTCTACTTGTCTTACTACTTTTAACAAGAACTATCACGTACAGAAGCCTAGAACTGTCTTGTCTACTTGTCTTACTACTTTTAACAAGAACTATCACGTACAGAAGCCTAGAACTGTCTTGTCTACTTGTCTTACTACTTTTAACAAGAACTATAACGTACAGAAGCCTAGAACTGCCTTGTCTACTTGTCTTACTACTTTTAACAAGAACTATAATGTACAGAAGCCTAGAACTGTCTTGTCTACTTGTCTGACTACTTTTAACAAGAACTATAATGTACAGAAGCCTAGAACTGCCTTGTCTAGTTGTCTTACTACTTTTAACAAGAACTATAATGTACAGAAGCCTAGAACTGTCTTGTCTACTTGTCTTACTACTTTTAACAAGAACTATAACGTGCGGAAGCCTAGAACTGTCTTGTCTAGTTGTCTTACTACTTTTAACAAGAACTATAATGTACAGAAGCCTATAACTGCCTTGTCTAGTTGTCTTACTACTTTTAACAAGAACTATAACGTACAGAAGCCTAGAACTGCCTTGTCTACTTGTCTTACTACTTTTAACAAGAACTATAATGTACAGACATGTGCATCCAATAACCAGTTGGGTAACATGGGGGATCAACATATGACTGATATCCCGTGACATGTACATCCAATAACCAGTTGAGTAACATGGAGGGAGGGTGGATCAACATATGACTGGTATCCCGTGACATGTACATCCAATAACCAGTTGAGTAACATGGGGGATCAACATATGACTGATATCCCATGATATGTTCATACAATAACCAGTTGGGTAACATGGGGGATCAACATATGACTGATATCCCGTGACATGATTGTTCATCCAATAACCAGTTGAGTAACATGGGGGAGGAGGGATCAACATATGACTGATATCCCGTGACATGTACATCCAATAACCTGTTGAGTAACATGGGGGAGGGGGATCAACATATGACTGATATCCGGTGACATGTACATCCAATAACCAGTTGAGTAACATGGGGGAGGGGGGATCAACATATGACTGATATCCCGTGACATGTACATTCAATAACCAGTTGAGTAACATGGAGGGAGGGGGGTCAACATATGACTGAAATCCCGCGACATGTACATCCAATAACCAGTTGGGTAACATGGGGGATCAACATATGACTGATTTCCCGGGACATGTACATCTAATAACCAGTTGGGTAACATGGGGGATCAACATATGACTGATATCCCGTGAATATGTTCATCCAATAACCAGTTGGGTAACATGGGGGGATCAACATATGACTGATATCCCATGATATGTTCATACAATAACCAGTTGGGTAACATGGGGGATCAACATATGACTGATATCCCATGATATGTTCATACAATAACCAGTTGGGTAACACATAAAATGAATGATATCCCGGTTCATCCAATAACCAGTCGAGTAAAATGGGGGGGGGGGGGGGGGGGGGGTCAACATATGACTGAAATCCCGCGACATGTTCATCCAATAACCAGTTGGGTAACATGGGGGATCAACATATGACTGATATCCCGTGACATGTTCATACAATAAACAGTTGGGTAACATGGGGGATCAACATATGACTGATATCCCGTGACATGTTCATCCAATAACCATTTGAGTACATGGGGGATCAACATATGACTGATATCACGTGACATGTACATCCAATGACCAATTGAGTAACATGGGGGATCAACATATGACTGATATCCCGGAACATGTACATCCAATAACCAGTTGAGTAACATTGGGGATCAACATATGACTGATATCCCATGATATGTACATCCAATAACCAGTTGAGTAACATTGGGGGGAGGGGGGATCAACATATGACTGATATCCCGGGACATGTACATCTAATAACCAGTTGAGTAACATGGGGATCAACATATGACTGATATCCCGTGACATGTACATCCAATAACCATTTGAGTACATGGGGGATCAACATATGACTGATATCACGTGACATGTACATCCAATGACCAATTGAGTAACATGGGGGATCAACATATGACTGATATCCCGGAACATGTACATCCAATAACCAGTTGAGTAACATTGGGGATCAACATATGACTGATATCCCATGATATGTTCATACAATAACCAGTTGGGTAACATGGGGGATCAACATATGACTGATATCTCGTGAATATGTTCATCCAATAACCAGTTGGGTAAGATGGGGGGATCAACATATGACTGATATCCCATGATATGTTCATACAATAACCAGTTGGGTAACATGGGGGATCAACATATGACTGATATCCCATGATATGTTCATACAATAACCAGTTGGGTAACACATAAAATGAATGATATCCCGGTTCATCCAATAACCAGTTGAGTAACATTGGGGGGAGGGGGGATCAACATATGACTGATATCCCGGGACATGTACATCTAATAACCAGTTGAGTAACATGGGGATCAACATATGACTGATATCCCGTGACATGTACATCCAATAACCATTTGAGTACATGGGGGATCAACATATGACTGATATCACGTGACATGTACATCCAATGACCAATTGAGTAACATGGGGGATCAACATATGACTGATATCCCGGAACATGTACATCCAATAACCAGTTGAGTAACATTGGGGATCAACATATGACTGATATCCCGGGACATGTACATCTAATAACCAGTTGAGTAACATGGGGATCAACATATGACTGAAATCCCGCGACATGTTCATCCAATAACCAGTTGGGTAACATGGGGGATCAATATATGACTGATATCCCGTGACATGTTCATACAATAAACAGTTGGGTAACATGGGGGATCAACATATGACTGATATCCCGTGACATGTTCATACAATAACCAGTTGAGTAACATGGGGGATCAACATATGACTGGTATCCCGTGACATGTCCATACCATAACTAGTTGAGTAACATGGGGATCAACATATGACTGAAAATCCGCGACATGTAAATCCAATAACCAGTTGGATAACTTGGGGGGATCAACATAAGACTGATATCACGTGAGATGTATTCCAATAACTAGTTGAGTAACACGGGGGATCAACATAAGACTGATGTCACGTGACATGTACATCCAGTTAAGCAGGTAAAACCTGCTGAGTAGCTACCGTGGTGTACGAAGGTCAAAATAAGAATGCGGACGAGTGTATAGCGACATGCTCTACCACTAACATGCAATGACAAATGCAGTGTATGAAATCTTCTTATCTGAAGCGAGGTTTACGTAAACACTTTAAAAATGTGTCTGACCTTTATTACTAGGATTGGTTTGGTTTGGTTTGGTTTAAGGTGTCTAACGCCACTTTCAACAATATTTCAGTTATATCGTGGCGGTCAGTTTTATTGGTGAAATTTATCACATAATGTTGTTTGGGGTATACCTCGCCATGAACGAGGTTCGAACTCACAACTTTAGTGGTGAATGGCACTAATTGGACAGGTAAATTAAACTACCAGTATCACGGCCACGACTGTCCCTTTTATTATTAAGAAAGTATGATTTTGAACAGTTGGATTATATAAGAAGTATACGTGAGTTATTCTCAAGATGGATCGTAAAAACACACAAACAAATAGCAATTTAAACCGACCTCATTAAGAGTGACTTTGATGCAGCAGGGATTAAGTTATAAAATATCTACTATAAATAAATGCAACGGGGACAATCAAATGATCATGACATGGGCTCGAACCCACGATCTACCATGCTCGAAACGAAGACACTAACCATTACACTGCCGAAATGGTTCTTGCATTGAAGACACCTCCACACGGTTTCGGTGCCTCTGCAGTCTATTTTGATAGAGAAAATGCCACCGCAATGGTATAGAAGCAACAGGACCAGCCAAGATACAGAAACATAATGTATTTTATTTCATTCAAGTAAATACTTCTTGTAGTAGGTATAACTAATTTGCTGTTCTCTCAATCTGATAGGGTTAATGACTACCTTCGGTTTATTTACTGTGCACGTGTTTTTGACAGGTAATCGCAGCTGCGGGCAGGTATTTCTATACTTCAGGGTATAATATAAGTACCGTGAAAGTTACATACCAGGTACGTCTCACACAGATGTTATATTCAATAGAATGCTACCTAAGCTAATTCATGGTTATCCATGTAGAATAGTCTTTTGTATAAAGACAACTATGAAACAATTTCGAGCGTGAATTGGTATTCTTTCCTTTCGTATTTTTTAATGTGTTGTTATTTTGTAATACATGGTTGTAAATCAATATTATATAACCAGAAGTTCTGTTTTTGTCATGGTGTTAGCAGATGTTTGTTAACGTATTCAATTTCGATTTAATGAGCCTTTCAAATATTGATTTAATGTAACACGTTTTATACTATCGTGCACAATTAACATAAAACAAGTAGAATAAATGAGAAAATACAGGAAATAATGACCTTATATAATATCCATCACCCCCCTCCCCTTTTTTTAATATCGTCATAATATTAACTCAACTCAAATATTTGTTGTTTTTAAACATAAGTTTGTGACAAACAAACAAAAAATAATAACATGGTATGAATATAACAAATGAAATATTAACAATAATTAAAATATAATCAGAAAATGGAGTCGTTAAAAACCAACATTTCGAATTTAAATTATTTTAAAACTTCAAAAAAGTTTTATTTGGTTATTGTTTTTCAACACTTTAAGAAAACGGACTGGCCATAATTGTTTCAGAACTTTTGAATGAATGTATACAGAAGCCTTATCGCGCACATTTACTCAGTAGGGAGTATATAACCACCACGTTTACGCCAAAGACATGTAAATCTAACATACAAGTTAAAAAAGTACTCCAGACAGTTACACCGGCGCCACCGAACGCTGAACACAATTGTACTAATCACGTTACCGTCATGAAATGTTTCTATACCACCAGACTAGAACGTGACCATCCACGTGGCGCAATAAAAATCTACTTTCATCTAACCAATGGACTCGTTTCCAATTACGAATATTCCAACGGAGATGGTTCGTGACCAATTCCAATAAACCCGCCAATGACGTAATGACAGGTGCGGCCATTTTATGGGTCGCCTTGTGTGGCTCATTGAGCCGTCTGTTATCAGTTCTTACAGATACATGACCCTCAAAATTCAATTCATCTCGAATGCGAGCTGATGTAGCAAAACTATTTCTCCTGGCACACCGGGTTATTAGCCTATCCTCTCTAGGTGTAGCTTTGCGGGGCCTGCCAGATCACGGACTTTCATTAACCATTCCAGTCGCTTACAAACGCCGTACGCCGTATAAGACGGCGATCAATTGCAGAATAGTGTACCCCCATTTGCCAGGCCATCCTTCTATTGCTACAACCTGCCGTGACATGCCAACAGCTTGCCACTTCTCTGCTAAAGTCAAGTTTCACCTAACCATAATTTAGCGATGTAATCAAACCTCAACTTGCAAACACACTGTGCAAATTTTAGGTATAACACCAATTGTAAACCGGGTTAGGCCCGGGTGACTCAATGAGTTAGGTAGTTGGATTACCTAACAACTCATATATGCCTATCATCAATACGGCGTGGGTTATTATTTTGTGATGCTGTTTTCACTAGGAACTATAACATACAACATAATGTATGTATGCTTTTAGGCTTTTGAGTTTTTAATAGTCACTGGCTTTACAATAACTTAGTGTTGCTGCTATTACTGATAATGTATAGAATACATAGTAAACATAGTTTGTATCTATTACATCATCAACACTTGTGAAGTGTGATAATCCTTTACGGTCTGTTGGTTTTGCAAATTGGGACACGTGTCTCTAAATAAAAAACGACTTAATAAAATAGAAAACAAATACTGACATATTAAATATATCATGGTTTAAATACAATTGCACATTCAAAATATAACTATAACCTCTGTTAAGTGTCATCAGTGTACATTTTAGAGCTGAGTGAGTGCGCTCAGCTCGGGCTGAGTGGTGCTTAGACGGACCCCTAAAAGTCGTCCGTTTGCAAACTGAAAGGATATTGACGACCGTCAACTTCATAGTTAATCATGTCTTATTTTGTATACAACATTTTACATCATTATGGAAGTTGAATTTCCGTTTTGGAAAATAAAGAAATATTGTTAAGTGAGTGGATGTTGTTTAAAGCAAAATGAAGAATTTTTCAGCTATATCATGGCGAACCTGCTGGGTTTAGATTTCACACGTATTTCTGCAACTAATGATGTCATGCATTGCAGGATCTATTTGGTCGATTCTGTCACGAAAATTTGTATTATTTTTGTATATTCGGGACACTGTCTTTACAAAGCGGTTATACAAAATGTATATATAATCCCAATGAACAGGTCGTTAACCACAGGACATGACAGATAGACTTCCATTAATCAAACGCCTGCGTCAACACTAAACAAATCACCACAATATACAAGTGTATTAACCGTTGGTCAAATCTTGTTTTATGATCCGTCATAAAGTGCTTACATTATCAACAAATGTGACATAATTGTGTATTGGATAGATAAACACCAGATGAGAACAACAAATGACGTCGCAATGAAATCACTTGATATAATTGGTGTATCATATTTACTTGATATTAAATCTTCAATGTTTTTATATGTACTGTCAAAAACTGGTCATTTAATAGGATAATGACGCTAGACGTATTAAATGTTCCTCAGATTAAAGATAATTATAAAGTTTTATAAATTGTCATTCTTGTTGTTTCCTTGTATTTGTCCATACATTTACCCAAGAATACCCCTGAATACCCAATAATACCCCTGAATACCCGAGAATACCCATGAATACCCCCGGAATACCCCGGAATACCGCTAGAATACCCAAGAATACCCTTTGAATGCCCAAGAATACCACAAAATACAAATGAAAGATTTTGGATTTTTAAATTTTTTTTTATTCTGTTGACGGAGATATTTCACAGAAGCTATTACAGAAGGCAATGCTGATTGAATTATTATTTGTACTTCTTAACTATTGACCATTAGTTCTATTTTCATTTATATCTTTTATTATAATTTTTGTTAATAGTATTTACTCTAAGGTATTTTTTTTAATTTTGGAGACTTGATTTCATACATGTAAATGTCGTGAATTCCACATGCTGATTACGGCTGATTAAATTTTATTTTAGTATGAGAAAAAAAAAAAGAATAACAAAGGCATGACTCCATTTCATTTCTCCTTGTTATATTTCATGCTTATTCAACAAAATATAGATCGAAATAAAGAAATATACCCGGTTTGTATTTTTGAGGGTTTTATAGGAAAGGAGGTTTTTTGAGTAAAATGGTTTCACTTTCAATGTTGTCTAAATATCTATGCTTATTAAAATACAAGCCAATCTTTATGTCGTCGTATTTTCCATCATTTCTTTGATCGTGAAATTGTTAAAAAAAAAAATTGTTTTCTCTAAAATTTTGAATTACACACTATGTTTACCTAATAATATAATGTAAAAACAATACTTTTGTTGTTAATATTTTGAGAAATAATTAATTATATTGATCACCGAGATTGGTCTTGATTACTTCCGCGAGCTTCCCTATACCAAGCCATGCACTAATTATTTGTTGTTTTTGTGCGCAATTTTCTTTTTTGAACATGTATCAACAGCTATTTTGTCAGGAAATTGTGCCATTAATTTTCATCTTATCATTTTAATAAGATTTTCGTAGATTTTCGTTGTTTCGGGGAAATAAAAAAATTCTATCTGTTTTTCGGTCTTTCAGGGATATTCTTGGGTAATATGGGAGTATTCTGTGATATTCTTGGGTAAATGTATGGACCGGTATTTGTTTATAAAATCAGCCAAAGAGCTAAAGGAAAACTCCAGTCAGTTAAACAATTGTTATAATTCAATACATTGTAACTTTTTATTCGTAAATAAGTAATTATAAAATAAAAAAACACCTTTATTAACATTAATATACCCCAATTAGAAATATGAATATTTGTAATTTCCTGTCGTAGTGTAAGCGGCCACGACACCTCTTCATGTGACGTCACGGAGACAGATCATGTTCTTCTCCCATTAAAGTGCAGGGCTGCAGCAACAGCATCTTCACACTGTTAATTGAATGGCCTCTGTATCTGGATGATGCAAATTTCCTCCATGTACATTGGCCATGAGGAGGACTTTAATTTCATTTTAATTTCATTTTGTTTAATCATTTCCAGTCTAAATGTCCTTTAGGCACCGGCCCTTGATGACCTCTGTATATGAATGGCATTGCTCTCATGCATGTACATTGGTCATGGGGAGGACGCTGGATCTGCCTTCTGTCATTTAATTAGCCCCTTGTACATATAAAAGGGTTTATTTCTATTTCGGTGTTCAGAAGAAGTTAATAACTTATTAAATATCAACAAATGATATATATATTTTTTTTTTTTTTTTTTGTGTAATTGCCCAGTGGACTCTTCCAAATATTATACTCATCAGAGACATAGATATGTTTAGTACTTATGTACCAATCTAATTTCTACTAATTGCTTGTTTGTATACTGTTTATTACATTTATGTATTAGAATGGATTTTTTGTGTGTAATATGAATCACTGTAATGACTCTGCCCCTTGCTGGGACCTTGATTGGACAATAAAATCTTAAATCTTAAATAAATAAATGTTGACTCTTCCCAACATCGAGCCCTTTTGGTTATGTTTTAATATTAGATCAACTGCAATACAATGTTAACAATGGAGACCATTCACCCAAATTTACTCAACAGGTGTCGCTCGAGTACCAACGGTGGTTAGCGGAGCGTTTTATTATCGCTTAGACGTTTGTAACCTATGTAAACTATTATTTCAAACACAATTTCTATTAAATTATCCAACAATAATTATTTTTTATTTGTATAACAATATTCCTCAAGTTAACAACAAATGCATCATAAGTTGTAACCATCTTCTGACATGTTACTAAATTACTAAAGTGTTCACGTCATTACGTTGAAATAAGACAAGGACAACGTTGCAATCATATCTGAGTCACGGGCACCTGTTACTAACTGTGAATGCGAATATAAAATAAAATTGAATACATTCTTATTAATTTTTTCTTATGTACTCCATGAGCAAAAATCAATATTTTCAATAATTTTGTAATTAGTAAATACGCATAGCATACGTACAATAACTGTTGAATGAGGAAACTATAGTACACGTGTACGTACGTTGTTAAACAAAGTTTGATATTTGTTCACATTCTTTGTATTTCCCTTTTTAAAAGATTTTCGTGTTGGTTTCCTAGTTTTGTTGTATCGTGATTTTCTACTTTCATGGTAAATAATCGTTTATTAATGGTTAGAATCCAATAATTTCGATCAATTTCACGTACATTAATTATTCTTTGCGAATTTTATGTACTGTTCCGTTCCGGATTCCAACCACAGTGGCTTGTCTTTAAGACATATAACTTTATTAATAAAAAAATATGCACCCCTATATCATTTTTAAGATACATATATATTATAAAAAAAAAACAATAACTAAGCGTGTTGGGACCTCGTCTTCATCTCATTGAAAATTAACTTGTTCTCGTGGTGATATAGCAGAAAAATTGCCGTAAACAACAATTACTCACTGATCCCCAACATGATGTTAAAAACATATTCTGTCTCAAACATAAATATCTACATTTATTAATCTACTATTTATTGGTTATTTTCGAAGGGGTGTTAATTTTGCGTTTTTTAGTCAAACTGTTCGCGTGGGCTCTAATTTTGCGAAAATTGAAAAAAAGCAAAATTAAAAATTTTACGATTTCAGCTTTATCTTAAGCCATTCAAATAAAGGCATCAAACATTCTGAAGATTTTGATAAATAAAATTCAAACGTGAATACCTGGGTCGTATTTTAGATAATGTTGATTTTTTTCATGAACAGTCATGTGTACATTTTATTTTCATCAACAGTCATGTGTACATTTTATTTTCATCAACAGTCATGTGTGGATTTTATTTTTCATCAAAAGTCGCTTGACTGTTATTGATTGGTAATAAAACTAATGTGATTTCTATATGATAAAGTTTGTCAGTGACTTGCGGCAGGTCGGTGGTTTTTTCAGGGAACTCCGGTTTGCTCCACCAATAAAACGGGCCGAATAAAACTGGCCGTCACGAAACAAGAAGTGTACTGTTTCATTTCAACGTTAATACAAGCTATTTAACAACCTCTACACTAAATACAACATATATTTGGGCGGTGTTGATTAAATTACATGATAGTGCTACATATGATGCTAGAAGAAAAGCATATGAATGGTTAAAGCACCAAGGATTAAAATGCAACTTATCTCTTTGAAGGTTTACTTTTTAAGGAATCAATCTTATCGGGACAAATCGGCGAATCAGAAGCAATAATTAAACTGTTGAACTTTCTTGCATAAGGTTCTTGAAATCCGGACACGTATTATACGAGTGATTGTTGTTGTTTAACGTCAATTCAGCAATTTTTCAGCTATATCATGGCGAGAACAAGTTAATTTTCAATGAGATGATGATGAGGTCCGCTTTGTACTAGACCAACACACTGAGTTAGATTTGTATAGTGCTAGCTCACTAAAACAACAGTCCGCGAATAGACATGTCGCCCCACTCGGACACATTATCCTGATTCCGAGCCGACCAGTCTTTGCTGTTTTTCCTTAATGCTGCGTGCTTACCAGAGAAGCAAAAATATCAATTTGTATAGTCTTTGGTATGACCCGACCGGGGCTCGAACCCACGATCTACCGCACTCGAGGCGAGCACTCTAACCATTACGTCACCGATGCGGTTCGTATTATACGAAGCTGCATGGACGCGGCCGAGAGACACATTCATGTCATTAAGGGGACGACCATTTAACTTTTAGGATGTTTTTTTCTGAAAAAAAAAAATATTAATTATGTGGTGAAATTTTAAAGAAACAAAATAAATTGACACGAAAGATGCAAAAATATCATTAATCCGGCCCTACAGTTCTCAACGAGAAATTTATGATAAAAAATTGAAGGGAAATTACTGATTTTTATTTATGTCCAAAAAAGAAAAATCTGATTTTTGTTTCCTGTGAAAAAAATATATCGCTGTAGGGGAAATGATAGTTTTCTGTGTAGTGTTTTGTAGATCAGTGATTGTCCTTTTTCTTTTGGTCATTGTATTGCCTGCCCTTGCGCTTGGGGATCTTAAAACTCTTCTTGCATTGGTTTTGAAGCAAAAGCGAATACGCAAATTTACATGGTTAGACCCTATACAGTGTGAAAAAAATACGTGTACAATTTTTAATCGGGTTCAATTTAGTCTGAAAACTCGTGTGCAATTTTATGTCATTAGACAACAAATGAAGCAAAAAAAAACTCGTGTGCAATTTTACACCATTAGACACCAAATGAAGTAAAAAACACACCACGTACATGCAATTTTACATTGCCATTGCAGGAATTGGGCCCTATAGGCACAGGCACTTATTTCTGGTAATTTTTTTTTACCTAGATACTATATATACCACAAGGTACGTAACGTTCATTTGTGAAAAATCTAGGTCATCGCGATTTTGCGTTTTTTCAACTCGACGGACTGGAGGAATGGCCTACATCATCTGAAACTACGATAATTTATCTACAAAATGATGTATAAAACACCTACCTTTGCTGAACCTCAACAATGCAACAGACCTTTTTCCACGGGTCAGTTATCAGCTTTCATCATCCAGTTGGTCACCTGGCAAGTTCTACCCCGCAGTTTCAACAATATTCCAGTTGTATAGTGTCGATCAGTTTTACCACTTCGGGGTTCCCGGAGAAAACCACTGACTGCCACAATTGACTTCATGGCAACTTTTATCATACAGTTTTACCGACTACATCTCACCTGGTATAAAAATCGAACTAACAATTTTAATGATGGTAGATTCTGGTCGTATAGATACAGAGGCGTGGGAGTGGATCGAAAAGTGTGAGGGGCAAGTCAAGCCATTAAAAAGTGCATTGATGGGCAAGTAATTGGAAATGGACTGGAATGTAGGGGGTGCAAACTTCGGGAGAGTGTGGGACAGGCTTTCAAAACTGACAAGCAAAAACATGTCATTTGGCTTCAAACATTCCTACTTACCTCTTGGTTATTGAAAATTTTGGCTTCCATGGTGAAAATGTACATTTTTCTGCATTTGTGCCCCGGCTCCTCCGCTCCTGATATAGATGTCAAACCACCATACGAGCCCCACATGACGACCCCCCAGTTATTCATTTAATGGTTTGCGGCATATACGAAATAACATCAAGGGTGTGTTCGATTTGTAATTTATATTTGATATAAAAAAAACATGAATTGGTCTTAAATGAATAAATATATATATATAGTAGCAAATAATCAAAATATGTTCCATGAGGACAGAATTGTCATACTATATTATTTATGAAATCTGTATTTTTTAAATATTTTATTGGCTATGACGTTGTATTATGGTAAAATTCAAAGAGTGTATGATTAAAGGTAGGAACGCCCACTGTTTTTTTCTATTTATAAGTTATATCTCGATGCCTCAAAATAGTATAAAAAATTGCCAAATGACCACCATGTTTTACCTGTTTACAAGTTAGGGTTATGGTTATGGTGTTTAACGCCACTTTCAACAATATTTCAGTTATATCATGGCTGTCAGTTTTATTGGTGGAGAAAACCACAAGGACTCGGTTAATGGACATATATTTTTAAATTATTTTACGTGTTTTTCCTATTTACTGTCTGTTTTTTATTAAATTATTATCGTTAGCACCTAGATTTTCATGCTTACAGACAAAATAAATTAAAAAAAAATTAAAAAAAATTTCGAGAAAATATGGAGAAAATTACTGACAAACTTGATCACATAATGTTGTATCGAGTACACCTCGCTTGAGTGGGATTGTTTACAAGTGTATTTTTTCCTACATTTTCAAATTAAATAACGCTGTATATATGCTGAGAGTCCCTAGTTTACAGCAACATCATGTTGTGCTATTCATTTTTTACATTTTTCACTTATTAAAGCACAAAAATAAAAAATATAAATTTAAAAAAATTATGTTGCATCAAAGTGAACCCGAAAACTGTACAACCAACATCAACATCTTTTATAGATATCAAATAACTTTTATTGCTTTTTTTATTCATTTTTGCTTTTAGATAAAATACAGAAGCACACTAAGAAATTTAGAAGTAAACACATCGAATTTGGCATATCGAGTGCACCCTTATTACGTGTTATAACGAGCCTTAAAACATAAGAAAACAAGAATACTTACGTTAGCATCATCATGTATGGCAACTGAGTCTACTTTTCTATTTCCACCAGTCCATTTGGCTATGTCAGGGAATATTATTTATATATCCTTTTAATAATAATCATCCTGGTCTAGTTTTGAGCTCATGTACCCTCACTGGTGAAGAGATGTAAGTAGTAGGGAGTGATCAGTTTTAGTCCCCCCCAAAAAACCCGCGGCGTTGCGGCGTCCCCATATATGGGTAGACCCCGCCCATATGCCATATAAGGGCATAACCCCACCCCCCGGAACTGACGTCACCAAAAAATTTGAAATCCATATATGGTCATGACGACCCTCTCGTCGCAATATGACTCATGGTAAAATAATTCCCCGCACCCCGACGACCAAATATGGTCCCCCATCGATGCAATATGATTCATCCCATTCCACCGTCCCGAGCGCATGATGACTCAAAACGGAAGGGTGACATCCATATTGATATGTGTTCACCAATCATAGCCCCACCCCGGAGCTGACATGAAAATAAAAAAAATAAAAATAAAAAAAAAATACATAATTTACTCACGTACGTGTCTTTAGTTTATATCATGTATCAGTTCATTTACAATCCCCGTTTCAAAAGTATTAAAATGCTGATATTTTTCGAGAATCCATTGATATCATCATTAATTCACATATACCCCCCTTTTTTTTTTTCACTATTACAGATTCAATGAAAACCAAGACCTGTGTAAACCCGCATACAATCAAAAAGCATAAAAATACTGATATTTTTATTCACACCCATTTTTTTTTTTAAATCCATGTTTTTAACCCTTAAAATTCTCATTGTTTGATTTAAAAAAGACGCTTAGATCCATGTCGTTCAAATAGGAAAAAGTCAATTACGATTTTGATCTTGATATCAACCGCGCTATGGTCATATGTTTTTAATTCATCAGATGATAACAAGTACATCGGTTTATTTTTAATCTACACACGGACAACAGACATATCAAATATCCATCGCACGCACTGACCATTTATCTTGACCCGAAATGATAAATACGCATATACTATAAACACAGGTCTTGGTTTTCATTGAATCTGTAATAGTGTAAAAAAAAAAAAGGGGGGGGGGGTATATGTGAATTGATGATGATATCAATGGATTCTCGAAAAATATCAGCATTTTAATACTTTTGACACGGGGATTGTAAATGAACTGATACATGATAAAAACTAAAGACACGTACGTGAATAAATTATGTATTTTTTTATTTTTATTTTTTCATTTTGATGTCAGCTCCGGGGTGGGGCTATGATTGGTGAACACATATCAATATGGATGTGACCCTTCCGTTTTGAGTCATCATGCGCTCGGGACGGTGGAATGGGATGAATCATATTGCATCGATGGGGACCATATTTGGTCGTCGGGGTGCGGGGAATTATTTTACCATGAGTCATACTGCGACGAAAGGGTCGTCATGAATTTCAAATTTCAAATTTTTTGGTGACGTCAGTTCCGGGGGGGGTGGGGTTATGCCCTTATATGGCATATGGGCGGGGTCTACCCATATATGGGGACGCCACAACGCCGCGGGTTTTTTGGGGGACTAAAACTGATCACTCCCTACTACTGTTATTTTTCAAAGCAAAAATTCAACTTCCATAATGATCGTAAAATGTTGTATACAAAATAATTACAGATTAATACATGGGCATTTCCATATTGGCCTGATTATCATCCCGAGACGCAGTCGAGGGCCAATATGGGTCGAGGGATGATAACCAGGCCAATATGGAAATGCCCATGTATTAAACTATTTATTACATACTTCCGACATCTAGAAAAGAGACACCCATATTGGCCTGAGATGAAGCCTGGGCCAATATGGGCCTCGATATGGAAATGATCTTGTAGTAATCCAATAACCGGTTATTTTCACGCGGTGTGAAAATATGGACAGTTTACTTCCGGTCATATTGGTCATACAAAAATGCCTTTATTTGAACTAAGTATGTAATAAGACATGATTAACTACCGGTATTCAGTTTGACGATCGTCGATATCCTTTCATCTTTCAAAACGACGCCTTTTTTGGAGGATACATGACGAATTTGATAGGACAAACGACGACATTTTTTGGAGGATGCATGTCGAATTTGATAGGACAAACGACGACTTTCTTTGGAGGATACATGACGAATTTCATAGGACAAACGACGACTTTTTTTGGAGGATACATGACGAATTTCATAGGACAAGCGACGACTTTTTTTGGAGGATACCAGTACATGACGAATTTTATGGGAAAACGACGACTTTTTTTTATTTATCTGTGCTTGCCTGTTTTAACAAATTTTATGCTTGCTTGTACATGTATATATATGTTATAATCGGTTTTAAGAGCTTCATGTAGCTCATGTTATTTTTTAAATGTATATAAGTGCCAACTTTATATACTTTATTTATATAGAGGATAAACCACGACTTTTAGGGGATAAACGACGACTTTTAGAGGATACACGACGACTTTTAGAGGATAAACGACGACATTTAGAGGATACACGACGACTTTTAGAGGATAAACGACGACTTTTAAATGATAAATAAATGACAAACGACGACTTTTGGGGGATAAACGACGACTTTTAGAGGATACATGACGACTTTTAGAGGATACACGACGACTTTTAGAGGATAAACGACGACTTTTAGAGGATAAACGACGACTTTTAAATGATAAATAAATGACAAACGACGACTTTTAGGGGATAAACGACGACTTTTAGGGGATAAACGACGACTTTTAGAGGATACACGACGACTTTTAGGGGATAAACGACGACATTTAGGGGATAAACGACGACATTTAAATGATAAATAAATGACAAACGACGACTTTTAGGGGATAAACGACGACTTTTAGAGGATAAACGACGACTTTTAAATGATAAATAAATGACAAACGACGACTTTTAGGGGATAAACGACGACCTTTAGGGGATAAACGACGCCTTTTAGGAGATAAACGACGACTTTTAGGGGATAAACGAAGAATTTTAGAGGATACACGAAGACTTTTAGAGGATAAACGACGACTTTTAGAGGATACACGACGACTTTTAGGAGAAAAACGACGACTTTTAGGGGATAAACGACGAATTTTAGAGGATACACGACGACTTTTAGAGGAAAAACGACGACTTTTAGAGGATACACGACGACTTTTAAATGATAAATAAATGACAAACGACGACTTTTAGGGGATAAACGACGACTTTTAGGGGATAAACGACGACTTTTAGAGGATACACGACGACTTTTAGAGGATAAACGACGACTTTTAGAGGATAAACGACGACTTTTAGAGGATAAACGACGACTTTTAGAGGATACACGACGACTTTTAGAGGATAAACGACGACTTTTAGGAGAAAAACGACGACTTTTAGGGGATAAACGACGAATTTTAGAGGATACACGACGACTTTTAAATGATAAATAAATGACAAACGACGACTTTTAGGGGATAAACGACGACTTTTAGGGGATAAACGACGACTTTTAGAGGATACACGACGACTTTTAGAGGATAAACGACGACTTTTAGAGGATAAACGACGACTTTTAAATGATAAATAAATGACAAACGACGACTTTTAGGGGATAAACGACGACTTTTAGGGGATAAACGACGCCTTTTAGGAGATAAACGACGACTTTTAGGGGATAAACGAAGAATTTTAGGGGATAAACGAAGAATTTTAGAGGATACACGACGACTTTTAGAGGATAAACGATGACTTTTAGAGGATACACGACGACTTTTAGGAGAAAAACGACGACTTTTAGGGGATAAACGACGAATTTTAGAGGATACACGACGACTTTTAGAGGATAAACGACGACTTTTAGAGGATACACGACGACTTTTAAATGATAAATAAATGACAAACGCGACTTTTAGGGGATAAACGACGACTTTTAGGGGATAAACGACGACTTTTAGAGGATAAACGACGACTTTTAGAGGATAAATAAATGACAAACGACGACTTTTAGGGGATAAACGACGACTTTTAGAGGATAAACGACGACTTTTAGAGGATAAACGACGACTTTTAGAGGATACACGACGACTTTTAAATGATAAATAAATGACAAACGACGACTTTTAGGGGATAAACGACGACTTTTAGGGGATAAACGATGACTTTTAGAGGATACACGACGACTTTTAGAGGATAAACGACGACTTTTAGAGGATAAACGACGACTTTTAAATGATAAATAAATGACAAACGACGACTTTTAGGGGATAAACGACGACTTTTAGAGGATAAACGACGACTTTTAGAGGATACACGACGACTTTTAGAGGATAAACGACGACTTTTAGGAGAAAAACGACGACTTTTAGGGGATAAACGACGAATTTTAGAGGATACACGACGACTTTTAGAGGATAAACGACGACTTTTAGAGGATACACGACGACTTTTAAATGATAAATAAATGACAAACGACGACTTTTAGGGGATAAACGACGACTTTTAGGGGATAAACGACGACTTTTAGAGGATACACGACGACTTTTAGAGGATAAACGACGACTTTTAGAGGATAAACGACGACTTTTAAATGATAAATAAATGACAAACGACGACTTTTAGGGGATAAACGACGACTTTTAGGGGATAAACGACGCCTTTTAGGAGATAAACGACGACTTTTAGGGGATAAACGAAGAATTTTAGAGGATACACGACGACTTTTAGAGGATAAACGACGACTTTTAGAGGATACACGACGACTTTTAGGAGAAAAACGACGATTTTAGGGGATAAACACGAATTTTAGAGGATACACGACGACTTTTAAATGATAAATAAATGACAAACGACGACTTTTAGGGGATAAACGACGACTTTTAGGGGATAAACGATGACTTTTAGAGGATACACGACGACTTTTAGAGGATAAACGACGACTTTTAGAGGATAAACGACGACTTTTAAATGATAAAATAAATGACAAACGACGACTTTTAGGGGATAAACGACGACTTTTAGAGGATAAACGACGACTTTTAGAGGATACACGACGACTTTTAGAGGATAAACGACGACGTTTAGGAGAAAAACGACGACTTTTAGGGGATAAACGACGAATTTTAGAGGATACACGACGACTTTTAGAGGATAAACGACGACTTTTAGAGGATACACGACGACTTTTAAATGATAAATAAATGACAAACGACGACATTTAGGGGATAAACGACGACTTTTAGGGGATAAACGACGACTTTTAGAGGATACACGACGACTTTTAGAGGATAAACGACGACTTTTAGAGGATAAACGACGACTTTTAAATGATAAATAAATGACAAACGACGACTTTTAGGGGATAAACGACGACTTTTAGAGGATAAACGACGACTTTTAGAGGATACACGACGACTTTTAGAGGATAAACGACGACTTTTAGGAGAAAAACGACGACTTTTAGGGGATAAACGACGAATTTTAGAGGATACACGACGACTTTTAGAGGATAAACGACGACTTTTAGAGGATACACGACGACTTTTAAATGATAAATAAATGACAAACGACGACTTTTAGGGGATAAACGACGACTTTTAGGGGATAAACGACGACTTTTAGAGGATAAACGACGACTTTTAGAGGATAAATAAATGACAAACGACGACTTTTAGGGGATAAACGACGACTTTTAGAGGATACACGACGACTTTTAGAGGATAAACGACGACTTTTAGGAGAAAAACGACGACTTTTAGGGGATAAACGACGAATTTTAGAGGATACACGACGACTTTTAGAGGATAAACGACGACTTTTAGAGGATACACGACGACTTTTAAATGATAAATA
This sequence comes from Bathymodiolus brooksi, assembly GCA_963680875.1. NCBI lineage: Eukaryota > Metazoa > Mollusca > Bivalvia > Mytilida > Modiolidae > Bathymodiolus > Bathymodiolus brooksi. The sequence continues at coordinate 94,162,273 of OY804589.1, read as the reverse complement.
AATGACAAACGACGACATTTAGGGGATAAACGACGACTTTTAGGGGATAAACGACGACTTTTAGAGGATACACGACGACTTTTAGAGGATAAACGACGACTTTTAGAGGATAAACGACGACTTTTAAATGATAAATAAATGACAAACGACGACTTTTAGGGGATAAACGACGACTTTTAGAGGATAAACGACGACTTTTAGAGGATACACGACGACTTTTAGAGGATAAACGACGACTTTTAGGAGAAAAACGACGACTTTTAGGGGATAAACGACGAATTTTAGAGGATACACGACGACTTTTAGAGGATAAACGACGACTTTTAGAGGATACACGACGACTTTTAAATGATAAATAAATGACAAACGACGACTTTTAGGGGATAAACGACGACTTTTAGGGGATAAACGACGACTTTTAGAGGATAAACGACGACTTTTAGAGGATAAATAAATGACAAACGACGACTTTTAGAGGATAAACGACGACATTTAGAGGATACACGACGACTTTTAGAGGATAAACGACGACTTTTAAATGATAAATAAATGACAAACGACGACTTTTAGGGGATAAACGACGACTTTTAGAGGATACATGACGACTTTTAGAGGATACACGACGACTTTTAGAGGATAAACGACGACTTTTAGAGGATAAACGACGACTTTTAAATGATAAATAAATGACAAACGACGACTTTTAGGGGATAAACGACGACTTTTAGAGGATAAACGACGACTTTTAGAGGATACACGACGACTTTTAGAGGATAAACGACGACTTTTAGGAGAAAAACGACGACTTTTAGGGGATAAACGACGAATTTTAGGGGATAAACGACGAATTTTAGAGGATACACGACGACTTTTAGAGGATAAACGACGACTTTTAGAGGATACACGACGACTTTTAAATGATAAATAAATGACAAACGACGACATTTAGGGGATAAACGACGACTTTTAGGGGATAAACGACGACTTTTAGAGGATACACGACGACTTTTAGAGGATAAACGACGACTTTTAGAGGATAAACGACGACTTTTAAATGATAAATAAATGACAAACGACGACTTTTAGGGGATAAACGACGACTTTTAGAGGATAAACGACGACTTTTAGAGGATACACGACGACTTTTAGAGGATAAACGACGACTTTTAGGAGAAAAACGACGACTTTTAGGGGATAAACGACGAATTTTAGAGGATACATGACGACTTTTAGAGGATAAACGACGACTTTTAGAGGATACACGACGACTTTTAAATGATAAATAAATGACAAACGACGACTTTTAGGGGATAAACGACGACTTTTAGGGGATAAACGACGACTTTTAGAGGATAAACGACGACTTTTAGAGGATAAATAAATGACAAACGACGACTTTTAGGGGATAAACGACGACTTTTAGAGGATACACGACGACTTTTAGAGGATAAACGACGACTTTTAGGAGAAAAACGACGACTTTTAGGGGATAAACGACGAATTTTAGAGGATACACGACGACTTTTAAATGATAAATAAATGACAAACGACGACTTTTAGGGGATAAACGACGACTTTTAGGGGATAAACGACGAATTTTAGAGGATACACGACGACTTTTAGAGGATAAACGACGACTTTTAGAGGATACACGACGACTTTTAAATGATAAATAAATGACAAACGACGACATTTAGGGGATAAACGACGACTTTTAGGGGATAAACGACGACTTTTAGAGGATACACGACGACTTTTAGAGGATAAACGACGACTTTTAGAGGATAAACGACGACTTTTAAATGATAAATAAATGACAAACGACGACTTTTAGGGGATAAACGACGACTTTTAGAGGATAAACGACGACTTTTAGAGGATACACGACGACTTTTAGAGGATAAACGACGACTTTTAGGAGAAAAACGACGACTTTTAGGGGATAAACGACGAATTTTAGAGGATACACGATGACTTTTAGAGGATAAACGACGACTTTTAGAGGATACACGACGACTTTTAAATGATAAATAAATGACAAACGACGACTTTTAGGGGATAAACGACGACTTTTAGGGGATAAACGACGACTTTTAGAGGATAAACGACGACTTTTAGAGGATAAATAAATGACAAACGACGACTTTTAGGGGATAAACGACGACTTTTAGAGGATACACGACGACTTTTAGAGGATAAACGACGACGTTTAGGAGAAAAACGACGACTTTTAGGGGATAAACGACGAATTTTAGAGGATACACGACGACTTTTAGAGGATAAACGACGACTTTTAGAGGATACACGACGACTTTTAAATGATAAATAAATGACAAACGACGACATTTAGGGGATAAACGACGACTTTTAGGGGATAAACGACGACTTTTAGAGGATACACGACGACTTTTAGAGGATAAACGACGACTTTTAGAGGATAAACGACGACTTTTAAATGATAAATAAATGACAAACGACGACTTTTAGGGGATAAACGACGACTTTTAGAGGATAAACGACGACTTTTAGAGGATACACGACGACTTTTAGAGGATAAACGACGACTTTAAGAGAAAAACGACGACTTTTAGGGGATAAACGACGAATTTTAGAGGATACACGACGACTTTTAGAGGATAAACGACGACTTTTAGAGGATACACGACGACTTTTAAATGATAAATAAATGACAAACGACGACTTTTAGGGGATAAACGACGACTTTTAGGGGATAAACGACGACTTTTAGAGGATAAACGACGACTTTTAGAGGATAAATAAATGACAAACGACGACTTTTAGAGGATAAACGACGACATTTAGAGGATACACGACGACTTTTAGAGGATAAACGACGACTTTTAAATGATAAATAAATGACAAACGACGACTTTTAGGGGATAAACGACGACTTTTAGAGGATACATGACGACTTTTAGAGGATACACGACGACTTTTAGAGGATAAACGACGACTTTTAGAGGATAAACGACGACTTTTAAATGATAAATAAATGACAAACGACAACTTTTAGGGGATAAACGACGACTTTTAGAGGATAAACGACGACTTTTAGAGGATACACGACGACCTTTAGAGGATAAACGACGACTTTTAGGAGAAAAACGACGACTTTTAGGGGATAAACGACGAATTTTAGAGGATACACGACGACTTTTAGAGGATAAACGACGACTTTTAGAGGATACACGACGACTTTTAAATGATAAATAAATGACAAACGACGACTTTTAGGGGATAAACGACGACTTTTAGGGGATAAACGACGACTTTTAGAGGATACACGACGACTTTTAGAGGATAAACGACGACTTTTAGAGGATAAACGACGACTTTTAAATGATAAATAAATGACAAACAACGACTTTTAGGGGATAAACGACGACTTTTAGGGGATAAACGACACCTTTTAGGAGATAAACGACGACTTTTAGGGGATAAACGAAGAATTTTAGAGGATACACGACGACTTTTAGAGGATAAACGACGACTTTTAGAGGATACACGACGACTTTTAGGAGAAAAACGACGACTTTTAGGGGATAAACGACGAATTTTAGAGGATACATGACGACTTTTAGAGGATAAACGACGACTTTTAGAGGATACACGACGACTTTTAAATGATAAATAAATGACAAACGACGACTTTTAGGGGATAAACGACGACTTTTAGGGGATAAACGATGACTTTTAGGGGATACACGACGACTTTTAGAGGATAAACGACGACTTTTAGAGGATAAACGACGACTTTTAAATGATAAAATAAATGACAAACGACGACTTTTAGGGGATAAACGACGACTTTTAGAGGATAAACGACGACTTTTAGAGGATACACGACGACTTTTAGAGGATAAACGACGACTTTTAGGAGAAAAACGACGACTTTTAGGGGATAAACGACGAATTTTAGAGGATACACGACGACTTTTAGAGGATAAACGACGACTTTTAGAGGATAAACGACGACTTTTAAATGATAAATAAATGACAAACGACGACATTTAGGGGATAAACGACGACTTTTAGGGGATAAACGACGACTTTTAGAGGATACACGACGACTTTTAGAGGATAAACGACGACTTTTAGAGGATAAACGACGACTTTTAAATGATAAATAAATGACAAACGACGACTTTTAGGGGATAAACGACGACTTTTAGAGGATAAACGACGACTTTTAGAGGATACACGACGACTTTTAGAGGATAAACGACGACTTTTAAAGGATAAACGACGACTTTTAGAGGATACACGACGACTTTTAAATGATAAATAAATGACAAACGACGACTTTTAGGGGATAAACGACGACTTTTAGAGGATAAACGACGACTTTTAGAGGATAAATAAATGACAAACGACGACTTTTAGGGGATAAACGACGACTTTTAGAGGATAAACGACGACTTTTAGAGGATAAACGACGACTTTTAGAGGATACACGACGACTTTTAAATGATAAATAAATGACAAACGACGACTTTTAGGGGATAAACGACGACTTTTAGGGGATAAACGACGACTTTTAGAGGATACACGACGACTTTTAGAGGATAAACGACGACTTTTAGAGGATAAACGACGACTTTTAAATGATAAATAAATGACAAACGACGACTTTTAGGGGATAAACGACGACTTTTAGAGGATAAACGACGACTTTTAGAGGATACACGACGACTTTTAGAGGATAAACGACGACTTTTAGGGGAAAAACGACGACTTTTAGGGGATAAACGACGAATTTTAGAGGATACACGACGACTTTTAGAGGATAAACGACGACTTTTAGAGGATACACGACGACTTTTAAATGATAAATAAATGACAAACGACGACTTTTAGGGGATAAACGACGACTTTTAGGGGATAAACGACGACTTTTAGAGGATAAACGACGACTTTTAGAGGATAAACGACGACTTTTAGAGGATAAATAAATGACAAACGACGACTTTTAGGGGATAAACGACGACTTTTAGGGGATAAACGACGACTTTTAGAGGATAAACGACGACTTTTAGAGGATAAACGACGACTTTTAAATGATAAATAAATGACAAACGACGACTTTTAGGGGATAAACGACGACTTTTAGGGGATAAACGACGACTTTTAGGGGATAAACGACGACATTTAGGGGATAAACGACGACTTTTAGAGGATAAACGACGACTTTTAGAGGATAAACGACGACTTTTAAATGATAAATAAATGACAAACGACGACTTTTAGGGGATAAACGACGACTTTTAGGGGATAAACGACGCCTTTTAGGAGATAAACGACGACTTTTAGGGGATAAACGAAGAATTTTAGAGGATACACGACGACTTTTAGAGGATAAACGACGACTTTTAGAGGATACACGACGACATTTATATGATAAATAAATGACAAACGACGACTTTTAGGGGATAAACGACGACTTTTAGGGGATGCATGACGACTTTTAGGGGATAAACGACGACTTTTTAGGATAAGCGACGACTTTCAGAAGATAAACGATGTCTCTTAGAGGATAAACGACGACTTTTGGGAGATAAACGACGACTTTTTAGGATAAGCGACGACTTTTGTTGAAATGTCTTAATATTTTACACACGATCCAAAAGTCGGGCATTAGGTCAACAATTCCTATAAATTAGCTTTATCATATTTGTCAGTACAAACTAAACTGACGTCATAAGTTTGTTGATCTTTTGTTAAATCTTTGTTTATGAACTTTATGAAATGTTTGTTTATTAAACAAAGGTGATATAATTATGTATTATTTACAGATAAATCAACACCTGTCGATGACAACATAAAGATATCGCATGGCTAATCAAAAGGCCTTAATTACAATGCACTCGTCAACTCATGTCAAACAGTGCACTTTTTAAAAACAAAAGGCCAGCGTAACCATATAATGAGATAAATTAGAGACATATATACGTCTCTGGTAGACGTTGAATAATTATTATGGGGAACATAACAAAAGAACACGTCCCTGATAAACAAAAGCAAAAATATGTCAAACACAATGTAACTGAATACAATTTTTTTTTAGATGGAAAGTTCGGACAACACTAACTCCCGCAAAAAACAATAATGTCACCTCATATACTATGATCAGGGAGAATATCGATATCCTGCTCCAATACATAACATTTGTCATGTATATTAACGATACGAACAAAATTTATGGACATTTTTTATTAGTTCATATTCAACAAAAAAAGTTTGACTTTTGACTTACAAGACAAAGTTATTCATTGTAAATCAAATATTTGTTACCTGCAACACTTGTACTATCTTTAATAACAAAAGAGTAAATCAACTTTTTTTCTTTCTATACTAATGGAAAAAAGGAACTGTGCATTCTAAAAAGTTATACAACTTTTGTATTACTGGGTATTTAGTTGTTTAATTAAGCATGAACAGTTTAGAGGATACACGATTTTTATCCAATATTTTCACACTCTATGAGTACACTTCTTGATTTGGCTTTCTTTTGTTCTTCATTCTCGTTTAACAATTTGTGACTGTTTATGGTTTACAGAATGCCTGTTTTGACTTTTGTTGAATATGAACCAGAAAAAAAAAACACGTTTGTTTGAATGACATTGATTTCAGTGTTATGCCATGTCTCACCGAAAATCAACGTCTTCGTGCTCTTGGTATGCTCCAAGCAGGATTGGCACAACACATTGTCGCTTGACATTTTGGTGTTCATTGCAACACGATACAATCATTGTTGATGCGGTTTAGACAATCTGACAACACCTAGGGGCCGTTCAGGTCGTCCACGTGTGACGTCACGTCAGCAAGATAACCACATAAGGCTGGTGCATCTGCGAGATCGATTCCAGACGTCAAATCTCACTGCAAGAAGTATCCCCGGATTATAGCCAATCAGCCCTAGAACAGTCCACAATAGACTTCGTGGTCGTCACATCAGGCCACGACGTCCAGCAATCCGTCCAATGTTGCTGCCTAGGAACCGTGCAGCTAGACTGACGTGGTGTAGACGTCATTTGAGATTTAGAAGACAGGATTGGGCCAATATTCTGTTTACAGATGAATCCTGCTTCCACTGCAGTGATGGCCGATACCGAGTTTACCGCCACATAGGAGAACGTTATGCAGACCAAAATGCAAAATTTCATCGGAGTGCAGGCTCAGCCAAAACAATAAGAAGCATTACAATAACATTTTTAGTTAGCACTCCTAATTCTAAATAAAACTCTCGTTTATTTTGCTGTTCAAAAACCTATAGTTTAAAAGATATTTGGATTTTTCGTTATTCTAACAATATACGAATTACCCAATATACAATATGATATGCATTATTATTATATAATTTCGCTAAAATTTTAGTATTAAGACATGAAACAATAAATGTACCAATAAAGCAGAATGCGACAATGGAATACCATTAAAGGTAACTAATGAAATAGACCCTAGTATAAAAAAAAACTGGGACATAGACAATAGCACGTGTTGGTAGTTATTGGATTAACAATACATTATTTCGCCAAATGTAAGTACTTTTAGTTCACTTTGTGGTTTATATTGGTGTCTTCAACCTACGCCAACATTTTCAAATATCATATTCAAGGTATGCCAACAAACATTATATTACAGGTATTTATATAACAATTAATGACAGTTACAGGTAAGTAAATTTGGAAATGCAGGTCTCAAAAGTGAAATTTATTATAATAAAAAAACAATCTAAAAATATAAGAATATGTCTGTAACAACTTGAAAAAAAATAATTAAACTTTTGTAAAAAGGTCTCAAAAGTGAAATTTATTATAAAAAAAAAAAAAAAAAAATAAACAAAAAACAATCTAAAAATATAAGAATAATTCTGTTAAAATTTAACAACTTGAAGAAAAAAAATAAGTAAAGTTTTGTAAAAATTTATATATAAAATAAAAATCTGGTAAAATTAAACAAAAATCTGTAAATGTAAAATGTAAAATGTAAAATTTTAGAATAATTTAAATAAACAATCTTTCTAAAATGTATGAATTCCAAATATTATATGATACTCATGCAATTAAGCAATTTTCTTAAAATCTAAATTCAAAAGTTTTTAATAATATTTATTTATAAATTTAGAATTATCATAATTTTGAAGAGTATTTTTTAATTGCTCACTCCAAGCTAATTAATCATAAGATAATTCAGTTCAATCAAAGCTAATTATTTATAAGATAATTTAAAATATGATAAAAAAAAATCTGTGCTTATAATATCCTAATTTATTTTCATGAAGTAAGGGTAATAACAAAATTACCGAACTCCGAAGTATGATATAAAAATATATATAAGTTCTTATTTTATTTTCATAATGATTGATGTTAAAATATATGTGCTTATAATATCCTACTTATTTTTATAAAGTTTGATATTAAATATATGTTCTGATATACTGATTTTTTGTTTGTTATTTCCATAAAATATTATTTTAAATACCTACATTTTTTGTACTTAGTTTATTCACTCAATACTCACACAAAAACAAGACAACCTTACATTAGAAATTAATTGTGGACTTGGAGTACATTGACATCTCCCCCGATTTTACACTAATTAAGCATGACTAGTCATATTTATATAGCAATTAACCTATTCAACCTATGCCAACAATCTTTTTTACCTTTTCATATATATTTTTTAAAATGTTGGCATAGGTTGAATGAACCATTGTAATATGGGATTAAAGATGAGTTATTCATTGTCGCATACTGTTGACAAACAAATGGGGGGGGGGAGAAAAAAAAAGAACAATAGAAATAATCTTTCGAGGTCAGTCGCGAACGGTAAACAGACTAAACATCAAACACCTTATCATACAATAGTCAATTATCATACAGAAGTATCTGTGTCTTCAATGTATTTTTGAACTTGCAAGACAATTTTTGTATTTTTTCATCGTTGAGAATTTCATTGCCATATAATAAAATAAACTCATCTACTGGTAAATGCAACTTGGCTACAAATGTGTACACAGATATGGCAGCAAAGGAGTCAATTGAAATTTCTGATAATTTCTCATGAACTTGACGCAGGTGAACAATTCCGGTGATTTTTCCATCTAAAGTCCTGTTTTTTAGTTCTTGACCTGGTTTTAAACCTTTTTTTTATGGTTGAGTGTTTTTTTACGGTGTGGTTTTAACCATGCGGTTAAATGGTTAAAGCACGGTTGAATATGTTTGAACCTGGTTAATTACCAGTATATGTTTGTAATAGGAACATCTGTGACCCATTTCCAAGTTGTTTATTGACATTCTGCATTATTGTATTTGTTTATAAAGAATTAAATGATTATATTTGTTGTTTTTTGTGTTGTTTTTGTTTTGTTTGTGTGTTTAAGAGTTGAATTGTTTAATTTGTTAATGAAGAATTAATTTTACTTTGTTAACAAATAATCAATGAACTAAAATATTTCTCTTAAATACTGTTTTTCAACCATTGCGTTCTTTATCTATCTTAAACATGCTTATGGTTCATGATTTAAACATGTTTCAGGTTGTTTTCAACCATAAACAAGTTTGAGAATTATAATTATAAATGTATTGTTTCATCTCAGAGGAGGCGCGACGCTTTGCACACGACACGCATATAGCAAGTATATTATCGACAACCGGATGTTTACGATTCAGTTTGAAAATGGACTTTGAAGTGAAAACATCTCGTTAAAAAAAATACTTAAATTAAACGTGAATTTATCCAGCTGTCTAAATTTATTTTCAATATGGGATCTCTTGAAATGTATGATCGCAATACTTGTATACAAGTATTGTCAACAATACTTGTATAAACAAGTGTACAAGTATTGTTATTCCCTCCCCCCAAAAGTTGAACTCTATTGATTATGATTATTTTTCTGTTCTGTTATGGAGTTTTAATGAAATTGTGTTTTTATTTAAAGAATCATAATTAAATGTCCAAATACATATTTTTTTTCACTTATTTGACTTTTTTTTTTATAGAAAAACGGTTATAGTTTAGTTATTGCACAATACACAAACATGTCTCTGCAATACACATCTACAACATTTATCATAATTATTAAAGATCATTAAACTTAATTAAATTTAGTTACGCAACAATACTAAAACATTCTTATCAAAATCGCATACAGTGTATGCACTAATGGGTACCTATAAAGTGCGAAACGAAATAGAAACGAAACGAAACGAAACGAAATCAACAAAAACGAAACGAAACGAAACGAAATCAACGAAATGAAAACGAAATAAAACGAAACCAACGAAATCAACGAAAACAAAAACGAAATACGATGCTAGACTACTTCCCACACATGTCTCAGTGTCTTTCATCAGGAGAGGACAGGATTTTATCACCATTGAACAAGAATACTATGCATTTATTCAGCGGGAGTCTGTCCTTTTCACTTAGTGGCTTGTTTTAAATTTGGGAACCATAAGAGCAACGTCAAGTCTGTTGAAAGGAGAGGAATTAAAATAACAGAAGTGCAGTAGTTAAAGTTCACTAATAAATATCCCCGTCCGAGCAAAATTTAAAAGTGTGTCGGAGAGACGAAAAAAGTGTGACGACCAGACGGACAAACGAACGAACGAACAGCAGAAGTCCTATATACCCCAATTTTTTTTTGGCGGAGGTATACAAATCCTATCAAAAATTAACTTTAGAAATTTAAAAAAAATCTACATATCTTGTAAAAGTACCTTTTTTCCCTTTGATCCCTTTTCATATTAAAAAAAAACCCAAATCACCCCCCTCCAAAATTTTTTCCGGTATTAATAAAATTTGATACGGCACATATTTTTATACCCCCCGCTATCCAGCGGGAGGGGGGTATATAGTATATGTCCGTTTGTCCGTGAGTGCTTCCCTCACTGCCTATGCAATTCCTCCTTAACAACTTGATGGAATTGAATGAATCTTACAGTCAATCTTTAATACCATATGGCAAGGTTCATTAATTTCATGAATTCTTTAGTACCAAATGGCATTGTGCACCTTCTATTTTTGTTTTCCCATTTCAACAGTTCTTGCTAAAATTTCTTCACTTTTGGACTTTGTCATTTAAGGCTATGTAATTGTCATACAAGGCTATACAATAGAGAGAGGATACTGTTGCGTTATCCATAACTCTTCCTAAACAACAGAATGGATTTCAATAAAACTTCCAGAGTTTCTTATGTTTAGTTTTTGCAAGCATTATTTTTTCCAGAAGTTCTTCTGTAAGGAGGGCGCTTCACTGTACGTCCTGTTATTTTGATGTTGGTTTTTTTTTAGTTCTTCAAAATAGAACAATAGGATTTGAAATAAAAAGTTTATAGTGTTGGGTCTTTTTGACCCCTGTATATCTCGGAAAGAACAACGGTAAAACATTACGCCAGATCTGTTGGCACACTACCGAATAAAGGTAATAACAATGTTACCGTACTCCAAGGCGCATTCAAAAGGGAAAGTCCACAAAAACAGACAAAACCGATAAGAAGCTCAACCATCTGAGTTTTCAATCAACGGAACAACTGAACAACAACATGGGGATTAAACGTGACAAGTCGGGAAAATCCAGTAGTCAAATAGTGCCCAGAATCTGAAACTCAAGACCATCCTGTATGATTTGCGAATAGGCAAATTTATGAAGAATACAAACGAAAAACGTAATAAAATCAGACGAAAAATGAACCCTCAATATCCCAATCTATGAAAATACCCCCTCATATCCCACCCATTTTCTTTTCTATATGCCCACTCCAGAAACTTTATAATTCATAAATACTGACACACACTCAAACACAAATAAAAATATGACATTTGAACTTCTGAAAGTTTGTCGGCAAGCAAACCCGACTTGAATTGAGTTGCGGGTAATGTACGTGAGGAGTACTGTAACGGACAGACATGCAAGATGGGTTTCCCGGTTATAATTAATCAAAATTATTGTATTTAAAAAATCGAATTATCTTTTTTTTTTATTTCTTTATTTCGTTTTGTCTTTTATTTTTTTCCTTCCATTTTCTTCATATCAGTCTATTTCGTTTTGTTTTCGTTGATTTCGTTTTGCTTTCGTTGGTTTCGTTTTATTTCGTTGATTTCGTTTCGTTTCGTTTCGTTTTTGTTGATTTCGTTTCGTTTCGTTTCGTTTCGTTTCGTTTTCGTTGATTTCGTTTCGTTTCGTTTCGTTTCTATTTCGTTTCGCACTTTATAGGTACCCTGCACTAATTAGTTCTCAGGTAAAATACAGGTAACAATACTTCGACAATACTTGTACTTTTTTATCATATATTTTTTTATTATATATTTGTATACTTAAAGTTCACGTGATCCTCAATATGTTTTAGTGTGAAATCGTATAATCACCATTAAAAAGGCTAAAATATGATATTCTGTGGATTCAAATTGTCACATGAGATGTTTGATGCAACACAAATCACGAAAAATTGGGGGATTTTTCAAGGTCAATTGTGGCGCAATGGAGATTTAAGAAAATATTGGAAGCACCATGATTGATCTATGTCATACTAAAAGGGATAGGAAAAGTCTCCAACAGATTTTAAAAATTTTCATTTTTAATGTTGATCGGTTGAGGACGCTATGAATGAAAAAAAAGATGGCGACAAAATGTCCCTCTCGAAAATTGCAGATGATCACATTTAACATTCAACCCAAACATTCTTATGTTAATTCCATTCATATATATATATATCTATCTATCAATAATTTACCATTAATCATCCATGAACGCAGTAATCGGCTTAGTAAAACACTGAAAATTCGATAATGTCACCCTCATCAGATAACGATATATTGATGCCGACTTCCGGTTGAGCAACATGTAATTTTTTGCACACGACACCAAGGTGTCGTGCCTCCTCTGGTTTCTACTTAAAGGGGCATTATCTGTCAAAATCGTAAATTTTTGTTACCCATAAAAACTATCAGATATGATTGATGCCTTAGTAAAACGTGTTTCTGTAACTTACAAATGTTATGAAATGTACGCGCATAGGGGGAAAAATGTGCAACTGCTCGTGTTTTGAGATCGATCAAGAAATGGACGCCATCTTATTAATTATCGGCATTGTTTACGGAGTTTGCCGAATCGTCATTAAATCAGTACAACAATGCACTTATTTCTTATTTTCTGTGAATCTGCTTTTAGTCGGCGTTAATTACGGACAAAGAACCATGCAAGTTTGCAGTTAATAAGCGACAAAATACAAATTATTCGTTTGTACCTGTCACTAGTAAGGTCAGTTGCATACGGAGAAAGCGAGGTCAAATTAATTGCTTGCAAGGAAATAATAAATCGATGGTAGTTTTCGTTCTCAAAAGGCGAAAAGTGGTACGATAAGCTGTTTAATGTGAAATATTTACCTTTATTCCATCATTTTAAAGCTATTTATCAATTTCCAAAACATATATTTTTTTTTGTCAAAATCGTATTAATGCCTCTTTAAATATACGGTGGCGTAGCCAGGGCAAAAATGGATGCTTTCTATTGCAAAAAGGGTGTCTTTTTGGTTTAGAAAGCATGCATGCACGTAGATATTAAATGATTCCGAATTTAAATTACTTTAAAAATAAATAAAAGAATAATCAAAATTTACTGAGAAATATATGCATATGTTTAAATGAAATTGTAGTTAGTGCCCATATACATTTTTAACTGTCAACTTTCATGTAAACCGGTATATAATTTGGATTTGCCAGCGCTTTGTCAAACAAAATAAAGTCCTAAGATTCCCCGTTCACATGAAGACCTACAAAAAAATATAAATATAGAACATTGGAAAAATATACCAATACATATTATGAAAATGAACAAAATATAAACCTTGCATGTGCGTGTAACACTTATTTAACAAATAGTATTATTTTGTTTTATCTATTTATTTTTAAATTGTGTATTTAAAGGTGTCAAACAACTAATTTAATTCACCAATGCACTTAAGTCAGGTAAAGACCCAGGCAGTACTTTTGAATATCAAAGTTGATATTTGACACCCTGCTGTGGGCTTGAGGTGCATTATCCCACCTAGGCACTTAAGTCAGTTAAAGGCCCGGGCAATACCTTCGACATAAACCCCGAGTGGCAAAGAACTTTGCCGTCCTTCATTAATTTTTCATGGGATATGCATAGGGTCCCCCAACCCCCAAATCCGAATATCAAAGTTGATATTTGACACCCTGCTGTGGGCTTGAGGTGCATTATCCCACCTAGGCACTTAAGTCAGTTAAAGGCCCGGGCAATACCTTCGACATAAACCCCGAGTGGCAAAGAACTTTGCCGTCCTTCATTAATTTTTCATGGGATATGCATAGGGTCCCCCAACCCCCAAATCCGAATATCAAAGTTGATATTTGACACCCTGCTGTGGGCTTGAGGTGCATTATCCCACCTAGGCACTTAAGTCAGTTAAAGGCCCGAGCAATACCTTTGACTTAAACCCCCAAGTGGCAAAGAACTTTGCCTTCCTTCGGTAATTTTTCATGGGATATGCATAGGGTCCCCCCTCAAATCCAAATATCAAGGCTGTAATTTAACACCCTGCTTTGGGCTTGAGGTGCATTATCCCACCTAGGAACTTAAGTCAGTTAAAGACCCGGACAATACCTTTAATATAAACACAAAGTGGGCAAGAACTTTGCCGTCCTTGATATATTTGTCATGGGATATTTATAGAGACCCCCCTTCCACAATTTGTATTCAAATATCAAAATTAATATTTGACACCCTGCTGTGGGCTTGAGGTGCATTTTCCCACCTAGGCACTTAAGTCAGTTAAAGACCCGGACAATACCTTTAAACTAGCTAAAAGTGGGCAAGAACTTTGCCGTCCTTGATATATTTTTCATAGGATATTTATAGAGACCCCCCTCCACAATTTGTTTTCAAATATCAAAGTTGATATTTGACACCCTGCTGTGGGCTTGAGGTGCATTATCCCACCTAGGCACTTAAGTCGGTTAAAGACCCAGGTAATACCTTTAACTTAGCCAAAAATGGGCAAGAACTTTGCCGTCCTTGATATATTTTTTATGGTATATTTATAGAGAACCCCCTCCACAATTTTTTTTCAAATATCAAAATTGATATTTAACACCCTGCTGTGGGCTTGAGGTTCATTATCCCCCCTAGGCACTTACGTCAGTTAAAGGCCCGGACAATACCTTTAACCTAATCCCCAAGTGGGCAAGATCTTTGCCATCCTTGATATATTTTTCTTGGGTTATTTATAGGGTGCCCCCCCAAATCCAAATATCAAAGTAGTATATCAGGATAGCTCCAGGCATAGTTCGGGGGGAGCAAAGGGGAGCGGGCCATTACGCGTGCGTTACTGGAAGTGACGTCACCGGAAGCGGCCCTGACTGGAATGACGTCGCATGAAGTCACTTGACCGGAAGTATGTGCTGCGCATGCTCGGAAGGAAGTGCATCCTCGCTTTTTTTTCTTACTATTGTAGTAATACAAAATGTATCATTGCTCATGACCGAAAGTAGCATGGCTACCGGATGTGATGTGATCGAAAGTGACGTAACGGGAAGTGACGTCATACGACCGAAAGAGGGTGATTCCCCTTGGGGTGTGATCTTAATTGTTCGAAGTGTTGTATAGTACTCCAAGGGTGTTTTCTATCACGTCCGCGTTCTCACTGTGGTATTTCTACTAAATAACCTAAAAACCGCTGACCGAGGAGTATACGCCGCCGCCGCCGTTGACTGAGGGATATACACCGCCGCCGCTGACAGAGGGATATATGCGGCCGTCGCCTCAGCTGCAGCAATACTTACAGAGTAATGATGAAGAACCCTATTATATTTTGAAAACCAATAATCCGGTTTTTTGGGGGGTTCCAGACGGAGACGATCCCGATCATTTCATGCCATGGGTACATCCGTTTACCAGTATGATTGCAGGACCTACAGGCAGTGTAAAATCGATGTTTGTCCGACGGTTCGTTCACAACATCAAACACCTGATGACTCCCAAGCCAGATTGGATCTTATGGTGTTATGGTGAATATTAGACGTTGTATGGAACCGCAGAAGGGATAGAATTTCAACAAGGTTTACCGGATCTGGATAATTTAGATCCAAGAGAAAACATTTCATCATTTTGGACGATCTCATGGACGAAACGGATCAAAAGGTGGCTTCACTGTTTACGAAAAAGAGTCACCACAAAAACATCAGGGTCATGTACATCGTTCAGAATCTGTTTCATCGAGGAAAACACCATAGAACCATAAGTCGAAATGCCCATTATATGGTTCTATTCAAAAACCTGACAGACGTATCGCAGATCATGGCGCTAGCACACCAAATGTATCCCAGGAGAACGCATATTTTCCTGGAAGCCTTTGCCCGAGCTACGGTCAAACCTCACGGCTACATGGTGATCGATATGAAACAAAACACGCCGGATATCCTGGGATTAAGAACCTTCATCTTTCCCGGTGAGGAACAGAAAACGTATGTCGAGTCATAAAAAGGATTTTACATCCCGTTTCTTGTCACTCTTGCATCAGACACTGAGGGAATAACATGGTCTCTCAGAGCTTGCAAAAGCACGGCAATGATATAGCATACTTACAAAAGACGAAACCGTGTATTCGTAAACACCTCATAACGAAAGCCGATCGCAGTCTCGTCGACGGTCTGTGTGAGTGTACCGATAATAGTTTAAGAGGCAACGTCCCGTTAACTAAACTGCAGAAGGAAAAACTCAAGAGAAATAAGGCCGGATTGAGAGCACTGACGAAAAAGTCGGTCTCTCTCAAAAAGAAGAAAGCGATCTTACAGAAAGGTGGATTTTTGGGCTCCCTACTAGCACCGATTGCATCTGTAGTAGCACCGTTGCTCTCTGCATTGTTTCAATGAAGGAACTAACCTTAATAAATAGATACCACCAGACCCAAGAGCGCCCAAAACCTCCAGTGGAACAACGCGTGAAAGTCATGGACACCTTGGATAAGAAGATGCAAACCATACTAGAAAGAGAAGACCTGTCGGCAGACGAACGTCTCAAGCTATACGACCAATCGTTCATTCGATATTTGAACGTCTACGACGATTACAGACCCAGACCCGTGGCAGTCGCACCTGAACCCGTGAAACAGGACCTGATCGACAACGAAATTTTGGAAAGCGTACCAAAACCAATGAAGGCCAAGGTACAACTCTTGTTGTAAAAAACGAAGAGCAGTCCCGACATTAGCTGGAACGAGAAAGAGGAACTGAAATACAAAGGAGAAACCGTTCAAGGAAGCAACGTGGTGGATTTAGTCAACGACGTGCTGAGCAAAAGGAAATATTTCAACCCATAAGGATGGGAAACATTCGGAGAAGCCTTACGAGAAGCAAATGTTCCACAAGATTTGATTGGTCACGAGGACCGCTGGAGATACATCACTCAGACCAAAAGAACACCGAGATCTCGCAAACGACAACAGAGTCCACCCTCTATTAGACCATACCCCCAAAAACATCAAGAAACAGAAGAAAAGAAGTCCAGAACTGGGTCGACTTTTAAAACGGAGGTTGAGACCACGAAGGGGCAGTTGTAAACATGGAGTCGACCTATTACAACCTTTTAGCTCCCGCCAGTTATGGAGGATTGAGTAAATTTAAGCCGAAAGGCTATGCGAAGAAACAAGTCAGAGAATGGTTACAGTCTCAGGACACGTACACTTTGCATAAACCAACTAGACGACGATTTCCCAGGAGACGCGTTGGATTCAAGTACTTGTTGACATGTATAGACGTGTTATCCCGATATCAATGGGTCGTTTCATTGACAGACAAGACGGGGAAGACTTTAAAAGATGCGTTTCAGGTCATTTTCAAATCGGGGCGGCGTCCGATACGTTTACAGACAGACAAAGGAACTGAATTTATCAACCGAGTACTTCAAACGTTTCTCAAAGAACACGACATGCACTTCTTTACCACTTACAACGAGGACACCAAAGCCAGTATCGTTGAAAGTTTTAACAGAACATTGAAAACCAAGATGTGGAAGTATTTCACACACAGAAAAACCCTTACCTACGTAGACGTTCTATCCGAGATGGTTGCATCTTATGACCACACCGTTCACAGAACCATAGACATACCACCTGCAGAAGTCACGTGGGCTAACCAAACAACGGTGTCCAAGAGGCTATGTGGAAGAAAGGGACCCCAAAAATCGTGCTAATTTTCTCCCGGAGATAGAGTGCGACTCAGCAAAGCCAAGCGTACGTTCAAGAAAGGATACTTACCCAACTGGACTGAAGAATTGGTTACGGTAGTGAAATGTATCGAAACCAGACCCCCGGTATACTTAGTCAAAGACGACCATGGTGAAATTCTGTAAGGAACATTCTATGCCGAAGAATTACAGAAAGTCATTAAAACAGACGACGTATACAAGATTGAACCCATTTTGAAAAAGAGAAAAAAGGGCCGAAGAGTTCAGTATTTAGTCAAGTGGCTCGGATATCAAGAGTCCTTCAACAGCTGGATCTTTAAACAGGACCTACAAAAGCGAGGCGTCGCGGTTTGAAGTGTCAGTCTTGCGAATGGCACCGAGTGACACGGACAGTGTATCGTCGTTCGGAGGTCGTATTTTTGTGTCAGGTACTCATCCTGTACACGGTTATCGTAGTCAGCATTTACAACTTGACGGTCGAATCGGAGAACAGTACCTTGTGGACGGCCTTGTTGAGCAGTTGTCTGGGATACCTGTTACCTAACCCCACGATCAAGACGAAGCATGTTTTACCTGACTTTGCCTAGTAACAGTTCCATGAATTACTGTGCGAGCAATACGTTAGCTCATTACACGACGAAATTTCCGAAAATAATGGATCTGGACGGAACATGGGAAATCGGATTGACAGAGATACAGTATCCTCACAGTTGGTATAGCGTCAAGAATAACGAAGCCTGGTTGAAGGTTCACTTTGACAAGGAGTCAGAACTACAAAAGCATTTGGTCTTGTTACCGGATGGGTACTATTCCTCGGCCAAAAGGATTCCCCATCGAGAGGAAAAAGTACATGAAGGAACTCAAGAATAAATTCGACATGGGTTTCAATGAAAACAATCATAAAATCGATATGAAAGTGAAAAAAGATTATCAAGTCATCATCAGTCCTTTATTACAATCCATGTTAGGATTCAGACCAGCTATATTCCCGGGGTGGGGGAGGGGGGGGTATGTTTCAGATTGGGTAGCGAACCTCAAGAAAGGATTAAATTCTCTGTAAGTGTATTGTCCCTTGGTGGAACCGAGAATGGTGGGAGATGCCCAAGTACCGTTATTGAGAATCGTACCGGTGGAAGGAAAAGACGGAGAAATGATCACCCGAGTGTTTGATCCGATACAGTACTGTCCCCTGTTACAACGACGATTTCAGACCGTGGAAATAGATATAAGGGACGAAACGGGTTCTATAGTGCCATTCGAAAGAGGACGAGTGGTGGTGACACTTCACTGTAGAAAACGAAAAGAATTCTCTCTAGAATGAAACCAACTCATCGTTACGATACGAAAGCTTACCACGATTATTACATACATCAAGCAGGAAAATGATATCCGGTATTTGAGGGAAGACGATATCAAAGAGGACGTGGACTTGGCAGTATCTCTTTAAAGCAGCCATGCCTTTGTTGAAAAAGGGAGCAAAGACGCTAGAACGCGTGGCTTTAAAAACGGGATTAAATATTGCCGGAGATGTACAAGGAAGAAATATCAAACAGGCAGCAAAATCACGATTGAAATCAACAGGAGAAAACTTACTCCAGAAATCTATGGACACGGTAGGACCCCAGGACAACGAGTTATAAAAGGACCTGCCAAGCGAAAAAAGACCAGACGTCGGCAGACCAAGCAACGGAACACATCGAATGACATTTCGGATAAGAATGGCACATGTACATCCCAACTCATGCGAATGCACGAAATCAAAACTGGATTTATTTGAAGTTCCACCTACACAGACCAGTGTGGCTTATGGGTATTGGGAGCAGAAAGGATTGACATCGGCTCTAACGGATCAATGACCTTACGAATTTGCCGTCAGTGGGGCGGGGGACGACTACATCGACTTGGCTAATGCCTGTACCAAGTCAGGGTCATTACCCTTTTCACAGTTTTCCGGTTGTTGACTGATTTTATCTGTTTATATCCTTATGAGTTTTGACTTTCCCTTTGTTAGATTGTTCAGAGTTCGGTAATTTTGTTATTACCCTTACTTACCTGTTTGTGAAAGCACATATCATGGATGACGACGATAATGCATTGGATGGCGGAGCAGACGTTGGACCTGTCAACTTATGGATGCATTCCCTCTTTAGTGATGTCAGTGTTAGCCTCAACGAAAATCTGGTTTCACCACCGACCAGCTTATACCCTTACAGAGCTTACATAGAAATATTACTCAGCTATGGACCAGCTGCCAAAGAATCTCAATTAACGGGAGTCATGTGGTACAAGGATACACCGGGACATCAAGATAAGAGAACAACCGATAACAAAGGATTCACGTCCCGGAAAGCATTGACGGCCCAAAGCAAGTCTGTACAGATGACGGGAAAACTACACTTGGATTTATGTTGTCAAGAGGTGGGATAATGCACCTCAAGCCCACAGCAGGGTGTTAAATATCAAGGGAGGGGGGTCTCTATAAATATACCATAAAAAATATATCAAGTTCTTGCCTACTTTGGGCTTAAATTAAAGGTATTGCCTGGGTCTTTAACAGACTTAAGTGCCTAGGTGGGATAATGCACCTCACGCCCACAGCAGGGTTTCAAATATCAACTTTGATATTTGAAAACAAATTGTGGAGGGGGGTTCTCTATAAATATCCCATGACAAATATATCAAGGACGGCAAAGTTCTTGCCCACTTTGTGTTTATATTAAAGGTATTGTCCGGGTCTTTAACTGACTTAAGTTCCTAGGTGGGATAATGCACTTCAAGCCCACAGCAGGGTGTTAAATTACAGCCTTGATATTTGGATTTGAGGGGGGACCCTATGCATATCCCATGAAAAATTACCGAAGGAAGGCAAAGTTCTTTGCCACTTGGGGTTTAAGTCAAAGGTATTGCTCGGGCCTTTAACTGACTTAAGTGCCTAGGTGGGATAATGCGCATCAAGCCCACAGCAGGGTGTCAAATATCAACTTTGATATTCGGATTTGGGGGCTGGGGGACCCTAAGCATATCCCATGAAAAATTAACGAAGGACGGCAAAGTTCTTTGCCACTCGGGGTTTATGTCGAAGGTATTGCCCGGGCCTTTAACTGACTTAAGTGCCTAGTGCCTAAGTGGGATAATGCACCTCAAGCCCACAGCAGGGTGTCAAATATCAACTTTGATATTTGGATTTGGTGGGGGGACCTTATGGCCACTTGGGGTTTAAATCAAAAGTACTGCCTGGGCCTTTACCTGACTTAAGTGCATTGCTGAATTAAATTAGTTGTTTGACACCTTTAAATACACAATTTAAAAATAAATAGATAAAACAAAATAATACTATTTATTAAATAAGTGTTACACGCACATGCAAGGTTTATATTTTGTTCATTTTCATAATATGTATTGGTATATTTTTCCAATGTTCTATATTTACATTTTTTTGTAGATTGATGAGACGTCTTCATGTGAACCTTAGGACTTTATTTTGTTTGACGAAGCGCTGGCAAATCCAAATTACATACCGGTTTACATGAAAGTATATTATTTGTTTATGCTGTGTTTGTTTAAAGTTGACCGACTGTTTTCTAAGCTCGCCATCCCTAAATATATGTTTGTCTTCGTTATTAAGCTCTGTAAAGAGAAGGCATATTTTATGTACGGGTGAACATGGGAAATGGAACATAAAATGTATTATCTTTTACTCACATGAGTGTCTGTGTGATATTCTGCACCTTATTTCCACAGTAGTGTGTCAAATGTTAACTTTGTATTGTGGAAAAGGGGGGGGGGGGGGGGGGGGGTGTCCAGAAATATTTCCTGTATGCCCAGATGATGATTCAATGTGTAGAATGTGCAATTACAGAAATATATTTATTATTGGTCGCTAGAAATCTTTAAAAGTACATTTTGCTCTTACATATATCTTTGGTTTTGAGACATATCTCCTTATTGGTCGCTAGAAATTGGTCGCTAGCTTGAGCCTGGTACATAAATATAAAGTTTTGCATATGTTTGCTCATCCAAGACCAAGGATATCTAATTAGTGATTAACTTTGCGAGCTTTCCAAGCAGTGCCTGTTTCATATTATAAAAATACTTGGTTAATTCTCAGGGGTTTTGGACAATCCCAGTTTATTACTACATTTGTACATGTATCTTTTGAAAGAGTCATTTAAAGGGAAACTTCGCAAACAAATTATTTTTTTATATGTTTTTCCTGATGTATAAATATGGATGTTTATATGTACATTAGCGTTTTATTATGTTGGATAAGGAAATGAAATCAATTTTAAAATTCGGTCAACGATAGATGGATGTCGCCATTTTGATAGCATCTCGATAACAATTATCACGTGATGTCTAAATACCACCACGCCCCAAAACAAGCGTGACAAACTGGGGTCCTCATTCATTGTCGACATGGCTTGTCAGGCGTAATTCTTTTTATTTTTCTTATTATTCTAAATATATGAATTTATTACACAATCACTTTTTGCAGATATACGTTTTGTTTCTATATACTTATGGCAAAACAAACGAATCAGAGAAAACGATCCGTCTTTAATGAGACACATTTACAAACGATTTTTTTCGAAAATTGAAGAACTACGAAATTATGTGAAAAAAAAGAACGGACATCGGAACAATGCCATGAATTCGTAAAAAATAAAAATAGGCCTATACTACGGGGCAAAATTGTTTTAATGATTTATTTATAAGATCGCACTTTGTAATCGATCGTTCATGCACTACAATAAAGCTACACATAAGCTCTGATTCTTAGCTAAAAGCACAGAAAGTTACAGGGTAGGAAGCCATAAAATTGAGAGGATTATGTAAACATAATTTGTAATAGTTTTCATTTGACAATTACAGACGATGAGTATTATAAATACTTTTAAAGTTTATTATACAAAACTTCAATACACAAGTTACGCGTTGTCAACATTATTCATTATATTTTTCAGCACATTAGCAGTAAAACAAAATGAACATAATTGTAAAAGGGATCCTACATATAGTGAATATAGGTGACTGTTGTAAAACACTCTTTCCGTTGTAAATATAAAGGAAATGAAACATTTTCATTTAAAATAGTTGTTTGTCAAAAAGTTACGTAGCTGTTCACTTCAGTATTTAATTTTCCAACGGTTATTAGATTTACATTACAGTCCTCTGAGCGTTTTAAATGAAGCGAATTTAACATCAGCGACCCTAACCCGAATAATCCAGTCGTTATATTACGCTTTGCAATATTAACACCTGAACGACTTTCTCGATAAAACGCGTCAATCGGAAGCTTCAAATTAGCAATGCATTTTGGGTATAAACTGCGCGTGGTGACTTTTGGCACTAAAAGAAGGAGGAGCTTAGGAAATGTTTGTAAACATAGGTCAATGGAGCGTTCAGGTGTCAAATGTTTTCATTGTACCCACGTGTTTGACCTTACTAATCTAAAAGGTGAAAAGAGAATAAATGTAGGAAAACTAAATAATGAATTAAACATCGTTAATCAACTTGTCGATCTCCATTTCTTGTTGTTTGTAAACATTACCGGAAATTGAAAGAACCGCCTTGCGCATACTCGGCAAATAATCATCGCTGATTGGCTCTCTCTTTCAGAGAGCAGCTGATGCGTTTTTATCGCAAAGAGAGTTCAAGCCCTCATCCAGCGATAGTGCCGATAGAGGGCGCAGTATTATTCGAGTTACAGCGACCCAGACTTTAAATTTCAATCCCACGATGCAATTATCGTCACAACCCTAACTCGAATAATACTGCGCCCTCTATCGGCACTATCGCTGGATGAGGGCTTGAACGCTCTTAATGGTAAAAATCCGTCAGCTGCTGTCTGGTTCAGCCGACCAATCAAATGTCAGATATTAGCGCGTTTGCGCATTAGTGACTCCCTTTACTTCCGTTTGTAAATATTGACAAAACAAACACGGAGAATGATTGTGCACGTGCCTTTGCATATTTAGAAAACAAATACACCTTTATTCTCATAATTTTGATTTAAATTGCCATAGATTCACAAATCTTTAAAGATTTAAAAAAATCATTTTTTGAAGTTTTTATGTTTTAATCTAAATTTGCTAAAATGTCACAATACACATCTAACATGTATTTTTGTAATGTATGTGGGACAATAAAGGTGAATTTATTGTGGATAATAGGGTCGACACGCGTAACTTGCCGTTAACATAAGATTGTATAAATATGGATATGCACAAGTTAAATTAAGGAAAATGGGATGGAATAATAAAGAAATTTTATTGAAAATAAATATGTAAACAGAAAGTTGATTATTTCATAAATTAAAATGATTTTTAATACAATTTATTAAGAAATACTCATCACAATATCGTTATTTAGGTAAATACTTATTAGACTGATTTTTTTTAAAACCATTTTTGTCTTTAATTGATAACTGACCCAAGTTAGCCTAAATAAATGAAATGTGACTTAATATGTTAATTATATAAATCCTGGCCTTCTATCAATTTTAATTTCTTATATACTATATATTCTCATAAACCATCGTAATACATTGGTATAGAGATACAATATATACAGAAAATAAATAAAAACAATAAATACAATAATAACAATAGTAATTACCCAGGAGGTAGTAAACTAGAATTAATGTTTCTGATCAACTGACAGAGTTTCCTTAATTTTGATTGTGTTTAACTACTTATTATTTCTTTAAATTTCAAAACATTAATTCTAGTTAAGTACCGCTTTTCAATGCATGATTCTCTTTTGTCATGGAAATAACTGCATCGCATTATATAATGAAATTCGTCCCCAATTTGATTTTCTTGACAGAGTTGACATTTTCTATTTTCCCTTGCGATATTATTCCATCTTCTAGTTTCTATGGGTAATTTTGTATTGGTGGTTCTAAATTTGCAAAAAGTGAAAATGTCTTTATTTTCTAAAATATTAAAATAGTTTTCAAATTCGAATATTTGTTTATAAAGTCTGTAGTTCAATGCCTTTGGGAAATTTTCTAAATTGCTATTCCATTCTTGTAAAAAATGATCTCGGAGACGTAATTTTACATAAGCGATCACCCACTCAATATTAAAGTTTATATTCTGAAATGTCCATACATTTGATAAGCCACAATTATCCAATATATCTTTTACAAATTTTACCCAAGGAGCAGATATATTTCCATTACAAAAAAAAATATGCAAAAGTTTATAAGATATGGCCGACAGCTTGGAAGCTTTTCCAGTAAGTAATTTGCACCAATAAGATATTACTCTAGTTTTTATATCTATGTAAAGTGGAAAGCGACCAAGCTCGCCGTATATCATAAAATTTGGCGTGCTTTGCTTCAAGTGAAGTATTAATTTGCAGAATTTCAAATGATTTTTTTTCAATTACATAATTATCACTAAATCCCCAAACTTCACAGCCATATAGTAATATAGGTTTTACAATTTTGTCAAATAAACCTAACAAGCATTCGATTGATAGATGATGTCTTTTTCCCCTTCTGATAACTTCATACATGGCTTTTGTAGCTTTTTCAATATTTTTTGTTTTGCTAATTTAAACTTTCCATTTTTTGTAAAAGTAACACCTAAATAATTAAATTCGGTCACAGTTTCAATTTCTTTTTCATTATACAGGAAGTGTACATTTTCTGCAGTTCGACTCGTGGAAAAAAACATAATTTTTGTTTTGTCAATTTTTACTTTAAGTTTCCACAATTTACTGTATTCATAAAAATTATTTAGTAAAGTTTGTAACCCATCAGAAGTCTCTGACATTAGAACAGTTTCATCTGCGTATAAAAGGACGAACATTTTTAAATATATTTCCAATTGTGCTTCTAGTTCGCTAGAAATACTTTCTAAACCTGTAATATTCTTGTCTTCCATAAACTGTTCAAGGTCATTTAAAAATACTGCAAATAAGAAAGGGGACAAGTTTTCACCTTGTCTAACACCCACTTCACTTGAAAAGAAATCTGACTTGTTATCATTATAAACAATACATGATTTAATGCTATTATACATATTTACTATAAAATTATACATTTTTCCATTTATTTTATTTAATAACAACTTATACCACAATGCTATCCTCCAAATATTGTCGAATGCTTTTTCGAAGTCTACGAATGCACAGTACATTTTCTTTTTTTTCTTTTTTATAATCTCAAAAAAGGCATGAATACTATATATACAATCAAAAGTAGAATAGCCTTTACGGAAACCACATTGATATCCATTCAACAATAAGAAACTTTCTGAATAAGTGTTTAATCTATTATTTAAGATTGCAGTGAACTTGAAAACAGCTGAGAATTGTAATCGGTCGATAATTTTTGAGGTCATTTTTGTTACCTTTATTTTTATAAAAAGGTTTTATAGTTCCTAATAACCAGCTTTCCGGAATAATCCCGGTGTCAACAATTAAATTAAAAAGCTTTTCGTAAATATCAACAAAATGGTTACTAGTAGTTTTCATATATTCATTGATAACTTGGTCATTGCCAAAGGCTTTATTGTTTTTAAGGTTTTTTATCCCTTTAAAGATATTATATTCAATATGTATACCAGTGTTAAGTCATGCATCTCATATAACAATCACACTACAGGATATTTTAACTGTGAAATTGGAGTTAGACAAGGGGAAAACCTGTCCCTTTTCTTTTCTCAACGTTTCTTAATGATCTAGAAGAATTTTTGCTGACAAAAGATATAGTTGGTTTAAAAAGTATCACAGACGAGTTAGAAACTGAACTTGAAATTTATCTAAAAATATGTGTAATGTTATATGCCGATGACACAATATAAATGCTTTTGGTGAATATTGTGACAATTGGAAAATGAAGGTGAATGTGAACAAAACAAAAATAATGGTATTTGGATTTGGAAAACTACGACCAAATCTCAAATTCACCTATAAAAACGTTGATATCGAAATAGTCAAACAATTTAATTATTTAGGGGTAATTTTTACAAAAACATGTAATTTTGATGTCACTAAAAAGCATCTTGCTGACAAAGCGCTTAAGGCAATGTACGAAGTTCTTAAAATGGGAAGATTATATAAATTATCGGTGAAAATCCAGCTAGATCTCTTTGATAAAATGATAAAACCTATTCTCTTACATGGTTGCGAGGTCTGGGGATTTGGCAAACATGAAGTATTAGAACGAGTTCACTTGAAATTCTGCAAAATACTTTTAAATTTAAAGCTCTTTACTCCAAGCTATATGGTTTATGGTGAGTTAGGAAGGTATCCAATTGATATTGATATAAAAGTAAGGACAATTTCATACTGGGCAAGACTTTTAAATGGTAAGCAGGCTAAATTTTCAAATGTATTTTATAGGCTTTCTAGAAATTTGAATGAAAATGGCGATACTAATTTAAACTGGGTTTATTTTATCAGAACAATTCTAAATGAGTGTGGATTTACATATATATGGGAAACAGAAAATGTTAATAATAAAGAATGGTTAAAATGTGTTGTGAAACAGCGATTGTTAGATCAGTTTGTACAGAATTGGCAAACATCTCTGTCAGATTCTTCAAAAGCATTAAATTATAGGATTTTTAAAACCAAATTCGAATTCGAGGAATATTTCAATATTTTAAATATAGGTGATGCAATCAGACTGTGTAGATTTAGGACAACAAATCACTATCTACCGATTGAAACCGGTAGATGGAGAAATATTGATAGAGAAAACAGGTACTGTAATTTATGTAATTGTCAGAAATTAGGCGATGAATACCACTATGTTTTAGAGTGTTCCTTTTTAAACGATAAACGCAAGCAGCTTCTTCCAAAATATTTTATGAAAAGACATAATGTTGTCAAATTCTTTGAACTTCTATCTACCAAAAAACAATCGCTGTTACGAAAATTATATATATTTATCAAAAATATCAATAAGGTCTTTTGTACTCCTGACTTACCCACTGTTGTTCCATAACCTATGTATATTTTGTAAAAAGTCTTGTTATGTTATTATTATGTTGTTGTTTTTCTCTGTACCATTGTATTTGGCTGTATGAGAATAAAGATATAAAGATTTCATCTTTCGTAATGGGAGAATTTATATTTTCATTTAATTTGGCTGTGATTGTTGGATCAAAGTTCAATGTGTTTTCCGGTTCATTTGTTTCCTTTAAAGTATTCAAGTCTTTGAAGAAATTAAAAAGTTCTTTAAATTCAATATCGGGTTGTTTAGTAGACTTTCCAGTATCTAAAATTTTCCAATATTCTTTCGGATCATATTTTCGTAAAGTTTTCATACGCCTTGACATTTCCTTACGGTGTTTTTTCAGATTGCTGTCTAAAGTTTTTTTTATAGTATTTTTCAGCGTTATTTACTTCTTCTGATGTAATTTGCCAAGGGTATAATTTTTTCTTTCGTTTTAATTTTCGGTAATTTTGTCGCGCAAATTTGCAATCTAAATTGAACCACGGTTTATCCCCCTTTACTATTTTTGGTTTTCCCTTATAGACGGAACGAGTTCCAAATGTATTCTTTGCTGCCGAAATAAATAAGTGCAAGTGTTAATGAAATCCTGGTTTATTTCTTCCTGATTAATATTATTGAGCTTTTCAGAAAGATCATTGAAATTGTTGACATTTATGCTTTCTATGAATTCTTGGGCCTTTAACGGATTCCATTTTTTAATATTTTGTAAGTTTTTAAAACTTTGATTATTTGTTGAATCTGTTTTTTCTTCCCTAATCGGTTGAGACGGATTAATGCTAACACGAAACGGTGAATGAACATCGGAAAATAATCTTGAAAAATCTAGTATAATCTACTACGCTTGCATTTCGACATGTTAAATTACCTCCTTTATTGTCACCTGTTCTTCCATTTACAATAAACAAATCATTCCCCCTACATAAATTAAGTAAAAGATTGCCATAGGGGTTTTTACCTTTGTCCACATTGTTTCGTTTTAAAGGTAAATTTAACTGCTGTAGCACATTTGGGGCATTTTCATTGAAACCATCAAAGGTTTCAAAGAGAATATTTTCATCTAATGTAATAAATTCGTCATCCTCTGCTGTTCTTGCATTAAAGTCCCCGATTAGACAAATATTTTTTAATTTTTCAGTAAATTCTAAGTATTCGTTTTCAATTTGATTAAATGCGCCAGGGGATGAATAACGAGAGTATTCTGGTTGAATATGCACTATATCTAATAACAGATCAGAGTTTAGTTTCATCAATTTTGATGATATTTTGCACCACAATACAAACTTATTTTCAGTTTCAATTACTTCTATATCACCCTCAAACTTTTCTTTGTAGCCTAATACTATTCCACCAGACTTTCGACAGGCACATGTTTTTCTATTTTTCATTTTAAAAATATAACCTGGCAGCAAAATTTCGTCAGTATCATCGGTCTTTGATTCGACTTAACATATAATATCATTAGCACTCAAAAGTTCCTGAAATTCCGGATATTGCAATTTATTTTTGAGTCCACAACAATTCAGAGCCAAGATGTTAAACATGTCAGCTTTAGAATCGTTCTCTAAGCATTTATTTAAATCGGGATCAGTGTTGTCACTATTTACACTTTCATTCGAACATTCACCAAAATCAGTGTTATCACTATATATACTTTCATTAAAACAGTTATTATTTAGATCACTGAAATCAGTGTCGTCACTATTTACACTTTTACTCAAACATTTATTATTTAAATTACTAAACTCAAAATTAGTCTTATCACAATTGAGAATACTTTCATTTAAACATTTATTATTTAAATCGCCGATGTCAATGTGATCACTATTAAAACCTCCATTCAAACATTTATTATTTAAATCAACTAAGTCAGTATTGTCGCTATTTATACTTTCATTCACACAGTAACTGTTCAAATCATTTGACAATTGCATTAATTTGGTATCATTGTTGTCGATTTCACAATCAGTCATTACAATTGACTCACATTTATCTGTTACAATACAAGAACATTTTATATATTTATCAATTTCAATACATGTACGTAAGTTTGATACTGATTTATCATTAATGTCACAATAGAAATTACAATGATCAGAGTTGTGTACTGTTAAATCATTATTTATGAGCACATCTCCTGGGCACCCCTATGAATAACGAACAGAGTTTGTATGTCCTTGTTTAGGTGACGAACCCTTTCGCTGACGTTTACTAGGTGGCTTTTCACTATTAGGAGACGCTTTCGGTAAAGTCTGATGGTGGGCCTCTTCCGTACGCGTAGATCTTATAGGTGTTGTATTTTCGTAGTCTTCGTCTGTTGGTATAATAACACCTGTACGGGGGACATATAGCTCATTATTTATATAGAGTCTCCAACTAATGTTACTTGTTGGTTTGTTCGTTTTGCGTCTTTCATGATCGGATATAAGATTCTTCGTCTTTGTTCAATTTCAAATGGAAATTGTTCTCTAATTCCAAATGGTTTGCCTCTCAGTTTGTTTGCGTTTTTCAATACAAATCTGAGGTCACTATGGTATAAAAATCTAGATACTATAGGGGGCCTTCTGTTGTCTCCACTCCTTTTAAATCGATGAATATTCCCAAATTCTTTTCGATAATTGATTTCGAGTTCATGGTGTAAGAATCAGCGCAATAGATCCTCTGTATCTTCATTTTGGACTCTATTCAACCCGGTAAAAATTAAATTGTTTTTCATTGAGCAGCATTTGAGATCAGGTACGCTTTCTTTTAATGATTTGATCTCTTCTGATTCGACGACTGGTTGAATAACTGGTTGGACAACGGCTTTTTCTTCTAGCTTTTTTATTCTGCTATCAAAGTGTATGATATTTCTAGTGTTTGTTTTACATTGTTTCTCAACTTGATCAAACAGATTACTTACACCCTGGCAGCTAGATTCGCATTCGGTTAGTTTAGCTATTTAATTCTTATTTTTGTTATGTAACAATATGGTCAGGTTGTTATTTTCATTGAATGGCATCTCAAAATAGATGGCTTCACAGTAGGAGCTCTTCCTGTATATTGGTTACATCCTGTATATTACAACTGACAGCTAATGCATGACAAACAATTTTAATCAGCCATCAGTATCATAAAATACATTTGTTTAAATCTTTATTTTAAATGAAATTAAAAAATCATTATAAGAGTGAATTCAATTCAAGCTTTTATTTACTTTCCAACTTTGAAATAAACATCATTATGTTTTAATATCTAAAAAATAGTAATTATTCATTTAAGTTTTATTTCATGTTTGGATGTATTTATCCGGATATGTGTATTGCATACAGCATTACATCATCCGATCGCTCCATTGGACATTACTTACAAACACTTTAGCTCCTACTATTTTATGTCGTAATACCCATAAGTCATAGCGATTTACAATTTCCGGTTTGACGGATTTTTTCAATGAATGCATCCAGGCGTTACATGTAGCGACCAGCGGGAGCGTAATATAACGACTGGATTATTCGGGTTATCACAACTCATTAAAAAATTAGAAATTAAAATTACAAATTTGCGATTTGCTTCGTTATTTGTGGAAATATGTCGATAAAACTTTGTGAATATGTATTTCATATCACCAGGAACATATTTAGCTAACATGTAAAAAATCGCGAGGTTTCCCTTTAAGTAAACCCTAAGACTTGCTACAAAGCATTTGTTCCAACAAACTTTGCAAAGTTGAATAGGTACCTTTTTCGTCACAAAAAATATTATATATAATTTAGAAGTCATAATTTCGAAGACATATCAAAATGTGTCCTTTAAAGTATTATAGGAGTTGTTATGTTCGTGTAATGTTCAATCATTTGAAAAAGACAAATGTTGATTTTTTTTCACTATCTGATTTTTATTTATTTTGTAAAAAGAGCAATCGGAGATTAGAGTTTAATGATACTTTTTTTTTCATTTGTCAGTAAAAAGAAGGTGAGGCATGTTTACAAGGGAGGTGGAGGCCGTGTATTTTTTGCTAAATATACCATTAATTTATCCTATATTTTCATAAAAAAAATCCTATTTTGCTTTATATTTTTTGTCAAAAAGTCGCTTGACACTCTGGTAACTGCATGTGCTACCGTGAAGTTATATATCTAATTTTTAACAAAGGGAATCCATCTTTTATCAACCTTGATATTTAAAGACGATTCATTGAAAATGCTTAAAAACGGGGTAAAAAAAAATTATATTTGCCCTAATTTGGGTTTCGGACTATCAAACCTTCGGACTATCACACCTTCGGACTCTAGAACCTTCGGACTATAGAATCTTCGGACTATCGGACCTTCAGACTATAGAATCTTCGGACTATCGGACCTTCAGACTATATAACCTTCGGACTATCAAACCTTCAGACTATAGAACCTTCGGACTATCGGACCATCAGACTATAGAACCTTCGGACTATCGGACCTTCAAACTATAGAACCTTCGGACTATCGGACCTTCAGACTATTGAACCTTACAACTATCGGACCTTCAGACTATAGAACCTTACAACTATCGGACCTTCAGACTATAGAACCTTCGGACTATCGGACCTTCAGACTATAGAACCTTCGAACTATCGGACCTTCAGACTATCGGACCGTCACCTTTTCTTTATAAAGTAAGATACATTTATGAGGAAAATATGTTTGATTTTCTAAAAAACGTCAACTTCGTATACCATTAAGAGAAACCGGCAGACGTATGCAGTCTAAATACATGTACTTCAAATAAGGCTAGGACATTTTATGATTATTGCACTAAATAAAATTTTAAGACTAAATTTCTGATAAGAATTCCATATTACATGTAAGAAATTGGTGTGAATTTAAGGTCGTATTTTGTTTGTTTACCTAAATGAGACGTCTTGGCCAGATATACTACTTCAATATAAAGTTACATCAATTTTGTTTATCACGTAAATACTCCATGTTGGGTAAGATAACAGGACTTGACCATTGGTCAACATAATGTTGTGTCTTTATCTATCGAAACCACATGTGTTCGTACTTAACTGAATTTTCAATTTAAATATGACCGAATTTGTGAACATGGCGTTTAAACTATTTTTTTTTTAATATTTATTTACTGATAAATAATTGATTGCAAATAACAATGCAAGACCCCGAGTATCACGTGACACTAAAACATTTGATACCGTGTGCAGATGCACATCAAAAGTATGTCTTTTGAATTGTGTTATACAAATGGAAAAAAGAAACTGGGAATTATTAAAAACTAAATTAATTATCGATATCAAGACAAAATTTATTTATGGTGAACATTATATTGTTTAAGAAATAAATCATGGAAGCCAGAATGTGTTTTGAGTTTTAACATGGATTGGCGAAAAACATGTGTCTGATCCTTTTGTCAATACAATATGTTTAAAATTAACTAAGTTGCATCTTTTGTGCATGATCTGACAGGTAACATCTCCGACAAATTTAATTGAATTCATTGTCTTTAGTGCCTCTCCGATAGATGATAATGTGAATTTGAAAGAATTTCCCATAAAGCTATAGTGTAAACCTTTACCGTGGCTGATGGCCATTTTGAACTTCTGATCTACACCAAAACTATTATTGGGGCCGTCGTGATCGTATGGTAGTTGGATATATAACTACCTATGCAATCAGTTCCTATCACCACCAAAGCTATGAGTTCGAATCCCGATGAGGCGAGGTGTACTCGATACAACAGTATGTGATGAAGTTTATCAGTGACTTGCGGTAGGTCGGTGGTTTTCTCCGGGTACTCCAGTTTCCTTCACCAACAAAACTGACCGCCACGATATAACTGACATATTGTTGAAAATAGCGTTAAACACTATACCAAACTAAACCAAGCCAAACCGAGTTTTGGATGTATTCCCGAAAGTCATGAAACGGTTGTATATATAAAATTGTATATGTTACCCCTTTGTATCTTCAAACTCTTCTTACTGTTAAATTATGCTATTTTAGATTATCATAGAACTTCTCTGTTTTCATTATAATGGATCGGCAGGCGTATCTTTTTTACTTCAACAGTGTATTGACGATTTTCCGGAAGGTCATTCGGACTATTGAGCTTTCGAACTACCGTGCCTTCGGTCTATTGGACTTTCGGACATTCAGACTATTGGGATTTCGGACTAATTGGCCGACACCAAAGAAAAAATAGGACAATTTCATAATCACGGATCCAATAAATTGTGTACTATTCCTTGTTACTGGATATAAGCCACCGTGGTTGAGGTACACTACGTATATGTTCCCTCTTCTCTCAGAATTGTTCGTGGATAACAATATAATGTTAGGAAAAGGAAATTTTAATCAATAATGGACAATTACACCAATATCAACAAAGCGAATAACCACCTCCCACCTCAAATCATAAAAAATGACCAGGCACAAACATGTCCTCTTGCTGATTGAAGCGATCTCCAATGGCAATACAGATATAAAGAAACAATTAAAACCAGCACAGTTTCACTTACACCACGAAATACATCACACTACAACAAATCTGAATGACATAAACTTTACTATAGTGAATGAATGCTCGTAGTTAACTGATTACTAACTAAGAAGGTAGAATCTGTTTGTAATTGATTAAAGACTCTTTGGGCAAAACATCATAGCTGGTGCCAATAAGTTATAGGTCGTCAACATGTTGTTAGTTTTAAATTTATGGAACAGGGAAATCACCACAAATACAAATAATAAACAAAACAAACATCAAATAACTATTAAATACATTTTTTGTAAGATAAATAATACATCAATTAATTAGAAGTCATCCATAATTAGGTGGCACCGTGCAGATATCAAATTTTTCACAGCTAATTTTAAATTGAAAAAATCATTAACATATAATAGTGCTTACTTAACGAAAAGAAAATGTATATTATATTTATATATCTACATGTAACTGTTAATAGACCAATATATCTTGCTTATTATTTTTAAAGAAAAGGATATATTAATTAGTTTTCTCCTTTGATTTTTAAATCAAAAGATAGATAATTGATACCGGAACCCCCCCCTAGTTTACCTGAGCTTAACAAAATAGTTTCCCTCTTTTTGCCCGTTAATCCATTTTAATAACAGTGGTCAATTTTGAAAGTTGACATTTGGGGAATCAGTCTAACCAGTCAGGGTATAATTATAAATCCAAGTATAATCATATAATCTATATATAGATTAAATAGAAATTTATAAGGTTCATTAGTTATTTTTTCTATTTATAGATGGGATAAGAAGGATTTCCTTGTCACTATAATTAAACATTTCTCATTTTACAAATATTTTACATCTTTGTCTAATTTTATATGTTGACTAACTACCCACATTCATCTTCAAATTTTCATTAAAGTTTAACATACTTTCGAAAAATACTGCATCAAAAATAACATAAAACCCTTAATAGTTGTTGGGTCTTTCTTTTTATAAACTGAACTTATTAAATGAGTGCAAGGATTTATTTTCATATACAAAATGCCAGATAATATTTGAACAAAGACAAATAACAAACTGTAAATAAGTGATAATCAATCAGAAACCAGAGGCTCTCAAGTCCATATCAGAAACCAGAGGCCCTCAACTTTTAAATAAGAAACCAGAGGCTCTGAACTCTAACTCAAAAACCAGAGGCTCTCAACTCAAAATCAGAAACCCTCAACTTCAAATCAGAAACCAGAGGCTCTCAAGTCTAAATTAGAAACCAGAGGCTCTCAACTCTAAATCAGAAACCAGAGGCTCTCAAGTCCAAATCAGAAACCAGAGACTCTCAACTCAAAATCAGAGACCAGAGGCTCTCAACTCATCAGAAACCAGAGGCTCTCAAGTCCAATTCAGGAACCAGAGGCTCTCAAGTCCAAATCAGAAACCAGAGGCTCTCAACTCAAAATCAGAAACCAGAGGCTCTCAAGTCCAAATCAGAAACCAGAGACTCTCAACTCAAAATCAGAGACCAGAGGCTCTCAACTCATTAGAAACCAGAGGCTCTCAAGTCCAATTCAGGAACCAGAGGCTCTCAAGTCCAAATCAGAAACCAGTGGCTCTCAACTCCAAATCAGAGACCAGAGGCTCTCAACTCCAAATCAGAATACCACAATATGACCCCAAAAATGTTGCAGTGTATAAAAATGTAAATGAATGAAATGCACTGTAACAGGAATATTCTAATGAAACTTTCAACCACTAATGAGTCTTGTCTGGAGTTGATTTGATCCTCAGTCAAAGCATTGGTATAATCTGCTTCTTCATTAAGCACACAGCATTAAGGAGCAATGACTGGTTGAATAAAGAGTCCAGAAAATGTTGTCCATGTGGAGTGACCTGTGCATAAATACATAACTTCGAGAGTGATCCACTGTGTTTGGCTATTTATAATACACACTTTTTTACCCTGAGAAATGATTTTGTAGAGGGGTATGTGTATAATACACAGATCTACATAGTAGGCATTATCATTAAGTCCTCACAAACAAATTGTTCTCTCCATAATATAGCTGAAAATATTTCTCACTTGGAATTGAGCAACAATCACTCACTTACTCAATGAAACTTTTAACATTTTTACTTTTGCTTTGTCAATGAAGCCATGAATAAAACATTTTACTTTTCTAAATAATGATTCAGAATCTGAAAAAAAGAGAACATTTTTTATTCTATACTACTTTATTGCACTTCAAAATAAATAAATAGTCCTTGATAAAGGTTATCACAGGTTTGTTGGTAGTCATGGTAACATATTCTGGTGTTTCTTTGGTAACAGTCATATCCAGTAATATAAAAGTCAAAATAAGTGGTTTTTGTTGTTGTCATATCAGGTTGTAGAGAGATTTTTGTCATAATCCGTGAAAGTTGTCAGGGTTGTCATATTAGGTAAATATAAGTTCTTCTCTTTCATCTTGGAAAATATAAGAAATGATGTTCTTATGATGATTTTCATGTTCTGCAGAAGGTCAGAGGGTCATTGACCTTGTCCAGATCAAGATTATACAAATGAATTTAATGCACTTTCCAAAGATGAATAAGAAAATAGATACAGTTTATATCATTGTTGTTATTTACTTTGTCTTTGCAGGCGTTGTTGATTTTCTGTCACCTGCAAAAAACAAAAAATTGATATAAAACCATCTGAATAATGATTGATTGATTGAATGGTGTCTAACACAAACATAAGCAGTATTTCAGCCATATCTTGGCATGAAC
This sequence comes from Bathymodiolus brooksi, assembly GCA_963680875.1. Classification (NCBI taxonomy): domain Eukaryota; kingdom Metazoa; phylum Mollusca; class Bivalvia; order Mytilida; family Modiolidae; genus Bathymodiolus; species Bathymodiolus brooksi. The sequence goes on along the minus strand of OY804589.1, from coordinate 94,124,859 downwards.
AAATTCTATAAATTAATTTCCTCAACTACAAGACCCTTAGTAATAAAACATATATGTGTACCATTTGAAAAATAAAGATCTTAAATTATAAAATTCATTATAAAGTGATTGTTTATCTTAATTGCACCCCCCAAAAAAAATAAAAACAAAAGGAGACAATTTAATTATCTCCCTTTCCAAATATTAATATAATAGCAATATTAAAATCTAATTAGAATTAAGGGAGAATGATATAAGATTTTACCAATTGCAGTTAAAAATAAAATATTTCTTGATGGCCTAACAGGAGAGCAATATATATAGAGTGAAGCCTGCCTAGACCAAACCTTGGACAAAACGAAATACTGGATAAACCAATTTCTTAGCAAATCTTTAATTTAACTAGTACAAACACTTGTCTATTCATAACAGGGGGTTATGGTGTTTAATGCCACTTTCAACAATATTTCAGTTATATTGTGGCGGAGAAAACCAGAGTACCAGGAGAAAATCATGACGTGTCGCAAGTCATTGACAAACTTTATTGCATATTGTTGTATCGAGTACACCTCACCATGAGCGGGATTCAAACTCACACCTTTAGTGGTGATAGGCACTGATTGCACAAGTAGTTGTAAATACAACTACCATACGATCATACAACCACGACGGCCCCTATTTATAACACAAAAGTTGGTACCAAATAGGTTTGGTTTAGACAGGTTTCACTCTACCAGGAAAAGTGAGTAAAGTAAAAAAAAAACTGTCATGTCATGTACGATTTATCATCTCAACCACCAGTCATGGTGTACTAATAAACAGGCAAACCCTCAAAAACTAAACACTCTTGTAAATAAGTGGTATAGGACAAGTGGATTATATTTAAATATATCAATATTCTTCTTCCCTGAGTTTGTATAATGAAGGGACTTCAAAGGTGTACCTGACTAGTAGTTTTGGGGTTTAGTTTTAAATGGGTATACCCCTATATGAAATATTGTTTTGCTTAAGAAATTAAAGGTTGATCATCCATATTAAAGGTTGATCATATTAATGTGAATTGTTTTTCTGTTTGCCTTGTTATCATATTCTTTAAATAATGAATATTTTGACCCTTATATGAAATCAAACAATTTTATATAATCTCTAAAATAAAATCTGGAGTATTTACACATATGATCTATGACCTATCAATGTTTAGTTAGATAGAGTTCATTGTCCTCAGACAAACTTCTGTCAAAATTACAATCTAAGACTAGAATTTTTACTGACATTTTAGCTGGTTTGTTTAGGAAAAATAATAAGACTTAAGTCCCCGAAAATGAATGAAATGGATGTCAGACAGAATGTCCCATTGGTGACCTCCAAGTGTGACATTTAAACAGTGATTCTAATATGATGACTAATTGATTTGTTAAGTAGACTGAGATGATACTATCTTATCATAAACCTAGGATTCCTCACAACTTTAAAATAAATAAATTAAAGAAAAACATCAAGACCATTAAAAATACATGGGCCTTCACATTTACTTTGTTATTTAAGGCACATGCTGTCTTTTAAATTAACTCTCATTTCTTCTCAAATTCCACAAATTGAACAAATAAGATTTTAAACAATATCATTAAATTTGTTCTCTCTGCTCCAAGTTTTAACGTCAGCCAAATATAACGTAGGGTTACCATTTTGTCTCTAATTTCTTCTTCATGTAGGAGGGCCTGGGTGGCTCAATGAGTTAGGTAGTTGGATTTCCTAACAACTCATACAAGCCTATCACCAATACGGCGTGGGTTCGCGCCCGGCTTTGTAAATTACAAAAAAGGGTGCACTCAACTCGCAGCCGCAAGTGATAAAGTTTACCAGTTGCTTGCCCAGGGTCGGTGGTTCTCTCCGGCTTCTTCCACCACTAAAACTGGTGGCCATGATATAGCTGAAATATTGCTGAAAGTGGCGTCAAACACCAAAAATCAAAATCAAATCTTCTTGTAGGAACCATGTTTGATTTTAAGGCACCAGGTACCAGTATAAATATAACAATTATAAACCCAAAGTACAAATACACTGAACCTCTTTAAAACTTAAACTGGGTTATTAATCAACAAATACACTTTACTTTATTAACCAACAAATACACTTTACTTTATTCATAATTACAACCTTTGACACAGAAGATGCATCTACGACCTGACCTTTCTTTTACATAATGACAAACCACTAAAGGCTTCACAATTTGTATTCAACAAAAATACTCTTATAGACAACATGTATATTTATACAGACAGTCTGTCATTTTATTAAAATTTAATTATTTTAAATTTGTTTTAAATTACCCAATCTTCATATTGGATGTGTTTTTAATGATATGTGGAATCTTAGTTTAAGAAATACTTAAGTTAAGATGTTTTATGCATACGGGCCCTGGTTCATATCAAGACAACAACATTCGTTACAGAAGATAATGCGAGTCCCCTAAAGTACCTAATAAATACGGTGAGACAACAAAACCAAGTCTCGTAGAACAAAAATGATACATTATATGATGAGTCTCCGGCTTTGTTTGTTTGGTTTTTTTTTTTGAGGATATGTAGAGCCCCTAAACTACATGAAGGCCTGACACACTTATTCCAGTATAATACAGATACAGATTTTACACAATCTACAACAGAGATCGTTGTACCGTCTTCACAAATTGACGAGAGACCACACTGTACAAATGTACATGTATCATCAGAGGCGGATTCAGACATTTCCATAAGGGGATCCGTTTTATTTCAGAAACCATTTTTTTTATAGAAATATCAAAAGATACCAAGACGTAATTCAAAGCGAAAATTACTAGACATGGTAAAAAAAAAATGACAAGGACGAAACTGGTAATATTCTGTTAAACCAGTCAATAACCTAGCACAAAAAGGGGGGGGGGGCCTGTCCCCCTCTGAATCCGTCTATGTATCTCTTAAGGGGTGACCATTTGATTCTGAGAGGGATCTGGAAGTTTTTTTTTTTTTAGAAATAAATATTCATGAGCAAAAATAAAATAAATATCCTGTCACGCAACGAAAAAAACCGAAATACAGCATATAGACGACTTGATAATAAATGGAAAAAATATATATATAAAATGTCGCTTGTAAACATCAGAGCCGAGGTTTTATTCAGAATTTCTGCGTAAATAAATTTGGGGTTTTGCCATTGTGTTATCCTTGCTAGCTAAGACAATGGCCAAATTTTTTACACGAATATATCTATAAATTTTGTGGTCTATTTAGCATAAAAAACAAACGTGCAACGTGTTAGACAGCAAGATATTTTTGTACCTAGGGGCGATGTAACCCAATTTCGACATCGAGAGGTGCGTTGGGAGGGGCTAATAATGTTTTCAAAGTAAAGAAATATTGTTTTCTGACAGAAAAACGGGGATGCGATCGTGCCACCTCTCTTTTGTATGAATCAAGAGTACATCTCCGCTTTGAAATCTGAACGGCTACCTCTTTTTTGGTATACATTGATAATATTTACGGTCTACGTTTGAAAGGACAGACAAACATTTCAAGTCATAATTGAAAATAATTTGAATTTTTTTCACACGGATTTATACCAAAACGCGTCATGGCCCGGCAATAACTGTTTGACTGATATTTCACATTTGTTAAGAAGACAGACTCATATGTACGATTAACCCACGGGAGGATATCCTAGAACCACGGTATTTATTCTTTCATTTTAGTATATTTATCAATGTCCACCCGCCCAACCGTTTTGCAAACAAGTAAGGGATACGGTATGATTATCTTTGTCCCATAAAAAGAAGAAATGACGCGAATGACGTCACAACAGGAGATTTTTAAAGGGGAATAAGCAGGATTGATATTTCCCGCGGTTTTAAACAAGGTAAGTTTACCTGACGAGTTCACACAGCTTGAGAAAATTGAAAATGATTACGATTTTCTATCTAAAAATGTGTAAATCTGAAAAGAAGTTATGGCCTTTGCATTTCACTTTGATTTGGTCTCATTAAGAAAAATCTTACAATTTGATTTAATAAAAAGTGTGTAAAATTGTGCATAATCAATTAAGGTAGATAAAAAATAATATATCTGATATATCACTGAATATAATTTTCATTTCATCACAAATAACAACAGCTTTACTTTCTTAAATAAAATTATGTCAGAAAAACTATTAAAGTCAATAATATTTAAGAAGAAAATTAGCGTGAATACATAAATAATATGATCAATGATGGCAGACTGTTTAATAGTTTAATATAAATAATATCTTCCATTTTTATAAATCCAATATCTACGTAAATATGTCAACTCCATTAAGTCAATAATGGATACATAACCATATTTCTGTAAAACACCATCTTAATAAAAAAAAATGTTCATCCATTAAAATTCCTGGGTAATTCAAGGTCAAAGATTTTTTTCTAACTTATCAAATACTTCAAATTTTATTAAAACCGCTGAAAGGTAGACATTCATATACTTATCAAATACAACAGGTAGTTTAAATGAACAGAAATTATAAAAAAAAAATATGCCACAAATGTTAAACCACCAATTTATTTTACATTTTAATAAATAACAATAAAAAATATAGTACAGAAAGAATGTTTAGATGAAGGTGACATTGCAGTATTATAATTAGGACTAAAGTTTAATCTACTATTGATTTATATCTTGTATCTATAATGGTATGAGGACATATTTGTAATACTTCTGACATACTGTGGGGGGATTTTTTAATATAATAAAAGTGGAACAAGACATTATTTATATGAAGGAAAAGATACTGAATTGAATTATACAACTAGAGGCTCAGTGGGATGAACCTGTGTCGCTCACCTTTCATTCTGCTTTGAGGAAACTTAATACACAACCTTCCATACATGTAGATGCTTCCTACCAAGTTTCGGTTTATTTGGTTAGGCAGTTTCAGAGGAAAATACTTTTTAGATATCGACAAATCAGAAACAAGGATTGCCTGTGATGGCCATGTTTGTTAACCGATCGAGATGAAATGAGCAATCTTCATAGAGGACATTCCATAGATGCTTCCTGCCATGTTTCGGTTAATTTGACCAAGCGGTTTCAGAGGAGGAGATTTAAAAACAAATGGCCACTCAGAAACAAGAATTGTCTGTGGAGGGCCATGTTTGGTAATGGATCATAACAAAATGTGCACTCTTCAGAGAGGACCTTCAATAGATGCTTCCTACCAAGTTTCAGTTCATTTGGCTGATGGGTTTCAGAGGAGAAGATTAAAATGTGAAAAGTTAAGAGATGACAGACAACAAACGACGGACGCCAAGTGATGCCAAAAGCCCACATTGCCTTTGGCACGGTGAGCTAAAAAGAATATTAAAATGTGAATGCCTACATGTAATGTATAATATAAACATGTTACACTATATCAACATTAGTTAATTTCTATGGGAGATAATGGCAAGTTATCTTCTTTTAACAGTTTAATGCAAGAGTTATCTCCCTTTTAATAGTTTACTACAATGGAGCAGATTTTTTTTAGAAATGAACCAATCAGAAACAAGAATTGCCTGTGGCGGCCATGTTTGTTTACGGATCGGGATGAAATGAGCAATCTTTATAGAGGACCTTCCATAGATGCTTCCTACCAAGTTTCGGTTCATTTGGCCAAGCGGTTTCGGAGGAGAAGACTTTTTAAAATCGGTCAATCAGAAACCAGAATTGCCTGTGGCGGCCATGTTTGTTAATAGATCGGGACAAAATAAGCAATCCTTAGAGAGGATCTTCCATAGATGCTGCCTACCAAGTTTCAGTTCATTTGGCTGAGAGGTTTCAGAGGAGAAGATTAAAATGCGAAAAGTTAATGGACGATGGACGACGGACGCCAAGTGATGGCAAAAGCTCACATTGTCTTTGGTAAGGTGAGCTAAAAAGTACAAATTCTAAACTTAAAGGAGTTTTCCCAAGAATATCTTAATATATTTTACCCTAAAATTGAGTAACATGGAAGCTGATAAAAAAGACATTTGGTGAAGAGATTTAACATTATCTGTTGACAATGAGTGACCTTCACACACCTTCAAGTCCAGTATATGTCCGATTGGTGTAATAAAATCAACTAAACCTGTCACCTAAACAATAGGTAATGTCCTGATATATAATAGGTGTAATACACTTATATTATGATAAATTAGATAATCCTTTGATGTACTCCAGACAATTCACATAACTTAAAATATATTATGTAATTCTTTGATGTACCCACTAGACAATAACAAAACAGGTGTCCTTATAACCAATGGTCTGTAACCCTTTGATGTACCCCAGACAATAACAAATCATGTATCCTTATAACCAATTGTCCAGGTATTTATGATTTTAAAGGAATTTTCTACACCAATTGGAATGGGTTTATTTTAAGCAAAGTTGGGAAAAAAAGGGGGGAATTTAAATAAAAGGTATTCTTGAAAGAATAATATGGGTCTTTATTGTAAAGGAGCAACCAATTAACTTTTAGGGGGCAGCTTATGCTTCCTCCGGTGTATGTTATAATTTACAATGAATTAAGAAATATCTTTTCTAACTTTTTCTGCATAATTTACTTTTTTTTTTGCATAATTTTCAACTTTTTCTTATGATATCTGTATAACAGGTATGGTTTGGTTTACGGTGTTTAAAGTCACTTTCAACAATATTTCAGTTATATCGTGGCTGTCAGTTTTATTGGTGGAGGAAACCGGAGTACCCGGAGAAAACCACTGACCTGTCCGAAGTTACTGGTCAATGGTTTTCTCCGGGTAATTCTGTTTCCTCCACCAAAGGTTTATTGTGTGAAATTTAGAATTGATTGTGATGTCTGATATGTGAAGAATAATTCATTGTTATGTCTGATCATCTTCGCTAGCCAAGGGTTACGATTCGGGTCCCCCTTCTCTCCACCCTTGGCGGATCTAGAATACATTTTGAAATTCGCGCGCAATGCCACCTGGTGGTTTATCGAAGTTGCGCCCCTTAGATAGTCGTCATCGCCAGCCAATCAGAATCGTTTTGTTATACGTATGTTGGAGAATTGAAAATGGCAGCGCCCAGTGAATAAAAACTTATTTGTGATAAATTTAATTTGGAAGCACTTACTGTCAACCAAGTGAAAGTTTCAAAGCTTTGGCAGACGGGAAAGATGTTTTCATTGGAACCAAAACGGGAAGTGGCAAATCGTTGTCATATTTTTGGTATTCCGGTAAATCGTTGGCATTCCGGTGCCATTTTTGTTTACATTTCGCGGATAACATGTGCTCCGTGTAAAACGTCTTCTGATTGGATACGTGTACTGGTAGCCGTAACCAATGAAATATTAAAGCGTGAATCCTCAAAATGTATTCTAGATCTGCCAAGGGTGGAGAGAAGGCGGACCCGAATCGTAACCCTTGGCTAGCGAAGATGATGTCTGATATGTAAAGGATAATTCATTGTTGTCTGATATGTAAAGGAGAATTCATTGTGATGTATGATATCATAAAGGAGAATTCATTGTGATGTATGATATGTATGATATGTAAAGGAGAATGTAAAGGAGAATTCATTGAGGTGTATGATATGTAAAGGAGAATTCATTGAGATGTCTGATATGTAAAGGAGAATTCATTGAGATGTCTGATATGTAAAGGAGAATGTAAAGGAGAATTCATTGAGATGTCTGATATGTAAAGGAGAATTCATTGAGATGTCTGATATGTAAAGGAGAATTCATTGTGATGTATGATATGTAAAGGAGAATTCATTGTGATGAATGATTATGTAAAGGAGAATTCATTGAGATATCTGATATGTAAAGGAGAATTCATTGTGATGTATGATATGTAAAGGAGAATTCATTGTGATGTTTGATATGTAAAGGAGAATTCATTGTGATGTGTGATATGTAAAGGGGAATTCATTGTGATGTATGATATGCAAAGGAGAATGTAAAGGAGAATTCATTGTGATGTATGATATGTATGATATGTAAAGGAGAATTCATTGTGATGTATGATATGTATGATATGTAAAGGAGAATTCATTGTGATGTATGATATGTAAAGGAGAATTCATTGTGATGTATGATATGTATGATATGTAAAGGAGAATTCATTGTGATGTATGATATGCAAAGGAGAATGTAAAGGAGAATTCATTGTGATGTATGATATGTAAAGGAGAATTCTTTGTTATGTATGATATGTAAAGGAGAATTCATTGTGATGTCTGACATGTAAAGGAGAATTCATTGTGATGTATAATATATAAAGGAGAATTCATTGTGATGTATGATATGTAAAGGAGAATTCATTGTGATGTATGATATGTATGATATGTAAAGGAGAATTCATTGTGATGTATGATATGCAAAGGAGAATGTAAAGGAGAATTCATTGTGATGTATGATATGTAAAGGAGAATTCTTTGTTATGTATGATATGTAAAGGAGAATTCATTGTGATGTCTGACATGTAAAGGAGAATTCATTGTGATGTATAATATATAAAGGAGAATTCATTGTGATGTATGATATGTAAAGGAGAATTCATTGTGATGTATGATATGTAAAGGAGAATTCATTGTGATGTCTGATATGTAAAGGATAATTTATTGTGATGTCTGATATGTAAAGGAGAATTCATTGTAATGTATGATATGTAAAGGATAATTCATTGTGATGTCTGATATGTAAAGGAGAATTCATTGTAATGTCTGATATGTGAAGGAGAATTCATTGTGATATCTAATATGTGAAGGAGAATTCATTGAGATGTCTGATATGCAAAGTACTGGTAATGAAAAGATCATAAACATTTTGATATCAATTGTCTATACAAAATTGTGAATATGAAAGTTATGTTTTTAATTAGTTACCAAAAATAACAAAATAAAATATAAATAAGAATGGTTCTGTCATGGACTTTTGATGTTTCTATTTCGAGCAAGATTTTTCTTAAAATAGTTGGAAAGCTGTTTATAGGTCTAAAAATCTACAAATTATTTAATTTCAAGTTAAAAATAAAAATTCCAAAATAAAAAAAAATCCAATTTCAAAAGTGCGGACATTTAGTTTTCAAAGATAACAGATCTAGACCTTTTAAAAATTGACAGAATCTTCTTTGTTTTAAGTTATTAAAAATACATGTTGACAGTTTTATCACCTACAAGACAAGTTGAGCCATCTACTTTTTAAAATAAACAAAGAAATGATAGGAAATAAAATAATCAGGAAAAGGTTGGCTGGTGTGTGTGGGTGATAATAACCTGTTTATCTGGTGTTAAGATGACTATTTACCAGTACACTGGACTTATATTGCTAATTTAAGTTTTACAAGGAGTACCAGAGAGTACAAAATGGATAAAATCCTGTGGATCTTGAATTAAATTTTCACATTGTATATTTTGTAAAAGTTTATCTTTTATTGATGGCCATAAAACAAGTACTGTTACAGAAAATGACTGAAAATTTATTGTCATGTCAAGCAAGAGGGCACTTATAAACTAATAACAATTAAAACATGTCTGCATAGATAAAAGGTGGTCAAGTACTTAGTAGTTACAAGGTGGTCAAGTAGTTATAAGATGACCAAGTAGTTACCAGGTGGCCAAGTAGTTACAAGGTGGCCAAGTAGTTAAAAGGAGATCAAGTAGTTAAAAGATGGCCAAGTAGTTACAAGGTGGCCAAGTAGTTAAAGGAGGCCAAGTAGTTAAAAGGTGGCCAAGTAGTTAAGATGGCCAAGTAGTTAGAAGGAGGCCAAGTAGTTAAAAGGTGGCCAAGTAGTTAAGATGACCAAGTAGTTAGAAGGTGGCCAAGTAGTTACAAGATGACCAAGTAGTTACAAGGAGGCCAAGTAGTTACAAGGTGGTCAAGTAGTTACAAGATGGCCAAGTAGTTACAAGGAGGCCAAGTAGTTACAAGGTGGTCAAGTAGTTACAAGATGACCAAGTAGTTACAAGGTGGCCAAGTAGTTAGAAGGTGGCTAAGTAGTTACAAGGTGGTCAAGTAGTTACAACGTGGTCAAGTAGTTACAAGGTGACCAAGTAGTTAAAAGATGGCCAAGTAGTTACAAGGTGGCCAAGTAGTTAAAAGGAGGTCAAGTAGTTAAAAGGTGGCCAAGTAGTTAAGATGGCCAAGTAGTTAGAAGATGGTCAAGTAGTTACAAGGTGGCGAAGTAGTTAGAAGGTGGCTAAGTAGTTAGAAGGTGGCTAAGTAGTTACAAGGTGGTCAAGTAGTTACAACGTGGTCAAGTAGTTACAAGATGACTAAGTAGTTTACAAAGTGGCCAAGTAGTTAAAAGGTGACCAAGTAGTTAAAAGATGGCCAAGTAGTTAAAAGGTGGTCAAGTAGTTAGAAGATGGCCAAATAGTTACAAGATGGCCAAGCAGTTAAAAGACGGCCAAGTAGTTAAAAGGTGGCCAAGAAGTTAGAAGATGGCCAAGTAGTTACAAGGAGGCCAAGTAATTCGCAGATAGCCCAGTAGTTACAAGATGGTCAAATAGTTAAAAGGAGGCCAAGTAGTTAAAAGGAGACCAAGTAGTTACAAGATGGCAAAGTAGTTACAAAATGGCCAAGTAGTTACAAGATGGCCAAGTAGTTAAAAGGAGGCCAAGTAGTTAGAAGATAGCCCAGTAGTTACAAAATGGCCACGTAGTTACAAGATGGCCAAGTAGTTAGAAGATGGCCAAGTAGTTAAAAGGAGGCCAAGTAGTTAGAAGATAGCCCAGTAGTTACAAAATGGCCACGTAGTTACAAGATGGCCAAGTAGTTAAAAGGTGGCCAAGTAGTTACAAGATGGCCCAGTAGTTACAAGATGGCCACGTAGTTACACGATGGCCAAGTAGTTAGAAGATATCCCAGTAGTTACAAAATGGCCACGTAGTTACAAGATGGCCAAGTAGTTAAAAGGTGGCCAAGTAGTTACAAGATGGCCAAGTAGTTAGAAGATGGCCCAGTAGTTACAAGATGGCCAAGTAGTTAAAAGATGGCCAAGTAGTTAAAAGGTGGCCAAGTAGTTAAAATGTGGCCAAATAGTTAAAAGGTGGTTAAGTAGTTAAAAGATGGCCAAGTAGTTACAAGGTGGCCAAGTAGTTAGAAGATGACCAAGTAGTTACAAGGTGGCCAAGTAGTTAAAAGGTGGCCAAGTAGTTACAAGATAACCCAGTAGTTACAAGATGGCCACGTAGTTACAAGATGGCCAAGTAGTTAAAAGGTGGCCAAGTAGTTACAAGATGGCCAAGTAGTTAGAAAATGGCCAAGTAGTTAAAAGGTGGCCAAGTAGTTACAAGATGGCCAAGTAGTTAAAAGGTGGTTAAGTAGTTAAAAGATGGCCAAGTAGTTACAAGGTGGCCAAGTAGTTAGAAGATGGCCAAGCAGTTAAAAGACGGCCAAGTAGTTAAAAGGTGGCCAAGAAGTTAGAAGATGGCCAAGTAGTTACAAGGAGGCCAAGTAGCTAAAAGGAGGCCAAGTAATTCGCAGATAGCCCAGTAGTTACAAGATGGTCAAATAGTTAAAAGGAGGCCAAGTAGTTAAAAGGAGACCAAGTAGTTACAAGATGGCAAAGTAGTTACAAAATGGCCAAGTAGTTACAAGATGGCCAAGTAGTTAAAAGGAGGCCAAGTAGTTAGAAGATAGCCCAGTAGTTACAAAATGGCCACGTAGTTACAAGATGGCCAAGTAGTTAGAAGATGGCCAAGTAGTTAAAAGGAGGCCAAGTAGTTAGAAGATAGCCCAGTAGTTACAAAATGGCCACGTAGTTACAAGATGGCCAAGTAGTTAAAAGGTGGCCAAGTAGTTACAAGATGGCCCAGTAGTTACAAGATGGCCACGTAGTTACACGATGGCCAAGTAGTTAGAAGATATCCCAGTAGTTACAAAATGGCCACGTAGTTACAAGATGGCCAAGTAGTTAAAAGGTGGCCAAGTAGTTACAAGATGGCCAAGTAGTTAGAAGATGGCCCAGTAGTTACAAGATGGCCAAGTAGTTAAAAGATGGCCAAGTAGTTAGAAAATGGCCAAGTAGTTAAAAGGTGGCCAAGTAGTTAAAATGTGGCCAAATAGTTAAAAGGTGGTTAAGTAGTTAAAAGATGGCCAAGTAGTTACAAGGTGGCCAAGTAGTTAGAAGATGACCAAGTAGTTACAAGGTGGCCAAGTAGTTAAAAGGTGGCCAAGTAGTTACAAGATAACCCAGTAGTTACAAGATGGCCACGTAGTTACAAGATGGCCAAATAGTTAAAAGGTGGCCAAGTAGTTACAAGATGGCCAAGTAGTTAGAAAATGGCCAAGTAGTTAAAAGGTGGCCAAGTAGTTACAAGATGGCCAAGTAGTTAAAAGGTGGTTAAGTAGTTAAAAGATGGCCAAGTAGTTACAAGGTGGCCAAGTAGTTAGAAGATGGCCAAGTAGTTACAAGGTGGTCAAGTAGTTAAAAGGTGACCAAGTAGTTACAAGATAGCCCAGTAGTTACAAGATGGCCACGTAGTTACAAGATGGCCAAGTAGTTAGAAGATGGCCAAGTAGTTAGAAGATGGCCCAATAGTTATAAGATGGCCAAGTAGTTAAAAGATAGTCAAGTAGTTACAAGATGGCCAAGTAGTTAGAAAATGGCCAAGTACAAGTAGTTAAAAGGTGGCCAAGTAGTTAAAATGTGGTCAAATAGTTAAAAGGTGGTTAAGTAGTTAAAAGATGGCCAAGTAGTTACAAGGTGGCCAAGTAGTTAGAAGATGGCCAAGTAGTTACAAGGTGGCCAAGTAGTTAAAAGATGGCCAAGTAGCTAAAAGATGGCCAAGTAGTTAGAAGGTGGCTGGGGACCTATTAATTAGTTATAATTGTCCAGGCTTAACACACCTTCCACATTAAGTCTGGTGGTTACTGACAATGCACACTAATAACCCTCACCATACATTACTAATAGGTTATTATACAGTGTTATGTACAATATGGAAAGATATTGTACGAGTCAGTATTGTATTGAAAACCCGTATTGGACGAGAAGCCTGCGGCGTCTCGTCCAATACGGGTTTCCAATACAATACGGAGCAGGCGTCTCGTCCAATACGGGTTTTCAATACAATACGGACGAGTACAATATATTTCCATATTGTACATAACACTGTATAATGACCTATTTATTATACAGCTGACATGATCAATACTATAACAACAATTTTATGTTTAACTTTTAATACAGTCTAAATAGAACCAACTGCACAACAGTATTTCGTGAGGAAAATGTTCTGTATACAGATCTCGTAATCTCTAAAATGAATTAAAAACAGCAAAATAACTGATCAACAATTATTCTAAACGACATTTTTCCCTCAAACTGTTAAATACCGAACAAGTTAATTTGATTGTAGATTACGATTAAAAATAATTTACTAGCAGAAAAACAAACGAGTTACTTCCCTTACATAATGTACAATACGAAAAAAAAACGTATTGGACGTCCAATACGGAAAAAATACAGCTTCCGGTTGTACAATATGAGAAAAATAATGTACGGTCACATGTCTTAAATGGCTGTTTTTGATTGGATTAAAAATATAGCTGTATAATAAACAATAATAACCCTCACCATACAATATTACACACTAATAACCCTCACCATACATTACACAACAATAACCCTCACCATACATTACACAATAATAACCCTCATCAGGAAGAGAGACAGGTGGTATAAGCGCTCAAGGAAATCAGGACACAGTGGCGATAACAAAAAGTTTAAAGATCTGAAATGCACAACGCAAAAAGAAATCCGCCGAGCCTACTGGAAGTTCATAGATGGTATCATGTCAAGCGAAACTGAATCTGAACTAGAGACAGGAAAAAGGGGCAACACTATGAAGCGGTTCTGGACCTTCATTAAGCATACAAGATCAGATGGTAGACAGATACCGCCATTAAAATCAGAAGGACTCCTACACTCAGAACCAGTAGAAAAAGCAAACATTCTTAATAACCAGTTTCAGAATGCTTTCTCCAAAAAGACAAACATCTCAAAGGAAGAATTCTCCAACCGCTGTAAGATGCAAGGCACGACACCAGAGATAAATGGCATCAACATAACAGTATCTGGCGTGGAAAAACCTCTTAGTAAGCTAAACCCAACTAAAGCTGCAGGACCAGACAATATAACACCAAGAGTCTTGAAAGAACTTGCACCATTCATAGCACCAATACTTACAGTCATATTTAAAATATCATACGAATCAGGAACTATACCAGCCATATGGAAAACAGCAAACATCTGTCCTGTATTTAAGAAAGGGAAAAAATTTGAAGCCATCAACTACAGACCAATCTCGTTCATATGTATTTCATGCAAGCTGATGGAACACATCATTACCAGCCATATAATGAAACATGCTGACACACACAATATCCTCTATCCGCTACGGCATGGATTCCGGAAAGGCCCATCATGTGAAACCCAATTAATTGAATTTGTTGATGACATCACACGAAACATAGACGCAGGTAAACAAACCGACTGCTTAATAATGGACTTTTCAAAAGCCTTCGACAAGGTCAGCCATAGCCTCCTTCAGCATAAATTAGATCACTACGGCATCCGTGGAAAGACCGGTGAGTGGATCAAGACCTTCCTCTCAGACCGAAGCCAGTCTGTCGTTATTGAAGGAGAGTCATCAGGTAAGATACCGGTGGAATCGGGAGTACCCCAAGGGTCAGTCCTAGGACCCAGCTTATTTCTTTTTTATATAAATGACATGCCAGAAGGGATAACATCAAAAGTGAGACTTTTCGCAGACGACACAATTGCATACTTGACAATTTCATCAGACCAAGATGCAAGAACGCTTCAATCAGATCTAGATAAGCTAGAAAAATGGGAAACATCATGGTTAATGGCATTCCATCCAGAAAAATGCAATGTTCTAACCATTACAAAGAAAAGAAATCCAATAAAGTTCAACTACACTCTCCATGGACATTCACTTGAACATGTGACCTCAGCAAAATATCTCGGCTGTACAATAACATCTGATCTAAAATGGGGACCGCACATCAACAACATCTGCAACAAAGCAAACTCTACCATCGGCTTCCTCAAGAGAAATCTGAATATTGCCAACAAATCAGTCCAAGAAAGAGCTTATCAGTCACTAGTGAGACCATCCTTAGAATACTCTAGTGCAGTATGGGATCCACATCAACAACAGGATAAACAATGCCTAGAAAGGATACAAAGAAGAGCTGCAAGATATGTCACTAACAGATACCACAACACCTCATCTGTTAGTGATATGCTCGATCAGCTTGAATGGCCACCTCAAGAAAGCCGAAGAACAAACTCCCGGCTTACCATGATGTATAAAATGACGAAAAATCTAGCAAATGTTGACACTAGTGACAAACTTATACCACTCCAAAGACCATCAAGAAATTGTAACACCCTGGCATTCAGCATTCCATCATGCAGAACATCCATACGGAAGGAATCATTCTATCCAAGAACCACCAAGGATTGGAATGCTCTAAAGGATGCCAGTGTTGGGGCACCGAATCTTGAAGCTTTCAAGGCTTGTCTCCGTCAGTAAGCTGCCAGTACCGTTTTTAACCTCACTGTAAATATTCCGCACACAAATTTTGTAGTTTTTACATGCGCACACCCAAAGTGGCAGAATAGTCAATCAGATGACGGAGGCTGCTCAACGGAAGAAGAAGAAGAACCCTCACCATACAATACACAATAATAATCCTAACAATATTCAAATTTTCATTTCACAACCACATTTGAGATACAATGTACTTACAAAACTAAATATAAAAAATATCATGTGATATTTATGTTTAATCAAAATTAGACACCTCCCCCCCATCCCATTTAGAATAATGAATTATAAAGCCTTGTCCTTTATCTATAAAATGTCACTTGTATGTTTATCTATTCGTTGACTTTCAGTCTTTGGATGCACAGTTACAAAAACAACACAAAACATATCTGCCATCTTTTATGTATTATAACTTGTATTATAATCTGAATGGCCTCAACTTCAATATTTAAATTGCTACAAGGTCTTGATACTCAAATATCATATTAAGATATAAGACATGACTACATCGTCAAGACAGAAGTATTTGATTTAGGATGTGTAAAACTCTGGATATTAACCTTCTATTTATCAGGGGTTCTGAGGCAATACAAATGTTGTGTTTGTTGGTCATGTTTAATGTCAATTATTTAAATAATAACTGATCAAAAAGTATTTTGAAATGCAGTTTGTCTAATTAAAGCTCAGTTTAAAGAACTCGACATTTATTTGCCGATATTAATTCATAAAAATGTTTCTTCCCTAAATCCTGTGTTTTTTCTATTACTTTGCCATATTTTATTAGTGTATAAATTACAAGATAATCTTTCTTCATAATCCATTATTCAAGAGATACTGCAAAATTTTGGGCTCAATAATCTAAATAAATCAATGGCCAATTTACATAATTTCAAAAGCCAAGGCTAAAATGGCTTGCACATAAAAATTATTTTTCATTTGGTGACAAAAGGGTGATTGTTTGACAGCTTTCAGGGATATCATACTTCAATTTATCTGTAAAACTATAAACTACTTGCATATCAAATAAAAATCAATTTTGATAATGAAAGATAAAATCTATCAAAGATTTCAATGAAACTTGGCCAGAATCCAGACCACATCTGATCTGAAGCTTTATTAATACATGTAGATCAGAAATAAGACATACAGTGGAACTTCACTAGCTTGAACTCGGATGGCTGGAATTCCATGGATTGCTCAAACTGTTTTTTTAATTCTCGTCAAGTTTGCCATTATTTGCTTGTCAAATAAACACAGATTTCTCAAACATCAATTTCTCGAACAGTCAAACTATTTTGATGGTCCCGTAATAACAAATTTGTACAATGTACCTTTTCAAACTCGAACTCAAATTCATCCGAAATGTCAAGCATTGAATTATTTATAATTATAATATCCAGATAAAAGAAAAATACCTGTACTGCATAACTGTTTACACAACAATTAAAGGTTATTTCTTACATTATAAGAATGCTTCTAACAATAACAAGAAGTTTACAATATAAACAAGGAATGCAGGTTTAAGATCATATGAACGCAAGTACTAAAAAATAACAGCAAGATTCAAGTTCTATAAATCTATAAGGTCTCTCATTTGATGACAATTTTGAATAATATGACTTTATTTCCTCCCATGTCACATTCATTTAAATAAGGTGATCACAGTTATCTCCCATGTCCCAATAACTAAAAAAACAAACTAGAGGCTCTCAGGAGTCTGTTTTTCAATTTGACTTCTAAATTTCATAGAAAAATTTCAGTTGATTCTTTTTTTTTCCCATTTCAAATTTCTGCTAATAGTAATGGTAGCCATCTTGAATCAAAGATCATTTCAGCTCAAGTTTTTGAGCAGAAGATTTTAAGGTGATTTATTTCTCAAAATATGCAAAATCAGTTGAAAGAAAAATTTCACAGAAAAGCCAGAAATATATGTTAAACTACTTATTGCCATGTAGCTGCTTTTAAAATTTGAGCTTAATTTGACTTAAAGCAACAAAATTAAGAGAAATTTCTACTTTAGTAACATCTGCCATCTTTCATGGAGGTCAAGGCTGTCAACCAAGGAATCCCCATGTAAGTCTTTCAACTTATTTTCAATGGGGTCTGAAACAAAGAATACCTTAAGTGGGTATTAAAGGTCAATCATAAATGAGTGAGAATGTGGGATTACTTAAATATCACAAAAAGATAAGAATCATTTAAAATAATTTCTATTTATATGAAATGATACATCTTTCCAATTCCTCACATTAGACCAAATTTGGTTCAGCAGTTTCAGATGAGAAGATTTAAATGTGATCTTTTATAAAAAAGAAATTTCTATTTTTAGTAACAGCAACCATCTTGAATGGAGGGCAAGAACCATTCCTGTAAGGTTTAGTTTAATTTGTTTCAGTGGTTTCAGAAGATTTAAATATGGAAGTTTACGACCTATGATGGACAGATGACAAGTGATGGCAAAAGCTCACATGGCTTTTGGCCAGACAAGCTAGAAAGAAAGGAAAAGACAATGAAATAAACCGTGAAATGATCCATATGATAATAGCAACATACTATAATACTGACAACTAATGCTATATTTAATGACACAGTATATACAGTATATTATTCTATTAGTAAGAAACAAATTGTATCATATTCACATGTTACAACAACTAATCTTGTGTTATTTTATTCAGTCTTGTTTTAAAGGTAAATTAACTATAAATATGAAAGCATCTGCCAAACGGAAATGAAAGGAAAAAAACACACAGAATACACAGTTATCAAGACGCCTCATAGCGTGTAAGCATAATTTGTAATTTATAATTCATTTTAGTTAATTTAGCACTATTGCTATTTTTGCTACCTTAATTGGCTGTGTATACTAAGCATTAGTGTATAATATGCACCACATTCATGGGTTTATTAATAGTAGCTTTTAACTGAAATGAACAAAATTTATATGAATAATAAAATAAGGTGTCAAAAGAATTTTCTTAGAATTCTCTATTTTAACCTCCTCCAACTTCTTTAATATCACAACTTGTTGTAAAACATGTGAATACAATGTATATATGTCATTTTCTTTTCAAATTGCATTTACAACATAAAGGTTCTATGACAACACAACTATGGAAACATACATGACAACACGAAGCTTACCGCGACTTATGGTTGACGCTGCTGATGACACAGAGGCAGAGTCAAGGTAGAAAGAAGCGGGGTCTGTCAGGAAGGAAGTATAATGATTGGTTAATAAAATGACGACATGAAATAAGATTAATTATTGACACTGAGACATTTTGATATATTGATGGATTGGATTAAAGGATTATGAGTCTTTAATGCTATTTTCACCAAGATTTCAGTAATATCATGCCAGTCAGCTTTATTGGTGAAGGAAATCAAAGTACCCTGAGAAAGTCACTGTTTTTTCCAAGTCACTGACAAACTTCATTTCATTATACAATGTTGTATCAAATACATTAGCCAAGTGCAGGAATCACATAACCTTTGACACAATGGGTACTGACTGCATAGGAAAATGTAAATCCAATTATCATATGATGACTGTTTTAGAAAGTGATCTGTGCTGTATATGTCACAGCAACCTATGGAACTTAGAAATATTGATGGTCATTAAGAAATGGAGTCAATGTGCTATGTGTAGCCATTGGACACATCATGTTTATTGTTCTCCTGTCATAGTGCTGCGTCTGAATGTCGAATTTAGTTGTCCACACTGCACTGATTAATTTTAGGAAATATGGTAATCTCCCTTTAATACACTCAGAATAATGATCGCTGGCCATTTCTTGCCGATGAATTAATGGATGAAAGAAATCGGACAACTTTGGAGCTAAAAGTTTTGCAACATAATGCAGAATTAAATAGAAAACAAAACATAAGGTAAATAATTAAGTACTGTGGCACCATAGAACACTGGTTAGTTTACTGCAAGGGACATCAGTAAATGTACTCTCTCTATATATATATAGCATCTTCTGTCTTAATTATTGCCATTCAATCTGTTGATAGTTTTATATTGTTGAATCCTCAAACCAAACCTCTGCACTTGGCAAATTTAAAATTTCAGTTCAACAAACAAAAATAGCTGATACCCTGTCGCCACTCATTTTTATTTTTGCCATAAAGAAAATATTATTAGGGCATCTACATGTAAATGAATGTTTATCAATGAACTGAGAGAATGAAGTTAGGGAACGACCATTTAACTTGAAGGGGGGGGTTATGGTTTTTTTCTAAAAAAAATATTCTGATTCCCAATGTTGCTGAAAAAAATATTCTGATTTTGGTGGAGGAAAAAAAAAATAATTTGATTCAGAGTTTTTGTCATATAACCTAATGTTAAATTCTGGAAAAAAATTTCGCGCTTTGCGCGACAAAAAAAATATATTCTAACTCTTGTGTTGTCCGAAAAAAAAATTTCTGAACGAAACAAAAAACCATAACCCCCCCCCCCCCCCCTTCAAATTAAATGGTCTGACCCTTAATGCTTAAAGCATTTTAAATGTTGGAAGTTTCTAATCCAAATTTCACAAATTGAACAAATGTATAGTATCTCTATACCCATGCTTGTATGTTGGTAGAAGAATGACATATGTACAAATAGTGTATTAAGTTCTTATGAAATCACAAATTAAAATAGGAAGACAGTTAATGTGTTTGAACAAAAATCTGCACATTTTAATGGAGAATAACAGACAACAATATTACGACATTCATTTTTGATGTAAAATAATAAAATGATGTATTTTATAGCTTTATTTGATGGATTAAAACTTGAAGAGTATATTTCAATTAACATATAAAATCCAAATAAAATTTAACCAATTAATTTCTTATTTCTTTTCATCTTGACATGAGTCTCTTTTTTCACAGTACATTTTTTTTTACAATATCACCTGTAACAGGTTTTTATTACAATATCACCTGTAACAGGTTTTTTTTTACAATATAACCTGTAACAGGTTTTTTTTTACAATATCACCTGTAACAGGTTTTTTTTTACAATATAACCTGTAACAGGTTTTTTTTACAATATAACCTGTAACAGTTTTTTTTAACAATATAACCTGTAACAGGTTTTTTTTACAATATAACCTGTAACAGGTTTTTTTTACAATATAACCTATAACAGTTTTATTTAATCAGAGTTTCAATAAAGAAGAGGATTTAATCCATCAAATAATAATAATAAAAGTTTTAGTTCACACAAAAATAAGTTATGCAATATATTTACCTTCAACAAGAAGTTGACAAGCAGTAGTTGCCTCCCCTTTCTCATTGATAGCTCTACAGGAGTATCTTCCTTCATCTTCAGGGAAGATTTCCATGATTATAAGTTTACATTTGTCTCCAATGGTACTAATTTGGAAATCCTGACAAAAAAAAGAAGATTTTGACAAATTTGAAGATTAATTTGGACTCTGTAGTTGTAGATTCACTTACATTTAGAGAAACTGCTGTGTAATGGTTAGCGTGCTCGCATCAAGTGTGGTAGATCAGGTGTTCAAGCCACTATCGGGTAAACCCAAAGACTATACAATTATTATTTTAGCTAAGCACAGAGCATTAAGGAGTAATAGCAAAAACTGGTTGACTCAGAATCATGATAATGTGTCCAAGTGGAGCGACGTGTCTACCGCCACTGTTGTTTCATTGAGCTATCCCTATAAAAACCCAACTCAGCATGTTGGTCTAGTACAAGGCAGAAATCATCATATCTCATCGAATGTAATTTGTTCTCGCCATATTATAGCTGACATGACAAATGGCTAACTTGGTGTTAAACAACAATAACTCACTCAATTTCCAACTTTTCCTAGCTTCCAAACATCTATATTCATGACAAGACACAAGTTATTTTACAAATAATATATCAGGTTAAAAAGGGTGGCACTGAGATGTACCTAAGGATGGGTGATGTGATTGTTACAAGTTAAAAAGGTGGCACTGAGATGGACCTATGGATGGATAATGTGATTGTTACAAGTTAAAAAGGTGGCACTGAGATGGACCTATGGATGGATGATGTGAATGTTACAAGTTAAAAGGGTGGCACTGAGATGGACCTATGGATGGATGATGTGATTGTTACAAGTTAAAAAGGTGGCACTGAGATGGACCTATGGATGGATGATGTGAGTGTTACAAGTTAAAAGGGTGGCACTGAGATGAACCTAAGGATGGATGATGTGATTGTTACAAGTTAAAAAGGTGGCACTGAGATGGACCTAAAGCCCGGTATACACGATACAAGTTTTGCATCCAAGTCTCCATTCAAGAAAACTTGGATCAAGAAAACTTGAATTCAAGTTTGTGTATACACGATGCAAGAAATTTTGATGAATACACACAAGTTTTGGCAGAAGATACAACAAACAAAATGGCATTTCTGGGAGGAGAGGAGGGTGCTTCCCTTTGTATTGCATTATTATGTACAATTGTACTGCGAAGGAGATTAAGCTCCAAAAAGAGGTCAATATGGGCTCGTAAATGGCTTCGAAGGCGACGATGGGAAGTATTTCTATGAAGTCTATTAGATCTTCAATCATTTCATTAGTCCATGTAACTGGCTTTTTCCTGCATGTTAGAGTTTCCTCTTTACACGCCATCTTTGCACAACACGTGTATTTGTTATTATTTACATTCACAAATTGATGCTGATAAGGATTCTGTCTTCTGATTGGTCAATCTCCATCCAGGTTCCATCCAAGTTGAAAAAAAATAGGATGCATTTCTATTCCATCCAAGTCCGTTCAAGGTTTTTGATTCAAGTTTCTTGTATGGTATACACGATCAAAAAACTTGAATTCAAGAAACTTGAATGGAGACTTGGATGCAAAACTTGCATCGTGTATACCGGGCTTAAGGATGGATGATGTGATTGTTACAAGTTAAAAAGGGTGGCACTGAGATGGACCTATGGATGGATGATGTGATTGTTACAAGTTAAAAAGGGTGGCACTGAGATGTACCTATGGATGGATGATGTGATTCTTACAAGTTAAAAAGGGTGGCACTGAGATGTACCTATGGATGGATGATGTGATTGTTACAAGTTAAAAAGGGTGGCACTGAGATGTACCTATGGATGGATGATGTGATTGTTACAAGTTAAAAAGGGTGGCACTGAGATGGACCTATGGATGGATGATGTGATTGTTACAAGTTAAAAAGGGTGGCACTGAGATGGACCTAAGGATGGATGATGTGAGTGTTACAAGTTAAAAAGGGTGGCACTGAGATGGACCTAAGGATGGATGATGTGAGTGTTACAAGTTAAAAAGGTGGCACTGAGATGGACCTATGGATGGATGATGTGATTGTTACAAGTTAAAAAGGTGGCACTGAGACCTATGGATGGATGATGTGAGTGTTACAAGTTAAAAAGGTGGCACTGAGATCTATGGATGGATGATGTGATTGTTACAAGTTAAAAAGGGTGGCACTGAGATGGACCTATGGATGGATGATGTGATTGTTACAAGTTAAAAAGGGTGGCACTGAGATGGACCTAAGGATGGATGATGTGAGTGTTACAAGTTAAAAAGGTGGCACTGAGATCTATGGATGGATGATGTGATTGTTACAAGTTAAAAAGGGTGGCACTGAGATGGACCTATGGATGGATGATGTGATTGTTACAAGTTAAAAAGGTGGCACTGAGATGGACCTATGGATGGATGATGTGAGTGTTACAAGTTAAAAGGGTGGCACTGAGATGAACCTAAGGATGGATGATGTGATTGTTACAAGTTAAAAAGGTGGCACTGAGATGGACCTAAAGCCCGGTATACACGATACAAGTTTTGCATCCAAGTCTCCATTCAAGAAAACTTGGATCAAGAAAACTTGAATTCAAGTTTGTGTATACACGATGCAAGAAATTTTGATGAATACACACAAGTTTTGGCGGGAGATACAACAAACAAAATGGCATTTCTGGGAGGAGAGGAGGGTGCTTCCCTTTGTATTGCATTATTATGTACAATTGTACTGCGAAGGAGATTAAGCTCCAAAAAGAGGTCAATATGGGCTCGTAAATGGCTTCGAAGGCGACGATGGGATGTATTTCTATGAAGTCTATTAGATCTTCAATCATTTCATTAGTCCATGTAACTGGCTTTTTCCTGCATGTTAGAGTTTCCTCTTTACACGCCATCTTTGCACAACACGTGTATTTGTTATTATTTACATTCACAAATTGATGCTGATAAGGATTCTGTCTTCTGATTGGTCAATCTCCATCCAGGTTCCATCCAAGTTGAAAAAAAATAGGATGCATTTCTATTCCATCCAAGTCCGTTCAAGGTTTTTGATTCAAGTTTCTTGTATGGTATACACGATCAAAAAACTTGAATTCAAGAAACTTGAATGGAGACTTGGATGCAAAACTTGCATCGTGTATACCGGGTTTAAGGATGGATGATGTGATTGTTACAAGTTAAAAAGGGTGGCACTGAGATGGACCTATGGATGGATGATGTGATTGTTACAAGTTAAAAAGGGTGGCACTGAGATGTACCTATGGATGGATGATGTGATTGTTACAAGTTAAAAAGAGTGGCACTGAGATGTACCTATGGATGGATGATGTGATTGTTACAAGTTAAAAAGGGTGGCACTGAGATGTACCTATGGATGGATGATGTGATTGTTACAAGTTAAAAAGGGTGGCACTGAGATGGACCTAAGGATGGATGATGTGAGTGTTACAAGTTAAAAAGGGTGGCACGGAGATGGACCTAAGGATGGATGATGTGAGTGTTACAAGTTAAAAAGGTGGCACTGAGATCTATGGATGGATGATGTGATTGTTACAAGTTAAAAAGGGTGGCACTGAGATGGACCTATGGATGGATGATGTGATTGTTACAAGTTAAAAAGGTGGCACTGAGACCTATGGATGGATGATGTGATTGCTACAAGTTAAAAAGGTGGCACTGAGATGGACCTATGGATGGATGATGTGAGTGTTACAAGTTAAAAGGGTGGCACTGAGATGGACCTATGGATGGATGATGTGATTGTTACAAGTTAAAAAGGTGGCACTGAGATGTACCTATGGATGGATGATGTGATTGTTACAAGTTAAAAAGGGTGGCACTGAGATGGACCTATGGATGGATGATGTGATTGTTACAAGTTAAAAAGGTGGCACTGAGATGGACCTATGGATGGATGATGTGATTGTTACAAGTTAAAAAGGTGGCACTGAGATGGACCTATGGATGGATGATGTGGGTGTTACAAGTTAAAAAGGTGGCACTGAGATGGACCTATGGGTGGATGATGTGATTGTTACAAGTTAAAAAGGTGGCACTGAGATGGATCTAAGGATGAATGATGTGATTGTTACAAGTTAAAAAGGTGGCACTGAGATGGACCTATGGATGGATGATGTGAGTGTTACAAGTTAAAAAGGTGGCACTGAGACCTATGGATGGATGATGTGATTGTTACAAGTTAAAAAGGTGGCACTGAGACCTATGGATGGATGATGTGATTGTTACAAGTTAAAAAGGTGGCACTGAGATGGACCTATGGATGGATGATGTGATTGTTACAAGTTAAAAAGGTGGCACTGAGATGGACCTATGGATGGATGATGTGATTGTTACAAGTTAAAAAGGTGGCACTGAGACCTATGGATGGATGATGTGATTGTTACAAGTTAAAAAGGTGGCACTGAGATGGACCTATGGATGGATGATGTGATTGTTACAAGTTAAAAAGGTGGCACTGAGATGGACCTATGGATGGATGATGTGAGTGTTACAAGTTAAAAAGGTGGCACTGAGACCTATGGATGGATGATGTGATTGTTACAAGTTAAAAAGGTGGCACTGAGACCTATGGATGGATGATGTGATTGTTACAAGTTAAAAAGGTGGCACTGAGATGAACCTAAGGATGGATGATGTGATTGTTACAAGTTAAAAAGGTGGCACTGAGATGGACCTATGGATGGATGATGTGAGTGTTACAAGTTAAAAAGGTGGCACTGAGACCTATGGATGGATGATGTGAGTGTTACAAGTTAAAAAGTTGGCACTGAGATGAACCTCAGGATGGATGATGTGAGTGTTACAAGTTAAAAAGGTGGCACTGAGATGGACCTATGGATGGATGATGTGATTGTTACAAGTTAAAAAGGTGGCACTGAGATGGACCTATGGATGGATGATGTGAGTGTTACAAGTTAAAAAGGTGGCACTGAAATGAACCTAAGGATGGATGATGCGAGTGTAACAAGTTAAAAAGGTGGCACTGAGATGGACCTATGGATGGATGATGTGAGTGTTACAAGTTAAAAAGGTGGCACTGAGATGGACCTATGGATGGATGATGTGAGTGTTACAAGTTAAAAAGGTGGCACTGAGATGGACCTATGGATGGATGATGTGAGTGTTACAAGTTAAAAAGGTGGCACTGAGATGGACCTATGGATGGATGATGTGAGTGTTACAAGTTAAAAAGGTGGCACTGAGAAGAACCTAAGGATGGATGATGTGAGTGTTACAAGTTAAAAAGGTGGCACTGAGATGGACCAATGGATGGATGATGCGAGTGTTACAAGTTAAAAAGGTGGCACTGAGATGAACCTATGGATGGATGATGTGATTGTTACAAGTTAAAAAGGTGGCACTGAGTTGAAACTAAGGATGGATGATGTGATTATTACAAGTTAAAAAGTGTGGCACTGAGATGGACCTATGGATGGATGATGTGATTGTTACAAGTTAAAAAGGTGGCACTGAGATGGATCTAAGGATGGATGATGTGAGTGTTACAAGTTAAAAAGGTGGCACTGGGATGGACCTATGGATGGATGATGTGAGTGTTACAAGTTAAAAAGGTGGCACTGAGATGAACCTAAGGATGGATGATGCGAGTGTAACAAGTGAAAAAGGTGGCACTGAGATGGACCTAAGGATGGATGATGTGATTGTTACAAGTTAAAAAGGTGGCACTGAGATGGACCTATGGATGGATGATGTGAGTGTTACAAGTTAAAAAGGTGGCACTGAGATGAACCTATGGATGGATGATGTGAGTGTTACAAGTTAAAAAGGTGGCACTGAGATGGACCTATGGATGGATGATGTGATTGTTACAAGTTAAAAAGGTGGCACTGAGATGGACCTATGGATGGATGATGTGATTGTTACAAGTTAAAAAGGTGGCACTGAGATGGACCTATGGATGGATGATGTGAGTGTTACAAGTTAAAAAGGTGGCACTGAGATGGACCTATGGATGGATGATGTGATTGTTACAAGTTAAAAAGGTGGCACCGAGATGGACCTATGGATGGATGATGTGAGTGTTACAAGTTAAAAGGGTGGCACTGAGATGGATCTAAGGATGGATGATGTGATTGTTACAAGTTAAAAAGGTGGCACTGAGATGGACCTAAGGATGGAAGATGTGATCTTTACAAGTTAAAAAGGTGGCACTGAGATGGACCTAAGGATGGATGATGTGATTGTGTCGCTCACCTTTCATTCTGCTTTGAGGAAACTTAATACAGAACCTTCCATAGGTGCTTCCCACCAAGTTTTTGGTTCATTTGGCTAAGCAGTTACAGAAAAGAAAATTTTTAGAAATCAACCAATCAGAAACAAGAATGACCTGTGGCGGCCATGTTTATTAATGGATCGGAACTAAATTAGCAATCTTTATAGAGGACCATCCAAGGATACTTCCTAATAAGTTCCGATTCATTTAGCCAAGCGGTTTCAGAGGAGACGATTTTTTAGAAATCAACCAATCAGAAACAAGAATTGCCTGTGGTGGCCATGTTTGTTAATGGATCAGAACTAAATTAGCAATCTTTATAGAGGACCTTCCAAGGATGCTTCCTACCAAGTTCCAATTCATTTGGCCAAGCGGTTTCAGAGGATAAGATTTTTTTAAATCGGCCAATCAGAAACAAGAATTGCCTATGTTTGTTAATGGATCGGAACTAAATGAGCAATCTTTATAGATGACCTTCCAAGGATGCTTCCTACCAAATTTCGATTCATTTGGCAAAGCGGTTTTAGAGGAGATGATTTTTAGAAATCAACCAATCAGAAACAAGAATTTTCTGTGGTGGTCATGTTTGTTAACGGATCGGAACTAAATGAGCAATCTCTATAGAGGACCTTCCAAGGATGCTTCCTACCAAGTTTTGATTCATTTAGCCACGCGGTTACATAGGAGAAGATTCTTTAGAGATTAACCAATTAGAAACAAGAATTGCCTGTGGTGGCCATGTTTGTTAACGAATCGGGACGAAATGAGCAATCTTTATAGAGGTCCTGCCATAGATGTTTCCTACCAAGTTTCGGTTCATTTGGCAAAGTGGTTTTAGAGGAGAAGATTTTAAAAAATCGGCCAATCAGAAACAAGAATTGCCTATGCCTGCCATGTTTGTTAACGGATCGGAAATAAATGAGCATTCTTTATAGAGGACCTTCCAAGGATGCTTCCTACCAAGTTTCGATTCATTTGGCCAAGTGGTTTCAGAGGAGAAGATGTTTTAAAAATTAACCAATCAGAAACAAGAATTGCTTGTGGTGGCCATGTTTGTTAACGGATCGGGACGAAATGAGCAATCGTTATAGAGGACCTGCCATAGATGCTTCCTACCAAGCTTTGGTTCATTTGGGCAAGCGGTTTCAGAGGAGAAGATTTTTTTAAATCGGCGAATCAGAAACAGGAATTCCCTATGGTGGCCATGTTTGTTAATGGATCGGGACAAAATGAGCAATCTTTAGAGAGGACCTTCCATAGATGCTTCCTACCCAGTTTCACTTCATTTGGCTGAGGGGTTTCAGAGGAGAAGATTAAAATGTGAAAAGTTAACAGACAACGGACGCCAAGGTGAGCTAAAAAGGTGGCACTGAGATGAACCTAAGGATGGATTATGTGATTGTTACAAGTTAAAAAGGTGGCACTGAGATGAACCTAAGGATGGATTATGTGATTGTTACAAGTTAAAAAGGTGGCACTGAGATGAACCTAAGGATGGATTATGTGATTGTTACAAGTTAAAAAGGTGGCACTGAGATGAACCTAAGGATGGATTATGTGATTGTTACAAGTCAATTGGAGACATTCAATAATGTATGAAATATTTGCCTTGAAACAATCAGCAACAAATACTTCTTGTATACATTCACAGGAGCTGCTGAAAGTTACTGGTCAATTTCAAATTTGTTGATATACAAAAGACCCAAGATATTTTAAAGTCAATTAAAAATAAACTAAATTTCATCTACATTTTACTTTAACTTTTGTTCAATATTTTTTTTTTACAAAATCAAAAAGATATTTTTAACCTGACTATAGTTGTAGACATCAACAAATAATTCAATATAACCATAACAAATTAGCTAATAAAATTAATTTTTAAACAGTATTTATATTAACCTGACTGTCCAGAATTTCCTTGCCATCTCTGTACCATGTAATTTGTGGGCGAGGTTGACCTTGCACTTCACATTCCAAGGTCACATTGTCTCCATCCTTACAGAAAATATCTTTAAGTTGTCTTGTAAAATTAGGTTTAGCAGGATCACTGAAATAAAGTGGTATAAGGGAGATTACTCAAGGTAATAAATGAATGTTAAGTATGACATACAAATAATATGTTTTTGTTAGAAACACTGGTCTGACATCAGTGAATCACAGTGGGGCTTTTTTTTTGGACCAGCAAAATATTTTTCGGTCTGACAAGATCTTCATGTCTGTCAGTCCGAATGACTGACAACTTCTCAGCAAGTTTCGGGAAGTCTGGAACACTCTGTTACCAGATTACTGGTGTTTTCTTTTAGACATGACACCTATATTTACAACTCTATCAGTGTATTTCTATACAATATACAGGACATCATTTGTTAGTCTTTCACCCACATCCACAATAGTACACCGAGACAACACTGTGAAAAATCACCAGGTAAGGTGATCTTCAAAGAAACACCTTGTTTGTACAGTAGGTCAAATAAACTGTCAGAGACAATAGTTATCTCCTTTTACAACAACTTTAATGCCTTCAAACCTAAAGGCAGATATTTACTAATGTTTTTTATTAAGGTTGATAATTTCACTTTTTATTCTAAATATGCATTGTCTTGTCGAGAAAAAATATATATGTATGCATGGTCTTATAGAGAAAAAATATATATGTATGCATGGTCTTATAGAGAAAAAATATATATGTATGCATGGTCTTATAGAGAAAAAATATATATGTATGCATGGTCTTATAGAGAAAAAATATATATGTATGCATGGTCTTATAGAGAAAAAATATATATGTATGCATGGTCTTATAGAGAAAAAATATATATGTATGCATGGTCTTATAGAGAAAAAATATATATGTATGCATGGTCTTATAGAGAAAAAAAATTACACCAAACATCTGCTTTTATTCCAATTCATTTTTTAGTGGCATTTATTATTTTTAATGTCCTTTCTTTTTTCTGATTTTTTCTGATTTGGGTTTTTAAATCTTCTGTGTCATTTCTTGCTTTTCGCATTTATACCATGTCATCCACTAGTTTTACTGCTAACCATATAAAAGACATATCTTACCTGCTGGCAGTCTCTGTTTTAGATTTGTCTGAAATAGAAATTATAACATGTAATAAAAAATAAGAGAAAAAAACAAACTGCTTAATATTGACATAATAAACAAATATAAAGTGCTCTACTCAGTTTTTCAAAATTGATTATATAATGTGTATATTTTGAGCTTTGTGATTATTTGTATTAATGTACACTGTAAGATGCTTTATTAGGGGTCGTTTACAGGATCAAATGTTATTTGTATTAATTTACACTGTAAGATGCTTTATTAGGGGTCGTTTACAGGATCAAATGTTATTTGTATTAATTTACACTGTAAGATGCTTTATTAGGGGTCGTTTACAGGATCAAATGTTATTTGTATTAATTTACACTGTAAGATGCTTTATTAGGGGTCGTTTACAGGATCAAATGTTATTTGTATTAATTTACACTGTAAGATGCTTTATTAGGGGTCGTTTACAGGATCAAATGTTATTTGTATTAATTTACACTGTAAGATGTTTTATTAGGGGTCGTTTACAGGATCAAATGTTTTTTGTATTAATTTACACTGTAAGATGCTTTATTAGGGGTCGTTTACAGAATCAAATGTTATTTGTATTAATTTACACTGTAAGATGCTTTATTAGGGGTCGTTTACAGGATCAAATGTTATTTGTATTAATTTACACTGTAAGATGCTTTATTAGGGGTCGTTTACAGGATCAAATGTTATTTGTATTAATTTACACTGTAAGATGTTTTATTAGGGGTCGTTTACAGGATCAAATGTTATTTGTATTAATTTACACTGTAAGATGTTTTATTAGGGGTCGTTTACAGGATCAAATGTTATTTGTATTAATTTACACTGTAAGATGTTTTATTAGGGGTCGTTTACAGGATCAAATGTTATTTGTATTAATTTACACTGTAAGATGCTTTATTAGGGGTCGTTTACAGGATCAAATGTTATTTGTATTAATTTACACTGTAAGATGCTTTATTAGGGGTCGTTTACAGGATCAAATGTTATTTGTATTAATTTACACTGTAAGATGCTTTATTAGGGGTCGTTTACAGGATCAAATGTTATTTGTATTAATTTACACTGTAAGATGCTTTATTAGGGGTCGTTTACAGGATCAAATGTTATTTGTATTAATTTACACTGTAAGATGCTTTATTAGGGGTCGCTTACAGGATCAAATGTTATTTGTATTAATTTACACTGTAAGATGCTTTATTAGGGGTCGTTTACAGGATCAAATGTTATTTGTATTAATTTACACTGTAAGATGCTTTATTAGGGGTCGTTTACAGGATCAAATGTTATTTGTATTAATTTACACTGTAAGATGCTTTATTAGGGGTCGTTTACAGGATCAAATGTTATTTGTATTAATTTACACTGTAAGATGCTTTATTAGGGGTCGTTTACAGGATCAAATGTTATTTGTATTAATTTACACTGTAAGATGCTTTATTAGGGGTCGTTTACAGGATCAAATGTTATTTGTATTAATTTACACTGTAAGATGTTTTATTAGGGGTCGTTTACAGGATCAAATGTTATTTGTATTAATTTACACTGTAAGATGCTTTATTAGGGGTCGTTTACAGGATCAAATGTTATTTGTATTAATTTACACTGTAAGATGCTTTATTAGGGGTCGTTTACAGGATCAAATGTTATTTGTATTAATTTACACTGTAAGATGCTTTATTAGGGGTCGTTTACAGGATCAAATGTTATTTGTATTAATTTACACTGTAAGATGCTTTATTAGGGGTCGTTTACAGGATCAAATGTTATTTGTATTAATTTACACTGTAAGATGCTTTATTAGGGGTCGTTTACAGAATCAAATGTTATTTGTATTAATTTACACTGTAAGATGCTTTATTAGGGGTCGTTTACAGGATCAAATGTTATTTGTATTAATTTACACTGTAAGATGCTTTATTAGGGGTCGTTTACAGAATCAAATGTTATTTGTATTAATTTACACTGTAAGATGCTTTATTAGGGGTCGTTTACAGGATCAAATGTTATTTGTATTAATTTACACTGTAAGATGCTTTATTAGGGGTCGTTTACAGGATCAAATGTTATTTGTATTAATTTACACTGTAAGATGCTTTATTAGGGGTCGTTTACAGGATCAAATGTTATTTGTATTAATTTACACTGTAAGATGCTTTATTAGGGGTCGTTTACAGGATCAAATGTTATTTGTATTAATTTACACTGTAAGATGCTTTATTAGGGGTCGTTTACAGGATCAAATGTTATTTGTATTAATTTACACTGTAAGATGCTTTATTAGGGGTCGTTTACAGGATCAAATGTTATTTGTATTAATTTACACTGTAAGATGCTTTATTAGGGGTCGTTTACAGGATCAAATGTTATTTGTATTAATTTACACTGTAAGATGCTTTATTAGGGGTCGTTTACAGGATCAAATGTTATTTGTATTAATTTACACTGTAAGATGCTTTATTAGGGGTCGTTTACAGGATCAAATGTTATTTGTATTAATTTACACTGTAAGATGCTTTATTAGGGGTCGTTTACAGGATCAAATGTTATTTGTATTAATTTACACTGTAAGATGCTTTATTAGGGGTCGTTTACAGGATCAAATGTTATTTGTATTAATTTACACTGTAAGATGCTTTATTAGGGGTCGTTTACAGGATCAAATGTTATTTGTATTAATTTACACTGTAAGATGCTTTATTAGGGGTCGTTTACAGGATCAAATGTTATTTGTATTAATTTACACTGTAAGATGCTTTATTAGGGGTCTTTTACAGGATCAAATGTTATTTGTATTAATTTACACTGTAAGATGCTTTATTAGGGGTCGTTTACAGGATCAAATGTTATTTGTATTAATTTACACTGTAAGATGCTTTATTAGGGGTCGTTTACAGGATCAAATGTTATTTGTATTAATTTACACTGTAAGATGCTTTATTAGGGGTCGTTTACAGGATCAAATGTTATTTGTATTAATTTACACTGTAAGATGCTTTATTAGGGGTCGTTTACAGGATAAAAATGTTATTTGTATTAATTTACACTGTAAGATGCTTTATTAGGGGTCGTTTACAGAATCAAATGTTATTTGTATTAATTTACCCTGTAAGATGCTTTATTAGGGGTCGTTTACAGGATCAAATGTTATTTGTATTAATTTACACTGTAAGATGCTTTATTAGGGGTCGTTTACAGAATCAAATGTTATTTGTATTAATTTACACTGTAAGATGCTTTATTAGGGGTCGTTTACAGGATCAAATGTTATTTGTATTAATTTACACTGTAAGATGCTTTATTAGGGGTCGTTTACAGGATCAAATGTTATTTGTATTAATTTACACTGTAAGATGCTTTATTAGGGGTCGTTTACAGGATCAAATGTTATTTGTATTAATTTACACTGTAAGATGCTTTATTAGGGGTCGTTTACAGGATCAAATGTTATTTGTATTAATTTACACTGTAAGATGCTTTATTAGGGGTCGTTTACAGGATCAAATGTTATTTGTATTAATTTACACTGTAAGATGCTTTATTAGGGGTCGTTTACAGGATCAAATGTTATTTGTATTAATTTACACTGTAAGATGCTTTATTAGGGGTCGTTTACAGGATCAAATGTTATTTGTATTAATTTACACTGTAAGATGCTTTATTAGGGGTCGTTTACAGGATCAAATGTTATTTGTATTAATTTACACTGTAAGATGCTTTATTAGGGGTCGTTTACAGGATCAAATGTTATTTGTATTAATTTACACTGTAAGATGTTTTATTAGGGGTCGTTTACAGGATCAAATGTTATTTGTATTAATTTACACTGTAAGATGCTTTATTAGGGGTCGTTTACAGGATCAAATGTTATTTGTATTAATTTACACTGTAAGATGCTTTATTAGGGGTCGTTTACAGGATCAAATGTTATTTGTATTAATTTACACTGTAAGATGCTTTATTAGGGGTCGTTTACAGGATCAAATGTTATTTGTATTAATTTACACTGTAAGATGCTTTATTAGGGGTCGTTTACAGGATCAAATGTTATTTGTATTAATTTACACTGTAAGATGCTTTATTAGGGGTCGTTTACAGGATCAAATATTATTTGTATTAATTTACACTGTAAGATGCTTTATTAGGGGTCGTTTACAGGATCAAATGTTATTTGTATTAATTTACACTGTAAGATGCTTTATTAGGGGTCGTTTACAGGATCAAATGTTATTTGTATTAATTTACACTGTAAGATGCTTTATTAGGGGTCGTTTACAGGATCAAATGTTATGTATTAATTATTTGTATTAATTTACACTGTAAGATGCTTTATTAGGGGTCGTTTACAGGATCAAATGTTATTTGTATTAATTTACACTGTAAGATGCTTTATTAGGGGTCGTTTACAGGATCAAATGTTATTTGTATTAATTTACACTGTAAGATGCTTTATTAGGGGTCGTTTACAGGATCAAATGTTATTTGTATTAATTTACACTGTAAGATGCTTTATTAGGGGTCGCTTACAGGATCAAATGTTATTTGTATTAATTTACACTGTAAGATGCTTTATTAGGGGTCGTTTACAGGATCAAATGTTATTTGTATTAATTTACACTGTAAGATGCTTTATTAGGGGTCGTTTACAGGATCAAATGTTATTTGTATTAATTTACACTGTAAGATGCTTTATTAGGGGTCGTTTACAGGATCAAATGTTATTTGTATTAATTTACACTGTAAGATGCTTTATTAGGGGTCGTTTACAGGATCAAATGTTATTTGTATTAATTTACACTGTAAGATGCTTTATTAGGGGTCGTTTACAGGATCAAATGTTATTTGTATTAATTTACACTGTAAGATGTTTTATTAGGGGTCGTTTACAGGATCAAATGTTATTTGTATTAATTTACACTGTAAGATGCTTTATTAGGGGTCGTTTACAGGATCAAATGTTATTTGTATTAATTTACACTGTAAGATGCTTTATTAGGGGTCGTTTACAGGATCAAATGTTATTTGTATTAATTTACACTGTAAGATGCTTTATTAGGGGTCGTTTACAGGATCAAATGTTATTTGTATTAATTTACACTGTAAGATGCTTTATTAGGGGTCGTTTACAGGATCAAATGTTATTTGTATTAATTTACACTGTAAGATGCTTTATTAGGGGTCGTTTACAGAATCAAATGTTATTTGTATTAATTTACACTGTAAGATGCTTTATTAGGGGTCGTTTACAGGATCAAATGTTATTTGTATTAATTTACACTGTAAGATGCTTTATTAGGGGTCGTTTACAGGATCAAATGTTATTTGTATTAATTTACACTGTAAGATGCTTTATTAGGGGTCGTTTACAGGATCAAATGTTATTTGTATTAATTTACACTGTAAGATGCTTTATTAGGGGTCGTTTACAGGATCAAATGTTATTTGTATTAATTTACACTGTAAGATGCTTTATTAGGGGTCGTTTACAGGATCAAATGTTATTTGTATTAATTTACACTGTAAGATGCTTTATTAGGGGTCGTTTACAGGATCAAATGTTATTTGTATTAATTTACACTGTAAGATGCTTTATTAGGGGTCGTTTACAGGATCAAATGTTATTTGTATTAATTTACACTGTAAGATGCTTTATTAGGGGTCGTTTACAGGATCAAATGTTATTTGTATTAATTTACACTGTAAGATGCTTTATTAGGGGTCGTTTACAGGATCAAATGTTATTTGTATTAATTTACACTGTAAGATGCTTTATTAGGGGTCGTTTACAGGATCAAATGTTATTTGTATTAATTTACACTGTAAGATGCTTTATTAGGGGTCGTTTACAGGATCAAATGTTATTTGTATTAATTTACACTGTAAGATGCTTTATTAGGGGTCGTTTACAGGATCAAATGTTATTTGTATTAATTTACACTGTAAGATGCTTTATTAGGGGTCGTTTACAGGATCAAATGTTATTTGTATTAATTTACACTGTAAGATGCTTTATTAGGGGTCTTTTACAGGATCAAATGTTATTTGTATTAATTTACACTGTAAGATGCTTTATTAGGGGTCGTTTACAGGATCAAATGTTATTTGTATTAATTTACACTGTAAGATGCTTTATTAGGGGTCGTTTACAGGATCAAATGTTATTTGTATTAATTTACACTGTAAGATGCTTTATTAGGGGTCGTTTACAGGATCAAATGTTATTTGTATTAATTTACACTGTAAGATGCTTTATTAGGGGTCGTTTACAGGATAAAAATGTTATTTGTATTAATTTACACTGTAAGATGCTTTATTAGGGGTCGTTTACAGAATCAAATGTTATTTGTATTAATTTACACTGTAAGATGCTTTATTAGGGGTCGTTTACAGGATCAAATGTTATTTGTATTAATTTACACTGTAAGATGCTTTATTAGGGGTCGTTTACAGAATCAAATGTTATTTGTATTAATTTACACTGTAAGATGCTTTATTAGGGGTCGTTTACAGGATCAAATGTTATTTGTATTAATTTACACTGTAAGATGCTTTATTAGGGGTCGTTTACAGGATCAAATGTTATTTGTATTAATTTACACTGTAAGATGCTTTATTAGGGGTCGTTTACAGGATCAAATGTTATTTGTATTAATTTACACTGTAAGATGCTTTATTAGGGGTCGTTTACAGGATCAAATGTTATTTGTATTAATTTACACTGTAAGATGCTTTATTAGGGGTCGTTTACAGGATCAAATGTTATTTGTATTAATTTACACTGTAAGATGCTTTATTAGGGGTCGTTTACAGGATCAAATGTTATTTGTATTAATTTACACTGTAAGATGCTTTATTAGGGGTCGTTTACAGGATCAAATGTTATTTGTATTAATTTACACTGTAAGATGCTTTATTAGGGGTCGTTTACAGGATCAAATGTTATTTGTATTAATGTACACTGTAAGATGCTTTATTAGGGGTCGTTTACAGGATCAAATGTTATTTGTATTAATTTACACTGTAAGATGCTTTATTAGGGGTCGTTTACAGGATCAAATGTTATTTGTATTAATTTACACTGTAAGATGTTTTATTAGGGGTCGTTTACAGGATCAAATGTTATTTGTATTAATTTACACTGTAAGATGCTTTATTAGGGGTCGTTTACAGGATCAAATGTTATTTGTATTAATTTACACTGTAAGATGCTTTATTAGGGGTCGTTTACAGGATCAAATGTTATTTGTATTAATTTACACTGTAAGATGCTTTATTAGGGGTCGTTTACAGGATCAAATGTTTTTTGTATTAATTTACACTGTAAGATGCTTTATTAGGGGTCGTTTACAGGATCAAATGTTATTTGTATTAATTTACACTGTAAGATGCTTTATTAGGGGTCGTTTACAGGATCAAATGTTATTTGTATTAATTTACACTGTAAGATGCTTTATTAGGGGTCGTTTACAGGATCAAATGTTTTTTGTATTAATTTACACTGTAAGATGCTTTATTAGGGGTCGTTTACAGGATCAAATGTTATTTGTATTAATTTACACTGTAAGATGCTTTATTAGGGGTCGTTTACAGATCAAATGTTTTCATTCAAACTTTACATGTGCACCTGTTTCAAACACAAATTTGACATTCTAAACATCTTTCTACCAAACATGTTTGACAATGTGTGTTTAAACAGGTGCACTGGTAAAGATTAAAGCAAATTTGGTAGTTAAAATTGTCCATGGAAACACACCTATACAATAGAACATTTTTCTGGCTATAGGTAAAAAATAAGCTGTTCTCATTATTAAAAAAAACCTACAGTTCAGAATTTTTTTTTATTTTTTTTAGCTTTCTTATAAGCTTACATGAGCTAACAATAATTTTGAAGCCTACCTTTGATTACAAGTTTAGCATCAGTTCTAAGTATCTCCCCAGCCTTTGTCTTAGCTTTACATGTATAAAGTCCTTCATCTTTATGGTCTATATTTCTAATTTCTAGTTGTTGCGTACCATCTGTCTCCTGTTTTATATTAGACTTGGAAGAGCTGGGGAGCTGTAAAAATAAAACCAATTTCTTATACCGTATTTATCATGTATGGTATGCATATGTGTACATTGTATAGTACAAACACCCTCTATTGACTTTTGAAAATAAAATGGTGTTATACAAGTATGTATGTATTTATGGTTCATTCCACTTAATCCTCACTTTTTAAAAATTCATTAAAGAAATCTAAAATTTCAAGTGGGAATAGCTGTACTTCTTGTATAAACAATGTGCAACTTTTGTATAATACTCACCTTTGGTTACCCAGAGCTTTTTCTGGGGAAAAGTGTCTATTAGACGCAGATGAATACAGTAACACGGGTACACAAAATGTTTAATTGATTCTGATCAGCATTGCCAAGACCTAATTAAAGTGTCAATATAACCGATCAGTAACTTCCTAAACACTTGATGGAGATTTGCATAAACAATTCCTGTTTCTAAATATGATTTGTTGTTGTAAGAGAGCAAAAAGATAATCTTAGCTTGAATATAGATGATTGTAAATATAATAAACAGACGTAAATTACCGTATTGGGCCATGTACAGTGCACCATGATTAAAATAGACTTTCAAAATCTTTCTGTTTAATTACTGATCCCATACAAAATTTCCCATTTCCTGTGCATATATTCTGAATTAGGTATTATTAACATGAAAAAAATATATGTAAGTGAATGAAAGAAAATCCAGAAATCAAATGAAATCAGAAACCGAGGAACATTGTTTTTATACTGTTGTTCTTTATTTAATAGTTATTGAGAGGTCTTCAGTGATAAGTACATGTCATATCTCAATGTCAGATGGGTGGTACACTTTTTTTTAACCCACATCTCACAGTGAGTATGAGTAGGCCCTAGCATGCAGGTAGATGGCATACCTAATTTTTAACCCACATCTCAATGTGAGTATGAGTAGGTCCTAGCATGCAGGTAGACGGCATACTTAATTTTTAATCTACATCTCAAAGTGAGTTTGTGTAGGTCCTAGCATGCAGGTAGATGGCATACTTAATTTTTAACCCACACCTCAATGTGAGTATGAGTAGGCCCTTGCATGCAGGTAGACGGCATACTTAATTTTTAACCCACACCTCAAAGTGAGTATGAGTAGGCCTTAGCATGCAGCTAGATGGCATACTTAATTTTTAACCCACACCTCAAAGTGAGTATGAGTAGGTCCTAGCATGCAGGTAGATGGCATACTTAATTTTTAACCCACACCTCAAAGTGAGTATGAGTAGGCCCTAGCATGCAGGTAGACGGCATACTTAAAATTTTTAATCCATATCTCAAAGAGAGTATGAGTAGGTCCTAGCATGCAGGTAGACGACATACTTAATTTTTAACCCACACCTCAATGTGAGTATGAGTAGGCCCTAGCATGCAGGTAGATGGCATACTTAATTTTTAATCCATATCTCAAAGAGAGTATGAGTAGGTCCTAGCATGCAGGTAGACGACATACTTAATTTTTAACCCACACCTCAATGTGAGTATGAGTAGGCCCTAGCATGCAGGTAGACGGCATACCTAATTTTTAACCCACACCTCAATATGAGTAACAATTGATTCATGATAGCACATGCTTACAAATCTTACCTCTTTACCATCTTTTTCCCACCAGACTTTTTCTAATGTATCATCAATAACACATACAAATTGAATGTCATCTGTGGGGTAGACTTCTACAACAGATTCCAACTCTACTACAAATTTGGGTGCAAATTTCCTAAAAAAAATGTTTTTTGTTAAGTCAGGAAAAGTTGCATCAAGTACATATGTGGGAATCAAACTTGTAACATTATATGTGATTGGCACTGATTGTATATGTAAAATTAACCACCATTATATCACTGAATTATTTTTATACAAGCATTAAACAACATTATCCCTATTGAATTATTTTTAGTGGCAGTAAACAACATTAGTCCTACTGAATTATTTTTAAAGTGGCAGTAAACAACATTAGTCCTACTGAATTATTTTTAAAGTGGCAGTAAACAACATTAGTCCTACTGAATTATTTTTAAAGTGGCAGTAAACAACATTAGTCCTACTGAATTATTTTTTAAGTGGCAGTAAACAACAGTATCCCTAAACAACATTAGCCCTACTGAATTATTCTTGAAGTGGCATTAAACAACATTAGCCCTACTTAATTATTTTTAAAGTGGCAATAAACAACATTAGCCCTACTGAAATATATTTAAAGTGGCAATAAACAACATTAGCCCTACTGAATTATTTTTAAGGTGGCAGTAAACAACATTAGCCCTACTGAATTATTTTTAATATGGCAGTAAACAACATTAGCCCTACTGAATTATTTTTAAAGTGGCAGTAAACAACATTAGGCCTACTGAATTATTTTTAAGGTGGCAGTAAACAACATTAGCCCTACTGAATTATTTTTAATATGGCAGTAAACAACATTAGCCCTACTGAATTATTTTTTAAGTGGCAGTAAACAACATTAGTCCTACTGAATTATTTTTAAGGTGGCAGTAAACAACATTAGCCCTACTGAATTATTTTTAATATGGCAGTAAACAACATTAGCCCTACTGAATTATTTTTAAAGTGGCAGTAAACAACATTAGGCCTACTGAATTATTTTTAATATGGCAGTAAACAACATTAGCCCTACTGAATTATTTTTAAAGTGGCAGTAAACAACATTAGTCCTACTGAATTATTTTTAAGGTGGCAGTAAACAACATTAGCCCTACTGAATTATTTTTAATATGGCAGTAAACAACATTAGCCCTACTGAATTATTTTTAAAGTGGCAGTAAACAACATTAGGCCTACTGAATTATTTTTAATATGGCAGTAAACAACATTAGCCCTACTGAATTATTTTTAAAGTGGCAGTAAACAACATTAGCCCTACTGAATTATGCTTAAAGTGACAGTAAACAACATTAACCCTACTGAATTATTTTTTAAGTAGCAGTAAACAATACTACCCCTAACACAACTCAGTATATTAACATTATTTGGGGGCAAATTTTCATGGTCTACAACCAGATTTGTCAATCCATATAATCTGAAAAATAACCAAATCTACATTACATAATGATACTTACTTTGGTTTTCCTGATTTATCTGTAGGTAAAGCCAGTAGCTCTGATTTTTCTGAAAA
Organism: Bathymodiolus brooksi; assembly: GCA_963680875.1. Taxonomy (NCBI): domain Eukaryota; kingdom Metazoa; phylum Mollusca; class Bivalvia; order Mytilida; family Modiolidae; genus Bathymodiolus; species Bathymodiolus brooksi. The sequence continues at coordinate 94,083,488 of OY804589.1, read as the reverse complement.
AAATGATGATTTAATTGATTTGATTTATTGTGCTTAACACCATTTTCATCAATATTTCAGCTATATCATGGCGACCCATGGAGTACCCGGAGAGAACCACCGACCCTGGGCAAGCAACTGGTAAACTTTATCACTTGCGGCTGCGAGTCGAGTGCACCCTTTTTGTAATTTACATAGCCGGGCGTGAACCCAGCCGTATAGGTGATAGGCTTGTATGAGCTGTTAGATAATCCAACTACCTAACTCATTGAGCCACCTGGGCCCTACAACTACCTAACTCATTGAGCCACCTGGGCCCAAAAAAACCCACAAAAAAGATAAACATTTTGAACATAGATATGGTGAATGCTAAAACTGTGTTACTTTGCTTTGTTTTTTATTTATTTTCCTTGAACTCCATTATGCTGAGGTAGACAAGCCACTTAACTTCCATAAAAACAGTTACATGTATATCAATGTACAGTCAAACCTGCCTTAAAGGGCATCTCTTTATAACAAATCACTGTCTATAAAGGAGAGTCTCATTTTCCCCATGAATGAATAGTGTATATAATTTTAACCTGCAAATAAAGGGAAACTGTTCATAAAGCACACACTTTCAGATTCCCTTAGGTGACCTTTATATTGGACAAATGGAAAATTCTAGATTACTTGATGTTCTTTTGACCCCACAACAAAACCAAGTCATTAACCCTACAACAGAACCAGGTCATTAACCCTACAACAGAACCAGGTCATTAACCATACAACAGAACCAAGTCATTAACCCTACAACAGAACCAGGTCATTAACCCTACAACAGAACCAAGTCATTAACACTACAACAGAGCCAGGTCATTAACCCTTCAACAAAACCAAGTCCTTAACCCTACAACAGAACCAGGTCTTTAACCATACAACAGAACCAGGTCATTAAACCCTACAACAGAACCAAGTCATTAACCATACAACAAACCAAGTCATTAACCCTACAACAGAAGCAGGTCATTAACTCTACAACAGAACCAAGTCATTAACCCTACAGCAGAACCAAGTCATTAACCATACAACAGAACCAAGTCATTAACCCTTCAACAAACCAAGTCATTAATCGTACAACAGAACCAAGTCATTAACCCTACAACAGAACCAGGTCATTAACCCTACAACAGAACCAGGTCAGTAACCATACAACAGAACCAAGTCATTAACCCTACAACAGAACCAAGTCATTAACCCTACAACAGCCAAGTCATTAACCCTACAACAGAACCAAGTCATTAACCCTACAACAGAACCAGGTCTTTAACCATACAACAAACCAAGTCATTAACCCTACAACAGAACCATGTCATTAACCCTACAACAGAACCAGGTCATTAACCCTACAACAGAACCAAGTCATTAACCCTACAACAAAACCAAGTCATTAACCCTACAACAGAACCAAGTCATTAACCCTACAACAAAACCAAGTCATTAACCCTACGACAGAACCAGGTCATTGACCCTACAACAGAGCCAAGTCATTAACCCTACAACAGAACCAAGTCATTAACCCTACAACAGATCCAAGTCATAAACCCTACAACAGAACCAGGTCATTAACCCTACAACAGAACCAAGTCATTAACCCTACAACAAACCAAGTCATTAACCCTACAACAGAGCCAAGTCATTAACCCTACAACAGAACCAAGTCATTAACCTTACAACAGAACCAAATCATTAACCATACAACAGAACCAAATCATTAACCCTATAACAGAACCAATTCATTAACCCTACAACAAACCAAGTCATTAACCCTACAACAGAACCAGGTCATTAACCGATGAACATTTTGATTTCAATTTTGTCAGTATAAAAGATTTTTGTTCATGTATTGAAAAGGAAGATCAATATGTATTTTTCTCTTTGTTCCCTTCATATCCCCTTACTCTATATCAAGAAATAACAATAAAGTGCAGTATACTACAAGACAAGATGCATGCTATTAGACAGTTTAAGTGAAGAAGCCTACCATGTAAAGACAAATCATCGTCTTCTAAATCTTCTGTTGCTAAAATTATAATAAAATAAAAAGTACAAATATCTATTACATGCAAATAAACTAGTATAAAGTCATTCATATTTTGTTTGATATCAAATTTTCTTGATTTCATTGTTTTTAATAAGACCACAATTAATGGAAATTTATAATGAAGAGTTTGAAGATACCAATGGGGTAATCAGAATCCATATATCGAAGAACAGACAATGGCCAAAAGAAAAAGTACAAAAGGACAAACAACGATCTACAAAACATACATATAAAACTAAAGATTGAGTAACACGAACCCCACTTAACACCGGAGGTGAACTCAGGTGCTTCGGAAGGGTAGACAGTTTCTGCTCCACTAGTGACACCCATTGTGTTAATCTAGTTACAAACCCGGCGATAAGTCATGAATGAGGAAAGGACCGGGAAGTGTTTACGACAAGTGGAACATATCCGTGGTCATTTGTGACAGATATTCCATAACGGTCAACCAAGTCATGGTGGTGACCGTAAAACTTTCGAAGTGATGACTTCAACTTAACCAAGAGGAACCCTTGGTTCAGTAGCTTCCCTGTTAGCAGCAACCCTCTATCAAGGAAATCCTGATAGGAACCACAAGCTCTGGAATATCGTATCAACTGAGAGATATATACTCCATATGCAGGTGCTGCTGGAATGTTGCTAAATATGAATGGAAAGTTCACAATTGGAACATTGATATCATCTCTTTTGTCATAAAGTTTCATTCCTTACCGCCTCTCACTGTCAATTTTGAGGTGTAGGTCAAGGTATGAAGCAGACCTGTCTGTATCTATGGTATTCTTTATTTCAAGCTCAATGGGATAGATGCGATCAACGAAATCACCAAACCTAGAATTATTTAGTGAAAGGACATCATCAATATAGCGGAACATGAAATTAAAGGATCGGCCTAGCTTCTTTTCATTTTTCTTGAGGAGCCCCTCTATGAAGTCTGCCTCATACGAATAAAGGAACCAGTCGGTGAGAAGAGGAGCACAGTTTGTACCCAATAGGCATGCCGACTTGTCTGTTGAAAAACACGTCCACCAAAGATAACAAATATGTTGTCAATCAAAAACTCGAGCATGTTGATGATATCAGTTTCAGAGAACTTTTTGGTAGAATCAGAGTAGTTTTTTACAAAATAAGATCTGTCCCTTCCTAGCACAAGGTATTTGTATCTACGTTGGCCATTCTTTTTTATGAAACACAGTTGGATCAACTCCCTTAATTTGTCCTTCAGCTTAGAGTGAGGAATAGTTGTGTAGAGGGTAGAGAAGTCAAATGTTTTAATGCTATTGCAGGAGGAGAGGATTGTATGTGCTTTAACAGATCTTTAGAGTTCTTCAGAATGAAAATAAACTGACAAAACATAAAAACATGAATTAAAAATACAAGTATCAACAAACATCTTATTTATTGTCTCTACTACAAAAATTTGATATCAACAAATAAATGGATCTAAAAATAGAACAAAATATTAAACTTCTATATAATAATAAAAAAGTTTAAAATATTATTGCATATATACATATATTTCATGCATGTGTTATAAATGAAGATGGAGGTATATTTACTATTGGTTTTTTTTTAAATGTGGATTACTACATCATATAAAGTACAGGTTTATTACTTTTTAATACACAGTCATACCTTATTATCTCAAATTAAGATAAGTTGCTTACAGGAATATTTTGAAGCAAAAATTGGGTCTGTTTGGAGAAGATTTCAACATAAGTTATCTCAGATACTGTGATTGGAATAGAATTCAGCTTAATTTATTATAAATACAGTGCTTGGAGTCAATTTCATAACAAGGCTTCACTGCGTAATAATTATTAATAGTTTGACATAACAAGGTTTCACTGTGTAATAATTATTAATAGTTTGACATAACAAGGTTTCACTGTGTAATAATTATTAATACTTTAACATAACAAGTCTTCACTGTGTAATAATAATTAATACTTTGACATAACAAGGCTTCACTGTGTAATAATTATTAATACTTTGACATAACAAGGTTTCACTGTGTAATAATTATTAATACTTTGACATAAGAAGGCTTCACTGTGTAATAATTATTAATACTTTGACATACCAAGGTTTCACTGTGTAATAATTATTAATACTTTAACATAACAAGTCTTCACTGTGTAATAATTATTACTTTGACATAACAAGGTTTCACTGTGTAATAATTATTAATACTTTGACATAAGAAGGCTTCACTGTGTAATAATTATTAATACTTTGACATAAGAAGTCTTCACTGTGTAATAATTATTAATACTTTTACATAACAAGTCGTCACTGTGTAATAATTATTGATACTTTAACATAACAAGTCGTCACTGTGTAATTATTAATACTTTAACATAACAAGTCTTCACTGTGTAATAATTATTAATACTTTGACATAACAAGGTTTCACTGTGTAATAATTATTAATACTTTGACATAAGAAGGCTTCACTGTGTAATAATTATTAATACTTTGACATAACAAGGTTTCACTGTGTAATAATTATTAACACTTTAACATAACAAGTCGTCACTGTGTAATAATTATTGATACTTTAACATAACAAGTCGTCACTGTGTAATTATTAATACTTTAACATAACAAGTCTTCACTGTGTAATAATTATTAATACTTTGACATAACAAGGTTTCACTTTGTAATAATTATTAATACTTTGACATAACAAGGTTTCACAGTTTCACTGTGTAATAATTATTAATACTTTGACATAAGAAGGCTTCACTGTGTAATAATTATTAATACTTTGACATAACAAGGTTTCACTGTGTAATAATTATTAACACTTTAACATAACAAGTCGTCACTGTGTAATAATTATTGATACTTTAACATAACAGGTCGTCACTGTGTAATAATTATTAATACATAACAAGTCTTCACTGTGTAATAATTATTAATACTTTGACATAACAAGGTTTCACTGTGAAATAATTATTAATACTTTAACATAACAGGTCGTCACTGTGTAATAATTATTAATACTTTGACATAACAAGGTTTCACTGTGTAATAATTATTAATACTTTGACATAAGAAGGCTTCACTGTGTAATAATTATTAATACTTTGACATAACAAGGCTTCACTGTGTAATACTTATTAATACTTTGATATAACAAAGCTTTACTGAGTAATAATTATTAATACTTTGACATAACAAGTCTTCACTGTGTAATAATTATTAATACTTTGACATAACAAGGCTTTACTGTGTAATAATTATTAATACTTTGATATAGCAAGTCTTCACTGTGTAATAATTATTAATACTTTGACATAACAAGGCTTTACTGAGTAATAATTATTAATACTTTGACATAACAAGGCTTTACTGAGTAATAATTATTAATACTTTGACATAACAATTGATTGTGGAATGCAGCTAATGTTTCAAGAGATATCAAACCTAGATCTTCCCATGTATTTGTTATGTGCTAATGCTAATTCTGCATAATGACTTTAACTCCATAAACGTTTGTTGAACATAGACAATAGGTGACAACTCTTACCTCTAAGTGTAAGAATACACTGGGTTTCAGTTGACCCCACTTCATTCTTGGCCACACATTTGTACAGTCCATTGTCTGAGATTTCTGTGTCATAGATTTCAAGAACATATTCTCCATCTTCATAAAATATTTCTACATGATCTGAAAGTAGAAATAGAATACATTTTAAAAATTAAATTGTGACTGACAAATAAAACTAGAGGCTCACTGGGCTCTGCCTGTGTTGCTCACCTTTCATTCTGTTTTGAGGAAACTTTATACAGAAACCTCCATAGGTGCTTCCTACCAAATTTCGGTTTATTTGGCTATTCACTTTCAAAGGAGAATACTTTTTGAAAAAGCGAGCAACCAGAAACAAGAATTGCCTTTTATGGCCATGTTTGTTAACTGATCAGGACAAAATGACCTATTTTTGTAGAGATCCTTCCATAGATGCTTCTTACCAAGTTTCGGTTCAAGCGGTTTCAGAGAAGATTTTTTAGAAATCGACATACCAGAAACAAGAATTGCCTATGGCAGCCATGTTTGTTAACGGATTGGGACGAAATGAACAGTCTTCATAGAGGACCTTCCATAAATGCTTCCTACCAAGTTTCTATTCATTTGGCCAAGCGGTTTCAGGGGATAAGATTTTTTAGAAATTAACCAATCAGAAACAATAATTGCATGTTTTGACCATGTTTGCAAGTTGCCTTTGGCAAGGTGAGAATAAAAACATTTTCAAGCTTACCATAGTTCAACAATAGTTAAAGAGATGACTAAATCTTTATTTTAACATTTCACAGTATTTTAATGCCTACTTGCTATAGACCAACACCTTATGTTTATTGTAACAGTATTTTAATACCTACTTGCTGAAGACCAGCACCTTATGTTTATTGTAACAATATTGTAATGCCTACTTGCTGAAGACCAGCACTTCATGTTTATTGTAACAGTATTTTAATACCTACTTGCTGAAGACCAGCACCTTATGTTTATTGTAACAGTATTTTAATACCTACTTGCTGAAGACCAGCACCTTATGTTTATTGTAACAGTATTTTAATACCTACTTGCTGAAGATCAGCACCTTATGTTTATTGTAACAATATTGTAATGCCTACTTGCTGAAGACCAGCACTTCATGTTATGTTTATTGTAACAGTATTTAATACCTACTTGCTGAAGACCAGCACCTTATGTTTATTGTAACAGTATTTTAATACCTACTTGCTGAAGATCAGCACTTCATGTTTATTGTAACAGTATTTTAATACCTACTTGCTGAAGACCAGCACTTCATGTTTATTGTAACATTATTTTAATACCTACTTGCTGAAGAACAGCACCTTATGTTTATTGTAACAGTATTTTAATACCTACTTGCTGAAGACCAGCACTTCATGTTTATTGTAACAGTATTTTAATACCTACTTGCTGAAGATCAGCACCTTATGTTTATTGTAACAATATTGTAATACCTACTTACTGAAGACCAGCACTTCATGTTTATTGTAACGATATTGTAATGCCTACTTGCTTAAGATCAGCACCTTATGTTTATTGTAACAATATTTTATTAACCAACTTACTACAATATGAATAAAAATGACCATCCTTTATAAATCAGAAATTTCTACAGCCGGTCATTATGAAACGGAAATTCTTACAGCCGGTCATTACGAAATCACAGCCAGTCATTACGAATTTAAAAACTAATTTTTTTTTTCCATTTGTTTTGAAAATTTACCTTTGGGGATCCCCAGAACGCAAACATACATTCCATTGATGTGTGTGACTGTCGGCCATGAATAACAAAATGCACTAACCTTGTGCCTACATTGATGACTAGACGGTGGTGTAATTAAGTTACTGATATTTTCCAATTTGATGGCATTTTGCATTTAGCTACTCAAACAAGTAAAATGCTCACAAAATTGTAAAATAAATCAGTAACCAGCTTGTGTCAATCCAGCGTCCCTTGTAAACAACGTCACAGGATGACGATATATTACAAAAGTCAAAGTCGATAGATGGTTGTCTTAAGTATTTTTTTCGGAATTTTTTTTTGTGTCAACAATACAAGCTTTTTTTTTCATTGGCATTTTTTTTTATTTCATATCTAACAATAATTGTCGATTTTTAACAATAAACATTGTTTCTTTTCTCTTTTTTTATTATCGGGAATCCAAGCCGGCATTTTGTTTACATTACGAAAAAAGTAGTCCGGTGAACATCGTCTCTTGATAAATAAACTGACAAAACCCCCGCCTCCATAAGCGCTGATACCCAATCAGAGTATAGGATTTCTAATTATGTAAATCATATAAGAATTATACATGTATAAACGATAAATGGACAATGTTTTCTTTCTATTTCGGGAACAGGAGAAGATTCAATATTTCCTTCCAGTATATATTTTTTTTTATTTAACTTTCCGGTGTTACTGTTTTTGTTCATCAAATGTACCTACACTGTATTCTCTGTTAAAGTTGGTTAATAAAAGTATCAATATATGGCCTTTTTCATATTGGCCCTGTTACATGCCCTTGGTATTAATAATGGCCTCGGATGGCTGTAATGGCCATCCTCGGCCATTATTAATACCTCGGGCATGTAACAGGACCAATATGAAAAAGGTCATACATTAATACTGTAGTAATACCTATTTGCTGAAGACCAGCACTTCATGTTTATTGTAACAGTATTTTAATACCTACTTGCTGAAGACCAGCACCTTATGTTTATTGTAGCAAATATTTTGATTTATAATCTTTTAATTCCCACTTACCAGAATTGATTAATCTTTTGCCATCCTTAAACCACTGAATGTGAGCCTCTGGATTAGCTTCAACGACAACAGACAATGTGGCAATACTACCGATACGACACGTCATATCTTCCAGTCCTTCTATGAACCTCGGTGATTGTTTGCCCTGTGATGATTTGCTAGCAGATTTTGGAGCAGGTCCTGCGGCTCCAATCATCATTGGTGGGATCGACATCATAGGAATGTCTTTGTATTTTCCTTCAAATTCCTCAGAAGTAAATTGTGTTGTAACTTTTGTCATTTGGGATTGTTTTGTTTTTATCAGAGTAATGTCCCCTTCAACATAACAGTCATACTGTACATTCATACCTTCCATCACATCCATAGATTTTGGTAGATGTTTAATGAAGAATGGAGCTGAAATAGACAAAAAAAAAACATCCAAATATGGTTTGAACCTTAAAACTTACAGTCAAATTTCATTATTTTAAACTTAAGAGTGAGTGATTGTTGTTTATCGCCAATTCAGCAATTTTTCAGTTATATCATGGCGAGAACAAGTTAATCATCAATGAGATGATGATGAGGTCTGCTTTGTGCCAGACCAACACACTGAGTTGGATTTTTATAGTGCTTGCTCATTGAAGCAAGTCCGCGGGTAGATATGTCGCTCAACTCAGACACATTATTCTGATTCTGATTATTAATACTGTGTGCTTAGCGGAGAAGTAACAACAATACAATTTTATAGTCTGGTTTGACCCGAACTGGGCTCGAACCCACGATCTACTGCAGTCAAGGCGAGCACGCTAACCATTACGCCACCGATGCGGTCTCTTGAATTTAGAGATAAGTGGCTTCCTATTATAGGTCAAAGTAAAAATATGTCTGTTTAAAGTAGTTTTTAGCTGAATTTATCCTTGTTATCCAGAATACTTTGATATGAACTAAATAACAGAGAAGAATCATATTTAACTGATCTTTAACAATACCAGATCAACACTTATTGAAATAGTTGTTGTAGGCTTGTTCTAAACATGAATGAAGTGAAATTTGACCCAACTTTAATATATATACGGGAACCTCAGTGAGAGCGGTGGGATCCGCATGAATAGGGTTAAAATAAATTTGTCTGTTTCATCAATTTTCACTTTACAAAGTTCAACTGAATTCCTCGTATTAAGCCTTGATTTCTTCAATGAATGTTGTTAAGCACACATTTTTCAGCCACATCATGGCGAGACTTTGATTTCATCTTTGTCATGTTTCTGTTTCCATTTAATACAAATTTAACTTTTTCATCCAATAAATTTGTACTATAAGTTATCATTATGTAAAAAAACAAATAACTGACAGGAACAAATTACAAAACAGTATTGATCTCCAAACTCTTTAGCTTGAGCTTGATATTCTATTTGAAGACAATATCATATTGATATCTTTTATTTTCTTCTTTTTCTTCTATTGAATTCAATAATAATTTTAAGTCTTCATATATATGACTGACAACCAATTTAAGTATACAATTAGCCTGCTTATATTTGTACTGTATACTATTCCATACAAATAAGTGATGACTACTGATACAACCTTTATCTATAAACTGTGTACTACAAGTATATCATCTATATCACTATATTAAATGTGTGTGCTACTATCAAGATGATGCTATGTGCAGAAGACAGGTAGATATATATGTTGCACTAAAGTAATTAAATTACAGGTGTAATATTGTGATATATACCATATAGAGGGTACATTTCAATGAATTACAATCTGGCATCCATAGGGACTGGTCATGTAACTTTTAAAGGGCACTATATTCTTCAAATTTTACCAAAATTTCTTGTTGAAAACTGCAGGGTCAGATTTTTTTATTTGTATTCATCTCCAAGGTCAAGATACTTTTGCTTTATAAAATTTGGCTATCGAAAATTAACAAAGCAATAAAAAAACATAGCTCTCCGCTAAAAGTTAAATTGTTGTTCCCATATTTCCTCTTTAGATACAGGGTGCAATGAATGCACACAATTTCACAGTACAAATAGCATAACGGGAAAAAATCCATGACAATAGTACTAGTATGTATTACAACACTGAACAGCTGAACATAATTTTGACCTAAACATATTAATTTAATGGAAATTGATGTGTTTTTGTGAGATTCCACTTTTTCATTTTTGTTGATACTGATTTCTGTGGTTTTAAACTTGATATTGCATATTATAGCCCTACAAATATTAGCACTTTTATAGTGCCCTGAACAACCAATTTTTGATAGCAAAGGGAACCAAGTTTATAATTCAATTTTTTATTTTCGTAATTCTGATATATATGTCATAATCATTCTTATATAGTCTACTTAATTCTCATGTCAACCCTCTATATGGCATGGTATAACCTCTAAAACATGCATCTTTTCTTTATTTTTTTGTTTCACCTTCAATAAAGTATTATTTTATCTTACTCAATATAGACACACCTGTCAACATTTTGCCAAATGCACCTAAGTTTTGTTAATTATATTTTTAAATCCCAATTTGATTGATAGATTGCTTGGTTGTTAACATCTCTGTTAACACCTTTCACCTTCATCATAGTATCCAGATTCAATGATGCGGATGAGATAAAATTACATGGGGAAAACAACTCCTCTCTTTTACACAAAACCTGATGAATCGTGGGTAATTTGCTACTTTATTCTGTGAAATATGGAATAATGGACTACCACCATTGAAATCCAGGAATTGTGATTCACAATAACATTTTGAGGGAAAACAGCATTTAACATTTGTAGAAAATGTATATCACAGACAACCACCCTTTACTTCCCTAACAATGTTGACAGATGTGTTGACATATATATAGTCTATGTTGACAGATGAGTTGACATATATAGTATATGTTGACAGATGTGTTGACATATATAGTCTGTGTCGACATATATAGTCTATGTTGACAGATGTGCTGACATATATAGTTGATGTTGACAAATGTGTTGACATATATAGTATATGTTGACAGATGTGTTGACATATATAGTATATGTTGACAGATGTGTTGACATATATAGTCTATGTTGACAGATGTGCTGACATATACTATATATGTTGACAGATGGGTGGAAATATATAGTATATGTTGACATATATGGTCTATGTTGACAGATGTGTTGACATATATAGTCTATGTTGACAGATGTGCTGACATATACTATATATGTTGACAGATGCGTGGAAATATATAGTATATGTTGACATATATAGTCTATGTTGACAGATGTGTTGACATATATAGTCTATGTTGACAGATGTGTTGACATATATAGTCTATGTTGACAGATGTGTTGACATATATAGTTTATGTTGACAGATGTATTGACATATATAGTCTATGTTGACAGATGTGTTGACATATATAGTCTATGTTGACAGATGTGCTGACATATATAGTTGATGTTGACAAATGTGTTGACATATATAGTATATGTTGACAGATGTGTTGACATATATAGTCTATGTTGACAGATGTGCTGACATATACTATATATGTTGACAGATGCGTGGAAATATATAGTATATGTTGACATATATGGTCTATGTTGACAGATGTGTTGACATATATAGTCTATGTTGACAGATGTGCTAAACATATAGTCTATGTTAACAGATGTGTTGACACATATAGTCTATGTTGACAGATGTATTGACATATATAGTCTATGGTGACAGATGTGTTGACAGATGTGCTGACATATACTATATATGTTGACAGATGCGTGGAAATATATAGTATATGTTGACAGATGTGTTGACATATATAGTCTATGTTGACAGATGTTTTGACATACATAGTCTATGTTGACAGATGTTTTGACATATATAGTCTATGTTGACATATGTGTTGACATATATAGTCTATGTTGACAGATGTTTTGACATACATAGTCTATGTTGACAGATGTTTTGACATATATAGTCTATGTTGACAGATGTTTTGACATATATAGTCTATGTTGACAGATGTGCCGACATATACTATATATGTTGACAGATGCGTGGAAATATATAGTATATGTTGACATATATGGTCTATGTTGACAGATGTGTTGACATATATAGTCTATGTTGACAGATGTTTTGACATATATAGTCTACGTTGACAGATGTGCTAAACATATAGTCTATGTTAACAGATGTGTTGACATATATAGTCTATGTTGACAGATGTATTGACATATATAGTCTATGTTGACAGGTGTGCTGACATATACTATATATGTTGACAGATGCGTGGAAATATATAGTATATGTTGACAGATGTGTTGACATATATAGTCTATGTTGACAGATGTTTTGACATATATAGTCTATGTTGACAGATGTGCTAAACATAGTCTATGTTGATAGATGTACTGACATATATAGCCTATATTGACAGATGTGTTGACATGTATAGTCTATATTGACAGATGTGTTGACAGATGTGCTGACATATACTATATATGTTGACAGATGTGTGGAAATATATAGTATATGTTGACATATATAGTCTATGTTGACAGATGTATTGACATATATAGCTATGTTGACAAATGTGCTGACATATAGTCTATGTTGACAGATGTGTTGACATATATATAGTCTATGTTGACAGATGTGTTGACATATATAGTCTACTATGTTGACAGATGTGCTGACATATATAGTATATGCTGACAGATGTGTTGACATATACTATATATGTTGACATATTTGTTGACATATATATTATATGTTGACAGATGTGCTGATATATATAGTCTATGTTGACAAATGTGTTGACATATATAGTCTATGTTGACAGATGTGTTGACATACATAGTCTATGTTGACATATGTGTTGACATATATTATATATGTTGATAGATGTGTTGACATATATAGTATATGTTGACAGATGTGTTGACATATATAGTCTGTTGACAGATGTGTTGACCTATATAGTATATGTTGACAGATGTGTTGAAAATATATAGTATATGTTGACAGATGTGTTGACATATACTATATGTTGACATATATAGTATATGTTGACAGATGTGTTGACATATATAGTGTATGTTGACAGATGTGTTGACATATATAGTCTATGTTGACAGATGTGTTGACATATATGGTCTATGTTGACATATGTTTTGACATATATAATCTATGTTGACAGATGTGCTGACATATACTATATATGTTGACAGATGTGCTGACATATAGTCTATGTTGACAGATGTGTTGACATATATAGTATATGTTGACAGATGTGTTGACATATATAGTATATGTTGACAGATGTGTTGACATATATAGTATATGTTGACAGATGTGTTGACATATATAGTATATGTTGACAGATGTGTTGACATATATAGTATATGTTGACAGATGTGTTGACATATATAGTATATGTTGACAGATGTGTTGATATATATAGTATATGTTGACTAGGTATAAAACTAAGGACACATGCACAAATTATTAAACAAAAAATTATGTACCAAATCCTTGATTATCATGGAATTTTCCTACAAAACAAGACAATTTTTTTTCAAATACACGATTACCCATTATTAATTGACACACAAACTAAAATTCACACATCAAAGTTTCAATAAACTTGAAAAAACAGAACAATGGGAAAAAAACAAGTGAAATAGATATAAATACTTGGATTAAATCTGATTTTCTCAAATGAAAAAAGACTGATCATAAAAAGGACATAATTTTTGTGACATGATAAATGACCATAAAAGAGGCACCAATGACCTTACAAGAAACCTGTCTTGAGAGAAAAGCCATTCTCCACTCAGATATGGTCTTTCAAGACAGGATATCTCTTAAAAAATGTTTATTCTACATAATTAATGAAGAGCTGTGACATTTTAAAGTGGCCTCTGATTGGAGACATCACTCAAAACAGGTTTCAATGCATCATATTAGATGGAACATAAATTATATGTCATTGCAAATGTGTGAAAGGAAGGTTATCAATGAAAAGAAAAGTGAAATAACTCATGTTATAGTGTGACTTAAGTAGGTTACAAATAACAGGAAAGGGGCATAACTCATATTATTTTAGATGTGTGACAAAGAAAGTTACCAATGACAAGAAAAGAGACATAACTCATGTGATTGCAAATGTGTGAAAGCAGTAGCTTACAAATGAACAATTAATATCATCACAAATATATAAAAATAAGAAAAGCATTGAAACCTAAAGAAGCCATATGATAATGGGGAGAATAACCTACCTGCTGCTCTCAATGCTTCATCAGTTGGTACCTCTTCCCTGCAAATTCAAAACAAGTTGGTGTTAATTAATCAAAGCAGGGATCAATCAGTATTTATTTTTACAAACCACTAAGGTGTTTGGTTTCCTTTAGATTTATAGATAAAATATTGGCCTTCTCACTCATAAAAAAATGCCCCCTTCGTCTGATACAATCGTATAACAATAAAGACATTAAACGTTCGGTCAAATTGAAATATTGCTTAGTCTGTTCATGTTAAGTATAAATCAATTATATTATAATCATCACATGTGAATATCTCAAATTCTGCAGAGTACAAAATATATATTAAGTACATGTTAAAACAGTGCTGTACCAGTAATTAAAACAAATAAAATAATTAACAGAGGAAAAAAAGATTTTAAAACCTTACCTGTGTCTAGATTTTCTGTTGACTCGAACAATACATTTTGCTTCAGTCACACCAAGTGCATTAGATGCCCTGGCAGTGTACTCGCCAGCATCAGATTGCATCACTTCCTGTAGTTCTAATGTGTAAGTTCCCAGAGATGATGTCATCTTGTGCCTGTAGTCATATTTCAGATCTCTGACTCCTTTGTGCCATGTTACTGAAAGAAGTAAACAAGTGAAAATCTAGTTGGAGACTTGAAAATATAGAATGGTATCCATCAATCTTCAATTATGTGAAATAAACATGGAACATCATTTTTGAATTAATCAGATAAAAAATCATACACAAAAAATTCATGTTTTTATCTTAAAACAATTTGTGTAGTGGTCTAAAACCCACACTAACTAGCTATATATAGATGAAATGTGAAACAAGGTAAATTTACAGAATGGTCTAGGATAGCCTTCTATAGAGCAGTCCAGATGTAATGTGAAACAAGGTAAACTTACAGAATGGTCTAGGATAGCCTTCTATAGAGCAGTCCAGATGAAATGTGAAACAAGGTAAACTTACAGAATGGTCTAGGATAGCCTTCTATAGAGCAGTCCAGATGTAATGTGAAACAAGGTAAACTTACAGAATGGTCTAGGATAGCCTTCTATAGAGCAGTCCAGATGAAATGTGAAACAAGGTAAACTTACAGAATGGTCTAGGATAGCTTCTATAGAGCAGTCCAGATGTAATGTGAAACAAGGTAAACTTACAGAATGGTCTAGGATAGCCTTCTATAGAGCAGTCCAGATGAAATGTGAAACAAGGTAAACTTACAGAATGGTCTAGGATAGCCTTCTATAGAGCAATCCAGATGTAATGTGAAACAAGGTAAACTTACAGAATGGTCTAGGATAGCCTTCTATAGAGCAGTCCAGATGTAATGTGAAACAAGGTAAACTTACAGAATGGTCTAGGATAGCCTTCTATAGAGCAGTCCAGATGTAATGTGAAACAAGGTAAACTTACAGAATGGTCTAGGATAGCCTTCTATAGAGCAGTCCAGATGTAATGTGAAACAAGGTAAACTTACAGAATGGTCTAGGATAGGCTTCTGTAGAGCAGACCAGATGTAATGTGAAACAAGGTAAACTTACAGAATGGTCTAGGATAGCCTTCTATAGAGCAGTCCAGATGAAATGTGAAACAAGGTAAACTTACAGAATGGACTAGGATAGCCTTCTATAGAGCAGTCCAGATGTAATGTGAAGCAAGGTAAACTTACAGAATGGTCTAGGATAGCCTTCAATAGAGCAGTCCAGATGTAATGTGAAACAAAGTAAACTTACAGAATGGTCTAGGATAGCCTTCTATAGAGCAGTCCAGATGTAATGTGAAACAAGGTAAACTTACAGAATGGTCTAGGATAGCCTTCTATAGAGCAGTCCAGATGTAATGTGAAACAAGGTAAACTTACAGAATGGTCTAGGATAGCCTTCTATAGAGCAGTCCAGATGTAATGTGAAACAAGGTAAACTTACAGAATGGTCTAGGATAGCCTTCTATAGAACAGTCCAGATGAAATGTAAAACAATGTAAACTTACAGAATGGTCTAGGATATCCTTCTATAGAGCAGTCCAGATGAAATGTGAAACAAGGTAAACTTACAGAATGGTCTAGGATAGCCTTCTATAGAGCAGTCCAGATGTAATGTGAAACAAGGTAAACTTACAGAATGGTCTAGGATAGCCTTCTATAGAGCAGTCCAGATGTAATGTGAAAAAAGGTAAACTTAAAGAATGGTCTAGGATAGCCTTCTATAGAACAGTCCAGATGTAATGGGAAACAAGGTAAACTTACAGAATGGTCTAGGATAGCCTTCTATAGAGCAGTCCAGATGTAATGGGAAACAAGGTAAACTTACAGAATGGTCTAGGATAGCCTTCTATAGAGCAGTCCAGATGTAATGTGAAACAAGGTAAACTTACAGAATGGTCTAGGATAGCCTTCTATAGAGCAGTCCAGATGTAATGTGAAACAAGGTAAACTTACAGAATGGTCTAGGATAGCCTTCTATAGAGCAGTTCAGATGTAATGTGAAACAAGGTAAACTTACAGAATGGTCTAGGATAGCCTTCTATAGAGCAGTCCAGATGTAATGTGAAAAAGGTAAACTTACAGAATGGTCTAGGATAGCCTTCTATAGAGCAGTCCAGATGAAATGTGAAACAAGGTAAACTTACAGAATGGTCTAGGATAGCCTTCTATAGAGCAGTCCAGATGAAATGTGAAACAAGGTAAACTTACAGAATGGTCTAGGATAGCCTTCTATAGAGCAATCTAGATGTAATGTGAAAAAAGGTAAACTTACAGAATGGTCTAGGATAGCCTTCTATAGAGCAGTCCAGATGAAATGTGAAACAAGGTAAACTTACAGAATGGTCTAGGATAGCCTTCTATAGAGCAGTCCAGATGAAATGTGAAACAAGGTAAACTTACAGAATGGTCTAGGATAGTCTTCTATAGAGCAGTCCAGATGTAATGTGAAACAAGGTAAACTTACAGAATGGTCTAGGATAGCCTTCTATAGAGCAGTCCAGATGTAATGTGAAACAAGGTAAACTTACAGAATGGTCTAGGATAGCCTTCTATAGAGCAGTCCAGATGAAATGTGAAACAAGGTAAACTTACAGAATGGTCTAGGATAGCCTTCTATAGAGCAGTCCAGATGTAATGTGAAACAAGGTAAACTTACAGAATGGTCTAGGATAGCCTTCTATAGAGCAGTCCAGATGTAATGTGAAACAAGGTAAACTTACAGAATGGTCTAGGATAGCCTTCTATAGAGCAGTCCAGATGAAATGTGAAACAAGGTAAACTTACAGAATGGTCTAGGATAGCCTTCTATAGAACAGTCCAGATGTAATCTATCACCTTCATCTAATTCTATCACCTTGGGTAGTGACAAGGTGAAGTGGGGAGGTCTTCCTCCTGGAATGTCTATGGGTTTGCTTCTGTCACGTTCAAGTCTGGTTGCCATGGAGAATTCTTCATCCTCCGAATAACCTGGTGTAGATGGTGGTGATTTGGACTTTGACCGTGCTGAAAAGTAAGATTGTTAATGCTTAAAAATAATTTTTAAGAAGTAATATTTGTTGCCATGTTGTAATTTTCACTTTAGCTAATATTCTGTAAAATTCAATACAGTAGTCCCCCTCTTATAAGATCCCTCCCACCAAAGGCCAATCCTCTTATAAGGTCCCTCCCACCAAAGGCCAATCCTCTTATAAGGTCCCTCCCACCAAAGGCCAATCCTCTTATAAGGTCCCCCCACCAAAGGCCAATCCTCTTATAAGGTCCCTCCTACCAAAGGCCAATCCTCTTATAAGTTCCCTCTCACCAAAGGCCAATCCTCTTATAAGGTCCCTCCCACCAAAGGCCAATCATCTTGTAAGATCCCTCCCACCAAAGGCCAATCCTCTTATAAGGTCCTTCCCACCAAAGGCCAATCCTCTTATAAGGTCCCTCCCACCAAAGGCCAATCCTCTTATAAGGTCCCTCCCACCAAAGGCCAATCCTCTTATAAGGTCCCTCCCACCAAAGGCCAATCCTTTTATAAGGTCCTTCCCACCAAAGGCCAATCCTTTTATAAGGCCCCTCCCATCAAAGGCCAATCCTCTTATAAGGTCCCTTCCACCAAAGGCCAATTCTCTTATAAGGTCCCTCCCACCAAAGGCCAATCCTCTTATAAGGTCCCCCCACCAAAGGCCAATCCTCTTATAAGGTCCCTCCCACCAAAGGCCAATCCTCTTATAAGTTCCCTCCCACCAAAGGCCAATCCTCTTATAAGGTCCCTCCCACCAAAGGCCAATCCTCTTGTAAGATCCCTCCCACCAAAGGCCAATCCTCTTATAAGGTCCCTCCCACCAAAGGCCAATCCTCTTATAAGGTCCCTCCCACCAAAGGCCAATCCTCTTATAAGGCCCCTCCCACCAAAGGCCAATCCTCTTATATGGTCCCTCCCACCAAAGGCCAATCTTATTATAAGGTCCCCCCCACCAAAGGCCAATCCTCTTATAAGGTCCCTCCCACCATAGGCCAATCCTCTTATAAGTTCCCTCCCACCAAAGGCCAATCCTCTTATAAGGTCCCTTCCACCAAAGGCCAATCCTCTTGTAAGATCCCTCCCACCAAAGGCCAATCCTCTTATAAGGTCCCTCCCACCAAAGGCCAATCCTTTTATAAGGTCCCTCCCACCAAAGGCCAATCTTCTTATAAGGTCCCTCCCACCAAAGGCCAATCCTCTTATCAGGCAAGATTTCAGATGTACTGAGTTAAATACTACCAAACTGTGCCCCTCAAAGGAGGCCACCTCTCTTATTAGGCTACTTTTTCATTGTGGAAGAAGTGGCCTTATAAGAAGGGGACTACAGAAGGAGTGGCCTTATAAGAGGGGGACTACAGGAGTGGCCTTATAAGAGGGGGACTACAGAAGGAGTGGCATTATAAGAGGGGGACTACAGAAGGAGTAGGCCTTATAGGAGGGGGACTACAGAGGGAGTGGCCTTATAAGAGAGGAACTACAGAAGGAGTGACCTTATAGGAGGCGGACTACAGAGGGAGTGACCTTATAGGAGGCAGACTACAGAGGGAGTGACCTTATAAGAGGGGGACTACAGAGGGAGTGACCTTATAAGAGGGGTACTACAGAGGGAGTGACCTTATAAGAGGGGGACTACAGAGGGAGTGACCTTATAAGAGGGAGACTACAGAGGGAGTGACCTTATAGGAGGGGGACTACAGAGGGAGTGGCCTTATAAGAGAGGGACTACAGAGGGAGTGACCTTATAGGAGGGGGACTACAGAGGGAGTGACCTTATAGGAGGGGGACTACAGAGGGAGTGGCCTTATAAGAGAGGGACTACAGAGGGAGTGACCTTATAGGAGGGGGACTACAGAGGGAGTGACCTTATAGGAGGGGGACTACAGAGGGAGTGGCCTTATAAGAGGGGGACTACAGAAGGAGTGGCCTTATAAGAGAAGGAGTACAGAGGGGGTGACCTTATAGGAGGGGGATTACAGAGGGAGTGGCCTTATAAGAGAGGGACTACAGAAGGAGTGGCCTTATAGGAGGGGAAATACAGAGGGAGTGACCTTATGAGGGGGACTACAGAGGGAGTGGCCTTATAAGAGATGGACTACAGAGGGAGTGACCTTATAGGGGGAATACAGAGGGAGTGACATTATAGGAAGGGGACTACAGAGGGAGTGGCCTTATAAGAGAGGGACTACAGAGGGAGTGACCTTATAGGAGGGGGACTACAGAGGGAAAGGCCTTATAAGAGGGGGACTACAGAAGGAGTGGCCTTATAAGAGAAGGAGTACAGAGGGAGTGACCTTATAGGAGGGGGACTACAGAGGGAGTGGCCTTATAAGAGGGGGACTACAGAGGGAGTGACCTTATAGGAGGGGGACTACAGAGGGAGTGGCCTTATAAGAGGGGGACTACAGAAGGAGTGGCCTTATAAGAGAAGGAGTACAGAGGGAGTGACCTTATAGGAGGGGGACTACAGAGGGAGTGGCATTATAAGAGGGGGACTACAGAAGGAGTGGCCTTATAAGAGGAGTACAGAGGGAGTGACCTTATAGGAGGGGGACTACAGAGGGAGTGGCCTTATAAGAGAGGGACTACAGAGGGAGTGACCTTATAGGAGGGGGACTACAGAGGGAGTGACCTTATATGAGGGGGACTACAGAGGGAGTGGCCTTATAAGGTGGGGATTACAGAAGGAGTGGCCTTATAGGAGGGGGAATACAGAGGGAGTGACCTTATGAGGGGGACTACAGAGGGAGTGGCCTTATAAGAGATGGACTACAGAGGGAGTGACCTTATAGGAGGGGGAATACAGAGGGAGTGACATTATAGGAAGGGGACTACAGAGGGAGTGGCCTTATAAGAGAGGGACTACAGAGGGAGTGACCTTATAGGAGGGGGACTACAGAGGGAGTGGCCTTATAAGAGGGGGACTACAGAAGAAGTGGCCTTATAAGAGAAGGAGTACAGAGGGAGTGACCTTATAGGAGGGGAACTACAGAGGGAGTGGCCTTATAATAGGGGGACTACAGAAGGAGTGGCCTTATAAGAGTAGTACAGAGGGAGTGACCTTATAGGAGGGGGACAACAGAGGGAGTTACCTTATAGGAGGGGATTACAGAGGCAGTGACCTTAAAGGAGGACTACAGAGGGAGTGGCCTTATAAGAGGGGGACTACAGAAGTAGTGGCCTTATAAGAGAGGGACTACATAAGGAGTGGCCTTATAAGAGAGGGACTACAGAAGGAGTGGTCTTATAAGAGAGGGATTACAGAGGGAGTGGCCTTATAAGAGAGGGACTACAGATGAAGTGGCCTTATAAGAGAGGGACTACAGAGGGAGTGGCCTTATAAAAGAGGGATTACAGAGGGAGTGGCCTTATAAGGGAGGGACTACAGAGGGAGTTGCCTTATAGGAGGGGGAATACAGAGGGAGTGGCCTTATAAGGGAGGGGCCACAGAGGGAGTGGCCTTATAGGAGGGGAATACAGAGGGAGTGACCTTATAAGAGGGGGACTACAGAAGGAGTGGCCTTATAGGAGGGGGAATACAGAGGGAGTGACCTGATAGGGAGGGATTACAGAGGGAGTGGCCTTATAAGAGGGGGAATACAGAGGGAGTGACCTTATAGGAGGGGGACTACAGAGGGAGTGACCTTATAGGAGGGGGACTACAGAGGGAGTGGCCTTATAAGAGGGGGACTACATAAGGAGTGGCCTTATAAGAGGAGTACAGAGGGAGTGACCTTATAGGAGGGGGACTACAGAGGGAGTGACCTTATAGGAGGGGGACTACAGAGGGAGTCACCTTATAGGAGGGGATTACAGAGGGAGTGGCCTTATTAGAGAGGAACTACAGAGGGAGTGACCTTATAAGAGAAGGACTACAGAGGGAGTGACCTTATAAGAGGGGGACTGGCCTTATAAGAGAGGAACTATTGTATCCATGATTATATTATCTTTACATAAAACCTGATTAATCTGGACACTTTTCGAACCAACATTTTTGACCAGAATAGACAGGTGGTTTTGGATTACTTAAATTAAACTTGCCAAACTATGAAACATTGTTACTAACTATGATGTTCAATTTAGACAGGATTCAAATTTATTCAGACAGGATTCACTAAAATTCAATACCATATATTCTTGAGTATTGGTCTGACTCAGTGACTAGTATAACCTACTTATAATGAACTTGAGTGATGGTGGTCAGTGAATTTTTGTTAACACCAAATGAGCATTTTTTTTCAGGAATATCATGGCGAGAACAGATGATGACATCTGCTTTGTACTAGTAAAACATGTTCCTGACTCTGCACCAATCAATCTTTGCACTTAATGCTGCATGCTGCATGGAGAGGCAAAAAAATACTAATTCTATATTCATCTGGTTTGACCTTACTGGGGAGTCTGGCAAAATATGGTACCATGAAACTTGTGTTGAGAGTCCTCCCCTTCTACAGGCAAAATGAGCACTTCAAAGATAGAATTTCTCTCAGGGTAGATTGCATTATTTATGAAATTCATATTTTTAAATATTTGATTTACAGTACAGTTACAGAAAGTCATAAACATGACATTTTATAAAATAAATCTTACCAACTACAGAAACTCACAATGTCACAACGTTAGCAGTCAAATAAATCTTACCAACTACAGAAACTCACAACGTTAGCAGTCAAATAAATCTTACCAACTACAGAAACTCACAACGTTAGCAGTCAAATAAATCTTACCAACTGCAGAAACTCACAACGTTAGCAGTCAAATAAATCTTACCAACTACAGAAACTCACAACGTTAGCAGTCAAATAAATCTTACCAACTACAGAAACTCACAACGTTAGCAGTCAAATAAATCTTACCAACTACAGAAACTCACAACGTTAGCAGTCAAATAAATCTTACCAACGGCAGAAACTCACAACGTTAGCAGTCAAATAAATCTTACCAACTACAGAAACTCACAACGTTAGCAGTCAAATAAATCTTACCAACTACAGAAACTCACAACGTTAGCAGTCAAATAAATCTTACCAACTGCAGAAACTCACAACGTTAGCAGTCAAATAAATCTTACCAACTACAGAAACTCACAACGTTAGCAGTCAAATAAATCTTACCAACTACAGAAACTCACAACGTTAGCAGTCAAATAAATCTTACCAACTACAGAAACTCACAACGTTAGCAGTCAAATAAATCTTACCAACTACAGAAACTCACAACGTTAGCAGTCAAATAAATCTTACCAACTGCAGTAACTCACAACGTTAGCAGTCAAATAAATCTTACCAACTACAGAAACTCACAACGTTAGCCGTCAAATAAATCTTACCAACTACAGAAACTCACAATGTTAGCAGTCAAATAAATCTTACCAACTACAGAAACTCACAACGTTAGCAGTCAAATAAATCTTACCAACTACAGAAACTCACAACGTTAGCAGTCAAATAAATCTTACCAACTACAGAAACTCACAACGTTAGCAGTCAAATAAATCTTACCAACTGCAGAAACTCACAACGTTAGCAGTCAAATAAATCTTACCAACTACAGAAACTCACAACGTTAGCAGTCAAATAAATCTTACCAACTACAGAAACTCACAACGTTAGCAGTCAAATAAATCTTACCAACTGCAGAAACTCACAACGTTAGCAGTCAAATAAATCTTACCAACTACAGAAACTCACAACGTTAGCAGTCAAATAAATCTTACCAACTACAGAAACTCACAACGTTAGCAGTCAAATAAATCTTACCAACTGCAGAAACTCACAACATTAGCAGTCAAATAAATCTTACCAACTACAGAAACTCACAACATTAGCAGTCAAATAAATCTTACCAACTACAGAAACTCACAACGTTAGCAGTCAAATAAATCTTACCAACTACAGAAACTCACAACGTTAGCAGTCAAATAAATCTTACCAACTACAGAAACTCACAACATTAGCAGTCAAATAAATCTTACCAACTGCAGAAACTCACAACGTTAGCAGTCAAATAAATCTTACCAACTACAGAAACTCACAACATTAGCAGTCAAATAAATCTTACCAACTACAGAAACTCACAACATTAGCAGTCAAATAAATCTTACCAACTACAGAAACTCACAACGTTAGCAGTCAAATAAATCTTACCAACTACAGAAACTCACAACGTTAGCAGTCAAATAAATCTTACCAACTACAGAAACTCACAACGTTAGCAGTCAAATAAATCTTACCAACTACAGAAACTCACAACGTTAGCAGTCAAATAAATCTTACCAACTGCAGAAACTCACAACGTTAGCAGTCAAATAAATCTTACCAACTACAGAACCTCACAACATTAGCAGTCAAATAAATCTTACCAACTACAGTAACTCACAACGTTAGCAGTCAAATAAATCTTACCAACTGCAGAAACTCACAACGTTAGCAGTCAAATAAATCTTACCAACTACAGAAACTCACAATGTTAGCAGTCAAATAAATCTTACCAACTGCAGAAACTCACAACGTTAGCAGTCAAATAAATCTTACCAACTACAGAAACTCACAACGTTAGCAGTCAAATAAATCTTACCAACTACAGAAACTCACAACGTTAGCACTCAAATAAATCTTACCAACTACAGAAC